>CM021105.1:314797164-314813664 GCA_007115665.2 Sequoiadendron giganteum
TTTACTTGGATGATATTTTATTTTTTAGTAAAACCAAAGAAGAACACTTGTTGCACATTAGGAAAGTATTGTAGAGGTTATGAGAAGAGAAGTTGTTGATAAATATCAAGAAATTTAGTTTCATGAAGACAAAGTTGGTATATTTGGGATTTTTCATTTCTACTGAAGAATTGAAAATGGACTCAGAGAAAGTGAAAGCAATTTTAGATTGGCCTACATTGATAAATATTGGAGAAGTGAGATAATTTCATGGACTAGTTAGTTTCAACAAAATTTAATCAAGAGTTTTAGTAGTGTTTGTAACCCCATGACAAAGACAATGAGATGAGACAAGAAGGTTTTCAAGTGGACGACCAGACCACAAAAGAGTTTTGAAATATTGAAGCAAAAGGTGACAGAGCAACCAAATTTTGATGAAGACTTTCAATTTGATTGTGATGCGAGTGGGAATGCAATAAGAGTAGTATTGATCCAAGAAGGACGACCTATAGCGTATTTCAGTGCGAAATTGAATGATGGAAGAAGAAGATAGCCAGTCTATGATCAAGAATTTTATGCCATAATTCAAGCTTTGAAGAAGTAGAGACATTACTTACTACCTAAGGAGTTTGTGTTGTATATAGATCATCAAGATTTGTAATATTTGAACAGTCAGGGGAAGTTGAACTAAAGACATATAAGGTGGGTTGAGTTCTTGCAGAGTTACAAATTTGTGTTAAAGCATAGGAGTGGAAAGTCAAATAAGGTTGCAAATGCATTGAGTAGGAGAAGGAATTTGTTGACGAAAATGAGAGTACAAGTAATGGGATTTGAAGAATTGAAGCATATGTATGAAGATGATGTAGATTTTGGTGAATCATTGAGAGAATTTAAAGAACCAGTAGTGATGGATCAGAGCTAGTGGCTGGAATATTTCATTCAAGAAGGCATGTTGTTCAAAGGAAATCAGTTGTGCATTCCAAGGAGCTTAATGAGAGAAATTTTGATCAAGGAAAAGAATAGTGGAGGTTTGGAAAGACATTTAAGAGTGGATAAGACAATTTCCTTGGTGAGAGAACAATATATTTGGCCATAGATCTATAAGGATGTCAGGAATTATGTTTAGAATTGTAGGATTTGTCAGGTTAAAAAAGGGAGTAGTCGGAATATCAGATTGTATAAACCTATGATAGTATCAGAGAGACCTTGGGAAGATTTGAGCATGGATTTCATTCTTGGATTACCTAGAAAATAGAAAGGACATGATTCAATAATGGTAGTTGTGGATAGATTTTCCAAAATGGTGCATTTTATTCCTTGTAAGAAGACTAATGGTGATGTGCATGTAGTTGATCTATTTTTCAAGGATATTGTGAGATTGAATGAATTACCTAAGAGAATAGTTTCAGAAAGAGATACCAAATTCATTGGATACTTCTAGAGGACATTGTGGAAGAAGATGAAAATAGATTTAAAGTTAAGTTCAACATATCACCCACAGATAGATGGACAAATAGAGGTAGTGAATTGAAGTTTGGGTAACCTATTGAGATGTTTGGTTGAGGATAAGGCAGGAAGTTGGGATATAGTTTAACCGAAGGTAGAGTTTGCATACAATAATTCAATAAACTAGAGTATAGGAAATACACCATTTCAAATTGTTACCATAGTAAGTCCTAGAGGAGTTGCAAAGTTAAGAAACATCGGTATGGAGAATAAAAGGAGTGAAAAAGTAGAAGAGTTTGTATATTTCATGGACACATTGCATAAAAAGGTCTAAAAGCATTTGGAGGACATGAATGACAAGTATAAGGAGAAGACAGATGAACACCAGAGACATAAGGAGTTTTTTGTTGAAGATGAAGTGATGGTGTATTTGAGGGAGGAGAGATTTCCAATTGCCACATACAATAAGCTGAAGATGAGGAAGTTTGGACCATGCAAGATTCTAAGGAAGTTTGATTCTAGAAATGCATATGAAGTGGCATTATCGGAGACATTGGGTGTATCTCCTATCTTCAATTTTATAGACACACATGAGTTTCATAAACGGGAGTCAAGTGGTAGTAGTAATGAAGTAGATTTGAAGGAGTAGTTACCACAACAAGTACCAGAGGAGATTGAGCAAGTTTTGGATACCAAAACTAGTAGAATCACTAGGAACAAGCAATACAAAGAATATTTGGTGAAGTGGAAAGGCATACTAGTGGAGGATTCATCATGGATTTCTCAGGCTAAGGTGGACCATCTTAGTTTTTCTCTTAGCCCTAGAAAGTGAGGGACTCACTTTTCTCCCAACCCTGAGTGTCTTATATAGGAGTAGCCCTAGTTGTAAAGAAATCTTGTATCAACCAAAAATAGTTCTTTGCTTGCATTGCATTAAGTAGCAGTAGTATTAGATTCATTCTAGATTATTATCATTTTCCTACCAGAAGTTTTCACTCTAAAAATTTCACTGTCCAAGCATTTTGGGGGTGACTTGGTTCAGGATCCTTAGTATGGACCTATCCAGATATTCACAAGTTAATTCACATCTTGAGGCTGACATTCAAATTGTGCATTTATTGGGTTATAAAACCTTATGACCGAGGTGGATCTATATTGGAGTTGGAGAAATGTATTTATAAGCATTGCAATCAGTTTTAGATCATTAGTTAGTAGTTTATCATCAGTAGCTTAATAAATTTTTGCATAAAACCTTCGGGGGCATTTAAGAAGGACCTTTAGCTGAATAATCTATATTAAGCCTCTAAGGAAAGGCTTGTGAGTCTGGATACTCACCTAAGTATCCAATTTTCATGTAAGAATTCGATAATAATAAAGATTCATGATTTTGTATTAGTTCGGTGTTAATTTCGTTGTGTTGACTCATTGCTGCACGGTCCAAACTATTCCTTCTAGAACCCTCCCACCATGACTACACCAAGCATCCTTAACTTTCTCAGGATTATCCTCTTTCTTTTTCTCATCATTCTCCTTCTCCTTCTCCTCTTATTTCTCTTTTTCTTTTTCTATCTCCATACCAAAGGCTTCATTTTTATCATGCATACTATGGACATCTTATCCTTCTTTCTATCCAAAGGGTCCTTTTACTTCTTGTTGACCATTAATGTTTTTCTCATTTGTATTTTTTGAAGGAGGCATATTATCAACTTCTTGTTCTATCAGAGGAATTGGTACATTCATTTCAAAATCAATGTCATGCATTTCCTATGAATCAATATTGAGTTAATTTTTTAATTTATCAATGATTTTCTTTGTAGCATCTTCAGTTTCACTCTAAATCTTCATTTTGACATCTTCATCCATCATCATCAGCATATCTATTCTTCTTTTGGTGCAAATATCCTTGGTTTGTATCTAGATAATATTCTCTTTTCTTCTTGGGAAATTGGAATCTCATTCTTTTCAATTGCTTACAGTTTTATCTCTTCATTAGCCTTAATGACATCTTATCTTCTTTGTCTTAAACCCTCAACTAGGCTGTGCAAAGCTTTGCCAACAATGCCACTAAAGGGAATGTTTTGCTTCAACATATATTGAATGATTGTTTTTTCAATTGTCTTCTTTTCCTCTAGAGGAACATCTAGATGGAGGTCCATTGTGTCATTCAATAAACCATAGTTAAAATTTCCATTAAATATTGCACCAAAATCTAAAGGGGTCATGTTTGATTGAAGGAGTCTTCTCAATCTTTTCCTCAGTAATCTCCTTTCCTTTTTTTTTATTTCTACAAAGATATTTATTCTTCTTCCCCTTTTCTTTTTCTTTTCTATCTTTTCTCTCTTCTCCTCAAAAAAAAATATTGTACTCTTCATCCTCTTCATCATCATCCACATTCACAAGATTGATCTTTTCCTTTTTTCCTTGTTAAATGTTTTCTTCCTCTCTGCAATCTTAATTTTCATTGGTACAAAAGTAGCAACCCTCCTTATAGGAGGTGGTTGATCAAGTTCGAAAGTTTTAGGAATAGTAGTGGTAGAGACATATCTACTTGTCCTTCTAGGAGCTTGTGGAGTGGCAGAATTAGTTTTGTGATATTCCCAAAAAACCCTCACGAGTGCCAAACATCTTTTCAATCCTTGTCACCATCTCAAAATTTTCCATCTTCTCCACCTTTTCCTCTACCTTCTTCTTCATTAATTTGTTAGTTATCTCATCATACATGCCAAACCTCTCAATAGTGGGATCCCTAGGTTTGCTGAAAAAAATGTCAGGATATGCAATCTAGTTAGGTTTGGAGACCTCATAGGGAATCTTTGTTATCCATGAAGTTCTTGGCTCAACTGCCTCCATATAAAAATTATCTTTATCCACCATAAAAGTGATATCATTCTTGTATCTCTCTATAACTTGTGAGGGTATCCTATCCCTCCTTTGTATTTCATTTTGGAATATTTTGAAGAATTCCCAATACATTGTATGACATTGTTTGGTATCTAAAAATATATGCATAGGTCCCTAATCTGATGGGAAACATGAATATCCTTCTCCAGATTGCATTTTTCAAACCAAGAAATTCCTTCATGAAATAGAACATAAAATAAATAGTCAAAGTGCCATACCAAAAATTGTAGTGTGAATCCTTGGTTCTCTACAAATTCTCCAATAACTATTGCCATAAGATCTCACAAAGATTATATTCCTTTCCTTCCTTCACCATTTGATGAGTAGTGTAGATGGTGGTGGTGGTAATAGACCCTTCCCTATTTGTTTATAAACCTTGTATGCAATACCCATCATGGCATATCATAACTCTAGTTCAGAGATGTCATCCATAGTTAAGGTTCTTTTGTCAAATGTTTCTCCTATAAGCTTCATAACATATTCTTTCTTC
The DNA here is from genome assembly GCA_007115665.2 of Sequoiadendron giganteum. NCBI lineage: Eukaryota > Viridiplantae > Streptophyta > Pinopsida > Cupressales > Cupressaceae > Sequoiadendron > Sequoiadendron giganteum. The sequence continues at coordinate 314,801,981 of CM021105.1, forward strand.
ATAGCCTTTAGTGTTGGCATAGGTCCAGTGGAGCACAACCCAATTAGAACCCTGATAGCTTCCTTTGTGATGAGGTAGGGGTGACCAAGCCAAAATATATCTTCATAGATCTGGCTCAAGGTAACACTAGTATACAAACAAAAATAAATGACTAAAAAAACTACTAAACATTTGTCTTGTGATCAGTAGTTTGGTCACGTGACCATTAGTATTTTATTTCCAATCATTTATAACACGATGAAATTTATGACTAAACCATTTTTAGTCATTTATTGGTTGTTTTGATTGATCAATTTGGTAGTATATTTAGTGGTTAATTTAGTCATTGATTGTTGTTAGTTGGTCATTTATTTAGTCATGGTAGTCATTTATTTAGTCATGGTAGTTGTTTATTTATTCATGGTAGTCATTTATTTAGTCAAGGTAATCATTTTATTTAGTCATGGTAGTCATTTATTTAGTCATTATAGTCATTTATTTAGTCATTGTAGTCATTTATTTAGTCATTTATAAATTGAAATAATCATAAAACTTCAACAAATCTGCTCACAGGATTGAAAAAAAATCACTATATATTCAAACTGTATATAAAATGTTACAAAGAACTCTATATATAGAGTTTTGAATCCTCAAAGGATTGGAAATAATTCACTTTATATTCAAACTGTATATAAAATATGTTACAAAGAACTCTATATATAGAGTTTTGAATCCTCAAAGGATTGGAAATAATTCACTTTATATGGCATGTCTTCAATGATGCTATTGTTGCACATGGGGTAGGCTATAAATGCATCTAGAAGGCACTGGTTTTGCATTTTCTCCTTGCTCTATACCTGTCCACAATCAAAATGACTAAGAGATATCATCTAGAAATTATGAGTTAGAGATTTCAAATGTAGTTCAAAATGACTTATCCCATTCAAAGTGAAGAATTTCACAAGGATGATCTTTCCAAGGGACAAACTTAGCAAATTTTTAAAAATGTTTTATTTAGAAAAAATAAAAAAAATCTCCCTTTATAAACTAATAATACCTACAATAACATAAACTTAAAAACTAATAATAAATAATAAATAACAAATAAATAAACTTCAATTCAAAAGAATAAATATAAATTAAAAAGTAAAAATAAATTTTACCTCTTCCTCAAGATCAAGTGCCTCCTTAAATAATTGTTCTTTCTGAAACAAAATACCAAGGAAGACTGCAAATTGTTCATTCTGATTTTTTTTTTAAATGATTTGCTAAACAATACTAAACACTTTCATGTTTAGTCCCACAAACTATGGAATAATTCATTTAGTGAAAGGAGAAAAAAGGCATTTTCCCCAAATCTGGTCAAATTTTAATGGGTCTCCCTCGAAAGATGAGCATCTGCAAGAACAATGTCTCCAAGTTTAATGCTAATTATGTCAAAAAAAACAAGTATGGCTACATCCTCTTCATGCAACTGACCATGTCTTCTCCATTCATTCAACTACAAAAAATAACTAAGCTCTAAATTTGAAAAACAAAAAAACTGAGATAATTTATATATTCATACATAAAAAAATATCAGTTTATCCCCCCAAATTTAATTGTCAGTCATGCAAATGGAGGAAAATACTAATTATGCCAGAGGGAATGACCTATAAAGGCATATCGATGACTATCTTGTGGCCATATAAATGAAAAATGATTAAATGAATCTCAGTTGTTCATCATTTTTTGGCTATTTTTCATCATTTCTTATTGCTTTCCCTACCACTATTGGTTTTTGCTCCTCCATACTCCTCCCTGGTATTGAAATTTCATTTCTCCAATTTGGTGACTTGCAACCTAAAAATAAGGTTTCAACAAGGGTTTTAGAGTATGTTTTTAAAATGAAAATTACGACCAAGATCCTAATATTGAGCATATTTAGGTTTTAAGATGCATCCAATCCTAATACTAAGCACATTTAGGTTTTAACATTAGGGCTCTTCATTCCTAGTAATGCTTACCAACTAACTGAAAACAAAATATAAATAGCCAATTATGTGGTGTTGGTTTTCATGTATCATAGATAATTTATATTGGGTATACATTGATGAAATCATTTTATTCTCCTAAAATGAAATCCTTTACCTACGGATTTTAAATAAATGAAATCCTTTACCTACAATTTTTACGCTTTCCTCGATGCTATTGGTTTCAGCTCCTCCAAACTCTTCTGGTTTTGACCTGCAGCCTGAAAATAGGGTTTTGATGATTTTACTACTTTTCAATTTGGCGAGTTGTAGCCTAAAAATAGGGTTTCAACGAAGGGTTTAGAGTCTATTTATTAAAATGAAAATTATTGATGGGAGTTGTTTATTAAAATGAAAATTATGGCACCCATTATGCTTGCAGGTATTTGCCCGCTTAAATTTTTTTGAAATGGAATCAAAATTAAATAAATTATGATATATAAATCTTCTGATTTTATACAATAGATATCATTAAATATATTATAATATTTTATTATTATATAATATTATAATTATATAGTATTATATAATAGTATAATATTATTAATATAATATAATACAGTATAATATAATATAATATAATATAATATAATATAATATAATATAATATTATATTATATTATATTATAATTTTTATATTATATAATATTTTTTTTACCCATGATCAAATTAGTCATCTGTACTTGTGTTGCAAAAAATGAGTAGAATTTAGTCATCTTTAGTTGTTGTGACTAAAATTTTTAGTCTCGTAGTCATTTATTTGCCAAATTCTACTAGTGTAATTCTGACCCATTCATCTTCATAGAAAAAAATGGGGAAACCCTTCCACATGTCTAAATGTTTTGCCTCTACATTTTTATTGAAAGGAAGCTAATGTAGTGGAACAAATTCCTACACTAATCTTGAGAGGAGAATAATGCAAAGCTTTTACAAATATTTAACAATTACAAAAACTTAAAAAGAAATAAAAAAACATCATGCATACCACAACACAATGATTTACATGGGGAAAACCCTTTCGAGAGAAAAGCCACCCAATATATTATTCAAAAATCATAAAGATTACAATATACTTTCAAAGCAAGCTTCTCACAGGAGTATCACCAACCAAAGATATAGAGGTAACAAAACCACTATCAGACTCTTAGAATACATAACAATCGACAACCATAATACAATGCCCTCATAAAATAGGGTTGCCTTCTAGGGAAATTCAAGCCAACAAAAAAATCAATTGTCACATACCTAGCCCCTGCCAAGGTGCACTTCCCCTTGGACCCCCAGTCGGGGGCATGATCCCCCCAGACCCCTTGGAAAGGGGGACCCCCCATGCCCCCTGTCATCATTGTATGAACAATATCTTATGTATTAACAATAACTTATGTAATTGCAAGGTTGAGACACATTTTCCCAAAAAATCTCCCACTTGTTGAACACCTTGAAAAAGCAACAAGAGGGTGTAAACCTCATCTCTTAATTGCTAGGGGTTGAAAGGCCCATAGTCTTTGAACCTCATCTAAACTTCTCTATGCTCACAACTTTAGTTAAAGAATCAAAAAAATTCATCAAAGTATCTACCTTAACCAGATTTACCTTTCCATCTTCAACCTTATCTCTAAAAAAATGATATTGTCCATCAATGTGCTTGGTCTTGACATGAAATGTTGGGTTCTTGGTAGAGACAAATCATAATATGATTGTTGCAATAAATTGTCACTGCACCTTGTTTTATTCCAATATATGAACATAGTCTCTTAATCCAAATGGCTTCTTTACAAGCATGAGTGTTGTGCCTATAGCACACATGCCTCGTTTGGACCAGGGACCCCCTCTTTCCTTTTTGGCCTTTATCGGGTCATTTTTTCCTTTGCCTCATTTTGTGTGCCCCATTTCTAAGCTTAATTTGGTTAGGTGTAGTAAAGTCACCAATTTCTAATTGACCAAAATCACCACCTCAAAATTTGCTAAGTATTTTATCTCTACCAGTTTAGGCCTTCGAGTTTCCCTTGTCCTTTTTCCCCGATGTCCTCTGGAACCTGTGAACTTGCATTTGCAGGTCTCCTTATGTGGGTCATCATTATCTTTCTCCCACTAGCTAGCGTCTAACTCTCGATGTTTTTCCACATCGTGGGGTATGCTATTGCCTTCGATGTCCAAGTCTCCATCGACAAATGACCTAAATCGGGTTTTTGCAACTCACCAACCATACCTGTCATTGTCCTAGGTATTTAATGTGCACCATTAATGTAATTCTTTCTATAAATAGAGGCATTGACCTATCATTTTCACCCTTGCAACTTGAATTTTTGAAGAGAAAATGGACAGCAATATGTGCCAATCTGCATAGGATCTCATACTATGAATTCAAGCCTAGTTTCCATTAGATTTTTGCACTATTTTCGGGTAAGCTAGTGTTTAAATTTCAAAAGTTCTTTTTTTTAGTTAAGGTTTGAGCTAGTTAATGTTAAAATATTGGAAATCAAAACCCTAGCTCACTCGATGACCTTCACAACCCTTGGCCCTGCATGGACTACTTGATCCATCATTTGAAAATCCTTCGAACTAGCCAAAACCACATCTCTGTAATCATGCGGAACCTCAATATTATTTCGTCGTTCTTCGCACAATGAGGAGACCCTTGCAGCTCCTGCCATTTCTCCCACTGTCCCTGATGATGTTTGGAAAACCTAAACAAATGGCTAAGTCCTTGACCCCCATGCGAGATTCCACTTGCAAGCTACTATCATTCGACACCATTGATTAATGGCCTAACCCTGGCTACTTTTCAAACTATGGGTCCTACCTTTACCACTCTCGTCGGGTGCTCAATATTTTCTGAGCATGAACCAAGTTGTAGGCTACTGCCTATTTCCCACCATCTTGTGATTGTCATTACACAACAACAAAGTCACCTTTCTGCCCCATAGTGCAGGCCCCACGTCATCGATCTTTGTGCTTGAAGTTTTCTAGAAAAACACCAAGTATAAAGTCCATGTGGGCCGACATCGTCAGGAGTCCACACATTGAATAATACTATCTTATTGCCAGGCTCTGATGTCTAGTCGCTTTATAGAATCCACAAGCTATGTTTCCCCTTGAGCCCCAAAGTTGCTAACTTTAGATCATTGGCTGATCACCTTCACGGGTCCACCTTTGTGGACTTTTGCTCTCTGGGCACCATTTTTTGCCGATGTTGTTCTCTAATGATAAAGAACTTATATCCATCTATATTGCAGACTTTGCTAGAACAACTTCCTTTTGAAGGTCTTCAACACAAAATCAAGTCTACACGGTCATTGTGGTCCTGCCTATGCAGAACACTACCTGTGGATCGCTGTCCCTTTGAGGTTGTTCCTTAATGAAAAAAATTTGACGGCTACCTGATGATTTCCCTTCACACACCCCAAAGCATTAAAATTATAAGGCATAATCCTTTATGTCCAAGGTGACCATGGGTCTCACAATGTGAAACTCCACCTGCGAGTTGCCATCCCCTAAATGATGTTATTTAATAGTTTAAACCCAAACATATTCCACCCTTACGATGTCTGCACATTCCCAATCCAACAAATCCATGTATCCTAGAACTATTTCCACATGTACCTAATTACTCCATAAGATATTTGACTACCAACTCACCCATGCAGAAGTTCTGTTGCGGGCATCTGTCTATGGGTCTCCATGGCCCCGAAGATGTTTCTCACTACCTTCCTCTTGATTGCTTCTAGCTTGGGGAAACACGCATTGCTGGGCCCATATTTGTGTAAATGATCCAGATGAACTCCAAATTTTGAAAAATGATGAATTTTATAGTTTTTTGATGATGTATAAATGGATCTAACGCTTGATTTGTAGGATTCAATTGATGTTTTCCCTAATTCATATGAAAATGCACTTACCAAGATTTACAGAACTTGTTGTTAGTCCATCAAGGAGACTTGTAGAGAAAGCTGATAAAGGAAAGAAGCCTACTTGTATGCCAAGGTGAAAAGAGGAAAAAGATCAGATGAAGTATCAATTTCATGGAGTGGAGTGCACCTCCAAGATTTCCTCTACCTAGGACTTTGTATCCAATACAAACCTAGGACACATGAACACTGATGAGTTCAGACAGAGGGTGATGGTTAACCCTACCATAGAGAATGCCTAGAAGATCAAGGCAAGTGGTCTTGCAAAGGTAGATAGCTTCCCTCCTGCCTTGGTTGCTCCAGAACTGGTCATGGCTTGCCAAGAAGCTTACCACTCCAGTAGGAAAATCATTGATCATGATGGGGGGTACTATCAGATTTGTTAGATAAATCCATTGGTTGCACATTCCACATCCCCGTGTTTGACACAATGGATGAGGTAGCAAAAGAGTATGCTGAAAACATGTGGAAACATGACCCCATCGCCTAAAAAAGGATAATCAACCAACATTAGTTGAAGGATAAGAGGGGAAGTTCCATCAAGGTACCCCAGGAGCTGTTCAGGAGTGACTTCTTTGAAGAATACAATGATTTGGTTACTCTATTAAGCAGGGTAATGGGCCTACCGACTAATACTTTCTTTGAAGAATGGATGTTTTACTTTGTTGAGGAGATCATCTAAGGGGAGGCCAAGTTCCATTGGGCCAAAAAGATCGGTGAAAACTTGCATAATCAACTGATGGATGTCAAGAAAACCTTCCAATTTCACATGACACCATATTTGGTATACCTCCTCAGGAAGAAGTTCCTGTACAAAGGAATTTTTAGTGCATCACAACTAGGAACAAAGAAAGGATATCTCAAAGTCTATGATTACTATCCCAAGTTGTAGTATAGAAACTTCAAGAGACAATACAAGAGGGTAAATGATGCCTTTGTGGCTCACATAATTAGACTCCTAGGAGGAGACTTCGAAAGAAGAGTATCGTACAAGACAAAGTCCTTCATCAAACAATTTGGGTATCTATTCATAAAGTTCCAAAAGTTCACATATATTAGAGCAAACGAGTTCTCAGGGAGGCCCTATCGGCTGTTGCACTATCTGAATGACCACATCATTTTGTTGGAGGTTTCTCGATAGCTCCAAACTGCCCACACACTATTGAGTGATAAACATTGAGTTGGGATCTCATATCCCCTAACCTTCGAGTAACGAATGTATTCCTATCGTGCTACTCAATGTGCAGAGTATTTGGATAGGGAGCTAGTAGAATATAACTTGGAACCTCACACGGATAGAGGAACAATGGAACCATATGGAAAATTGAAGAAATGGGTTGGAAGATAATATGCCCACTGACTCTATGTCAAGGAATTTTGGGCCAACTACAATGAAAATAAAGAAGTGTGAATGAGGCACTATATGAGGATGACCGCTCAATTTGTCAAGATTGTCAACTTGCTCTAGGTTCCAGACCAAGTTGTTGAAGTGGAAGACAATATTATTCATGATAGATACAATGTTGTGGCCAATTTTCCCCTACCTGTCATAGATTGGAATGAAGAAGAGGTCACTAACCTTGATATATTGACTCTCCCTATGGAGAACAAAACAAAACAATGGCTAGAAGAACAAAGTTGCAAATTGAAGGAACAAGGTGTTGAGCTTACATATGGGGATCTCGAGGATGATGTAAGTAGTGAGGCTGATAGCGATGATATTTTTAAATCTTCTAGTGAAGCACTGAAATCCCTACCTACTACAAGATCCAAAAAGAGGAAGGAGGTGTCTAAGAATAAGACTAAGCACAAAGTCTATAACCAAAAGATGACAAAAGGACCACCTCCATTAAAGTAAGCAAGAATGGGAAAATTTGTGCTTGAGATGCCCAACATCCAAGAAGAGGTACCCCATGAAGAAGAAGATATTGAGTAGTCATGTTCACCACCTACCACTTCCACCCCCATTGTCATTGTCACCATTGCCACTCCACCTTCTGCCTCCTGAGCTTTGTTCATTTCATCTCAGTCCACCTCACCAACTTCTCTGGTGATGGTACTTAACTCTTCCTCTTCCACAACATCCCCACTATCCTCTTCTCTACTCCCACTACTACTGCCTACCCTCTCCATTTTTCTGCCATCCATGACCTCAATCTCCATACCACCACTTGTCTTGCCACAAGATTTTGTGGCATATATGTGAAACATTACTATCAAGCTCTCTGAGGTAATCCTTGACTGCAAGGTTTAGGCATTTATAGTGTCACTTGTTTCCACTTTGCCTCTCCCACCCCCACAAATTGAACCACCAAAAATGGAGGCCACGATGTAGATCTCAGAAGAGATGGAAAGGCTCCATGCTGAGCAATATAAAGAGGAACCCCATGAAGAAGTAGTAGATGAGCCCAAAAATTCTGATGAAGAAGACTACTTCGAACACCTAGAGGGTGGAGTGAGTATTAACCTAGAAAAGGTAGCTTCTGATGAGGAGAGGTCACAAACTTCCAAAGAGGATGTTGAGGCTCTTAATGAGTGCTATGTAATCAAAACATTAGATCTAGATTCGGATGAAGAGATTTTCCACAAACATGAAGAAGCAAGCAAAAAGGTTGATCCTGAATAGCACCACTCTGAAGATAAGATAGATACTGATGTGGATGTGGAGATACTCGAAGAGACTCCATTGTTTGGCCAAGAAAAGGGCTTGGTTCAAGAAGAATTACCTCCAGAAAGGGAGGAAGAGAAGGGAAAAGAAGAAGAGAAAGATAAAGAAGAAGAAAGAGATGCTCAAGAAAATGATTCTAAACATGAACACAACATGGAAATTGAACATGGAGAAGAAAGGGCACCCCAAAAGGAAAACACCATTGAAGAAAATATTTCTTCTATTGAGCTTGACAAAGAAAGAGCTATGCAAATGGAAGACTCAAATGAAGAGGAGAAGTAGGATGAAAAGGCCCCTAGTGATCAAGAATAACAATATCATAAAGACAAAGAAGAGGAAGGTGATCATGAATCACCCAAGGGTCAAATTGGGGTGGCTAACTAGTTGGAGCGACAATTGAGAAAGAGGGCTCTTGTGTTCATTGACCCAAAGGTGAGAATGGATGCAATAATAGCCTGGGCACAAACAAAAACTACGAAAGAGAAGAAGCCCAGGGTCTTCTCTCACATCACGATGGATGCCTCTAGATCTAGAACTATACAAATTTCCACCCTTGTGATAAGAAAACATACGAGCACTATGCAATGTCAAGGATACAACATATCAATGATCAATCTAGGTCTGGCGACTCGTGAATAGAAGATAAATTAATTTCAGGGATTGGTAGCCACCATTATGCAACAAATGAATAAGGATCAGTCCACAAAAGAGGAACTAAAAACACAAGTGGAAAATCTCAGTGCTTATATTCAGTAGTGGAAATATATGGAAGAAGAGGCTCCTACGACATCATCCATGCATGCTCTCCTCTCCCAGAAGGAGTTGAATAGAATGGAGAAAATGAAGAACTAGACCAAGTCCACTAAGGATTGGTTCAACCAGGTAATATATAATGGTGATATGGGTATCCATCATGCTGCCCAAATATTTAACAAGTTTCAAGGTTTACAAAAGAAGATGGATGAGATGATAAAAACTTGCAAGCAATTCTCTGAGCTATATAGGATCAAGTATCCTAAGCTCGAGAGAATTCTTAAGCTCTCTCGGACAGTATGGGAAAAGGAGTTGGAACTCTTAAAAGATGATCATTGGTTGGTAGAAACATGGAAAATGGCCCTAGACTACAAAAAAGGGATCTTGGTGAAGGTTTTGAGCGAGCTAGAGCCCGACCTTGAATGGGTTGTGGAACACCAAGATGACAATCATGAAGATTACTTGAAAATGATGATAGATTATGAGATGTCTGCTTTGGAATTAGATTCAGAGAAGATTAAACCTTTCTTCCATAAGAAGATGGAGTAGAGGGCTACATATACGCTGTCATCAGAATTCATAGATTTTTCCACAAGGGATTTCATGCAATCTAAGAAATTCATTAAAGCAAACCCCAAATGCACCATGCATTGGAAGTAGATCATTGATAGGCTCAAGAAGATATCCTTCCAGATCCTTCAATCCAACATCATGGAATGGGACAAAATCTAGGCTCTGATTGGGAAATTCATGGAGTATGCTACTCTCTAGAAAAATGCAAGAAATCTAGTCATAGATGAAGAATATTTGACAATATAACTATGAAGAATGACAGTCACTAGAAGACAAAACTGCTATAGTGTTAGAGCAGTTAGATGAAAAAATAAGGAAAAAGAAAAAATTCTATTTTCATATTGTCATATATTTGGGGGTAGGTGAAACCCTAATGTAAAATGAATCTAAGCCACAATGAAATTGAAACTTTTCCATTCATTTTTCTTTTGGAAAACTATAAATAGGGGCTTCCTCCCATTTTCAAAGAGAGAGATGAGTTGTTGTGTAAAGGCATGCTACATAAAATGAATGAAAATAGCATTGTTTTGATAGATTCTTGTGTTTTCTTCTCATGTGTGCATGATTCATTCTCCCAATATTAGATTTTAGCTTTGTTGTTCTACTCTTAAGTTTCTTTTATTTGTTAGTTCATGTTGCACTTTAATGGTGAAGAATTATATGGTGTTGATATCTTCCTTGCTTATACTTTTTGTTGTTTTTTGGTGATGAATAGCAGTGAAAAGTTATTTGAATTATGTTTATATTGCTGAAATTAAGTTCAAATTTTATTCATGATTTAATGGTGAATGAATAGTTTTAAAATCTATAGGCCTTAGAAGATTGCACTGGTTTCATGAGACTGTAGGCAATCCCTGGTTAAGTGGAAGTTAGTTGTAGGAAGATTGTCCACTAAAGCATCCTCAAAGATTACTGTTCAACATTAGTTGCAGGTTTAGGAAAATTCTTATCCCTTTTCCCTTTTGAACTTTCTTTGACAACTAAAGCTTAAACAAAGTTCCAGCATCATTACAAAGTCAAATTTGATGAGTAAATGGGAGTTTCAGCCTACTAATTTGAACTTACAGCAACTGTGCATCCACTTCTAGAATTCATAAACTCCTTTTGTAGATCCAATTCCCTCCATGCTTTGTAAAACATAAAGGCCTTGTGATTACTAGAAAATAACATCAACCAATTGAACTATTCCAAGCATTTTTGTGACCTAAAACCTAGGAGACCTTGGGGTGAATTCTAAAACTTAGTTGCAGAAATTACCTATCAAGAGAGGTAGCATACTTGTATGATGCCTGTGTTGAGAAGGTGCAAAAACACCCATCAACAGAACTGGTGCTAGAAGGAGGGCTGCCAGGATAAGATGGATTGAATTTTTTCATTCTCCCCTTAAATGTTTCATAGAGTGCTTCGATCTACACCAGACAAGGGAGAGTTTGAAGAGTTAAAGAACCCTACTAAGGTTAAGAGAGCTAAGAGAGGGGAAGCATCTGATCCAACCCCACCACTCGATCTCCATCCCCTCAATCTTCCTCCTTTCATCCATCTCATTCTTCCCCCTCACTTCCAATAGCACTTCCATCCTCCCCTCCACTCCAAACAGCCTTTCCACCCTTCACTCCCCACAACCAAGGTGTTTCCTTCACCCCTGCACTCTACTTCCAAGGCGTTTCCCTAGCTATATGTTCCCACTTCAGCCACAAGTTACTATAGCATAGAAAATGCAACTTGCGCCTCCCACAATGGCTTTGTTGGGTGACAACCCCTCCCCATTATCCTTCAATGACTATCATGACA
>CM021105.1:314813764-314924405 GCA_007115665.2 Sequoiadendron giganteum
ATTATAATTCACATGTTAGCCTACAACTAAGAATATTATATTTTCAAGTCAGCCAGAGATAAAGAAGTCAACATGAAACATGTAGAGGGAAAGACCCAAAAGACTACATGCAACGCCAGGAAAAGGAACACTCTTCACAATTTTTTTCTTTAATGAACATCATCTGCATGCTTTGAAAATTCAAAATAGGTCAGACTTAAGCAAGCAAACATGAAACATGAAGTATGTCAGCCTTCACAACTCTGGAGGTACACATGAGTGAAAAATAATTACTTGTTCGTATCCCAGATGAGTTAGCATGACCCATAAAATACCTCATAACACTTCATAGACTCCACTCAATATTGAGCTTGTGGCACACACCCCCAACATCTCTTAGTTGGCTAGGTAAAAGCATAACCTAGTAGAAAAACCATTCTAGACCACAACCTATTTTGGATAAAATAGAAAACACATTGTAGAGCATTAGAAAAAATTATATAATATTCAAGAACACTTTCATACACCCCTTTCATAGTTTCATGCACCAACAAGTTGGTGCAAGCCAATAGACATTGAAACCAATCACCAAAAAACACAGTCTTGCACATTGTCACTTCTAACTTTCTCTCCAAAAGGTGTATTGATATGAAACCTTGGATATAGCACCTTCACATTACCATGACCTGATATTCTAAACCACACAACCAAATCTAAAAATACGAAGAAATGCAAAGCCAAAACATTACACCTCTCAGAACGTCTTCATAGAATCAATATAGACTTGAATCTATCACTTTCAAAAACACCTTTTTAAATCCCAAATGAACTAAAACTTGTATCACACATGCCTTGAAACATCATGAAGCTACCTTCCAAACTCCAGGAGAAAAGCATCACCAACAGAGAAATGTAGAGTATTTCTCAAAGACTTTGGCAACCAAATAGCCAGACTACAACTCTTTTTTGACATCAAGGACAACCAAATTGAAATAGTTGAATTATCCAATTACCAACCATAAACTTACTTGAATAGTAAGCTTAAGAGAGCCCAAAATATTCCAAAGTCTCTTTCTAGCCCTTTTCAAATTAGGAGCATAGACATTAGAGATAATCTAGGAGGTATCATCCTTGATAGGGAACATCCAAGCTATAACCATGAAACCTACAATTATTGAAGAGTTGATTCTTCATTTTATCAATCTTATTACACTACATCTTAGTCTCTTGAATTAATAAAATATCTAGTTTATAATCCTTGATAATATTGCTTAAGAGATCATGTTTATGAACATGATTTAACCCCAACACATTCCATGATATTATCTTTATTTATATTTAAATGGTGTTCTCTTAGAGCACATGTTGAAGAGAGTTTTCTAAACTCTCTCAACAATCTCCTTCTTAATTTCATTTTCTCTACTCTTTTGAGAGGAGGGTCTACCTTGACCCCTTTGCTCTAAACCATAATCCATTTTTTTCCAATTCATTATGACCACTCCTTGTGAGAAACAATGGAAGTGAGTGTTTGATGTTGCTTTTATGTGGTTGTCATTGATGTCAACACTATTGGCATTAATGCATTAGGGGTTGTATATGTCGAGGATATTGAGAAAATTGTAATAAAATAAGTTGCAAGTTGTCAGTGGTGAAGTGAAGTTCAGAATGTTGGATAGCTCAGTATGTTGATGATAGAGGTTGTGGATTAAAGGGTTTTTTTCAAGTATATCTATTTTATCCATGTTAATTTTATAATATCTGCATGAAGATTTGATCGAGTTATGAGTATCTATGTTCTGACAATTTTTTTGTTGCTTCAATTGGTGTTTTTGAAAGAGGGTGATGTAATTCTAGTAAGTTCAGTTGTTGAAAATGCTTCTCTGGTGATTCATGATGCTTGTGGATGTTTTCTAGATCATCCTCTATCTGTGTTATACATCTGCATTGATCTTTGTGCTTGCGATTGGTGATTTTCTTTTACGTGTTCATGTTTTTCATGTTCATGGCCGAAGAGGTGATTGTAGTGTGTTGTGGATCTTCGAGGAATAATTATTGAAGATGTTTCATGTTCAAGGATGTTTTTTTCGTTCCTCACTATGTTGCAGCCAACATTGGTTGATTCGCATTGATAATCATTTATGTTTTGGGTCGAGAGTTTGTATTCATTTTATATTTTATTGAAGTTGACATGTAGATGATGTTATTCTTGGTTGCAGATATATATGAGCGATTGTTTACATCATTTGAGATAGGTGAGATGTGTGAAGTGCGAGTGCTATGTGTGAATAAAGTTCAGATCTTTCGAAGGTAGAAGTAAAGTGTGAAGAATAGTGAGTAGAAGAAAGAGTGTTCATGTGCTTAATTAGAACTGTAATCAAGCATTAGCAGATGCTATCTTCTCAGTTCAAAATCTTTCAGATGGATTTAATCTAAATATGACTATAAGAGAGTGTGTCTTCCTTTGGTAAGTAAGCCTTTTTGTATTTGAGTAGTGAGCTCTAGGAAGTGTGCCTGAATGCATGTGCATTCCCCATTTACTATACTTTTAACAGAGTATAAACTTGTGGATTAACCTCCACCATGGTTTTTCCTCTAACAGGGTTTCCACGCAAAAATCTTGGTGTTATGTTTGTTTCGGATGTGGTGATGGTTTTTTCTTTCATGTTTAATTATCAAATCTAAGAATAAAATAAATAAGTATAATTTCTGAGACAACTGATTCAACCCCCTCTTAGTTGTTTGCCCTTGTGTTTCCAACAATTGGTACCAGAGCAGGTTCCTTGGAAAAAAATAAATAGCTTGAGGTGATCTGGAATGACAACATATAAGAAGGATAGTCTGAGATTTGATGGAACAAATTATTCTCTGTGGAAAACTCGAATGGAGTGTCATCTGAGATGCATTGGTGAACCTTATTGGAACATTTCAAAGAATAGATACATCATCCCACAAAATGGTCCTTCTATTGCAAATGAGATTAAAGATGTCGAGTACAATATCAGGACTAAGGAAGCATTGTTGAGAGCTCTAACTAATTCTAGGATGACAAATGCAATGGATTTGAAGACTACTTATGAGATCTGGAAAAATCTGGAAACTTTGTATGAAGGTGATACTCATGTGAAGATTGCTAAGCTGCAAAGTTTGAAAGGTAAATATGAAACATTGACAATGGGTGAAGATGAGAACATCACTACTTTTATGAAAAGAGTGAATGAACTAGTGTGTAATATCAGATGTGTTGGTGGAACATTGGAAGAATCAGATATTGTTGCTAAAGTGCTCAGATCATTGCCTACTACATATAAACATAAAGTTTCTACTATTGAGGAGATCCAAACTATGACAAATGTAACCAGAGACATGTTGATAGGTAAGCTTGTTTCTTTTGAGTTAAGTGAGGTTGGTGATGCTCTTTCTAAGATAGAATCAACATTCAAATCTACTACCTCTAGAAAAGATAAGCAAAGATATGATCTAGGAGAAAGTTCCTCTAGAAACTTGTCCAAGTATGAGTAGGAAATGAGAGAGATTGAAGAAGAAGAGAGAAAACTAGATGAGCTTGAAGAACTTCTTATTAAGAGGGTAGCCAAAGGAGAAGATAATTATAAAGGTAAATTTCCTCTTAAATGGTTTTCATGCAATAAGATAGGTCATTTTGCCTCAAGGTGTCCAAAAAGAGTTCCTAAGCCAAGACCTAACAAGCCTAGATTCCAAAGAAAGTGTCATTTTGTTGTTGATGAAGGTGTGACATATGATGAATTTGATAAAGGAAATGTAAGTGAGAATGAGTTTTTATTTATTGCTATCAAGGAAAGTAATCATGTACCTACTAAATTTGGTAGTTGCATGAATGTGGAGAAAGCTCTAGCTGCCAAAATTGAAGAAAAGGATGAATGGGTGATTGACAGTGGATGCTCTCATCACATGACAGGTGATAAAAGTAAATTTGTGAGTCTGGAAAAGTATGATGGTGGTGTTTTAAGATTTGGTGATGAAAACTTTGGTGTAATCTGTGGGAGAGGATCCATTTCTTTTGATGGTAAGCATAATATTGATGATGTTTTATATGTGGAAGGTTTGAAGCATAATATTTTAATGGATAGATGGTTGAAAAGGGATACAATCTTCAATTCAAGGATGGAACATGTAGAATATTGGTAAGTTCTAGAAATATGATTGCATCAGGTACAAAAAAAAAGGTAATATCTTTTACTTGAGTGTTTCTTGTAAAAGTTATCTAATTGCTCAAGTTGATGAAAGTTGGTTGTGGCATAGGAGATTGTGTCATGTAAACTTTGACAATGTTATCAATTTCTACTAGTCAAGTTGTGAGAGATCTTCCTAAGTTGGTAAAGCCTACTAATACCATATGCAAGGAATGCTAGTTAGGGAAGCAAACTAGAGTTTTGTTTCAGAGCAAACAACATTGTTCAAATGAAGTATTGGATCTTGTGCATACTGATTTGTGTGGTCCTTCTAGAGTCAGAATTTTACAAGGAGACAGGTATTTCATGTTACTCATTGATGATTATTCTAGATTGATGTGGGTTGCTTTCTTAAGGGAAAAATCTGAAGCTCTAGAGAAATTCAATATTTTTAAGGCTAAAGAGACAATTATCTTCCTTGCGGACCCCTTAGCAAAATGGATTTGTGGAAAGGAAGAACAGGACAATTCTATATGCTGCTAGGACTATGATGCTGGAAGGAAATGTCCCACATATCTACTGGAGAGAAGCTATAAGTATTATTGTTTACACTCTCAATCGGGTACATATCAAAAGTGATACTGATAAGACCCCTAAGCCCTTATGAGCTATGGTTTGGTCATAAGCCTACGATTAGATACTTCAAAAAAATTGGGAGTAAATGTTATATCAAAAGAGATGAAGATATAGGAAAATTTGATGCTAGGAGTGATGAAGGAATCTTTCTTGGTTACTCTACTAAAAGTAAAGCCCACCAGTGCTTCAACAAGAGATTGAGGAAAGTAGTTGAAAGTGATAATTTCAAAGTTGATGAAGACACTATTAGACCATCCAAAACCTGTGGACATGATTTAGATGATCAAAATATCAGTTTAGTTCAGACTCATAATCAAGTGCAGATCATTCTGGTGAACTAGGAAAGCCAAGAGGAAGGAACTAGTGAAAGTGCAGAAGTGAGATCACAAGAGCCTGAAGTTTAAGAACATCCTAAGACTCCAAGGTATGTAAGATTGAATCATTTAGAAGATCATATTATAGGTGATAAGAACAAAGGTGTTCAAACTAGGAGAAGAATTGCAGAAGAATATTTTTTGATATCAAAGACTGGGCCAAATAGTGTAAATGAAGCATGCAAAGATGAACATTAGATGGAATCAATGAAAGGAGAGCTATTTTAAATTGAGAAGAATGATACATGGATTCTTGTTCCTAGACCTAAGGAAAAAAATGTAATTGGAACTAAATGGGTATTTTGGAACAAACTAAATGAGCAAGGTGAAGTTGTTAGACACAAAGCAAGACTGGTGTGTAAAGGATACTCTTAGATGGAAGGAATTGATTTTGAAGAAACTTTTGCCCCTGTTGCTAGGATTGAAGTTGTGAGACTATTTCTTGCTTATGCTTCTTACAAAAAAATCAAGGTTTATCACATGGATGTCAAGTCAGCATTTCTAAATGGTGAGCTAGAAGAAGAAGTGTATATTGAGCAACCTAATGGATTTCAATTGACTGATCAGGGAGATATGGTTTTTCGGTTGAAGAAAGCATTGTATGGACTTAAGCAAGGCCCAAGAGCATGGTATTCTAGATTGGATAAGTATCTATTGAAGATTGGATTTAATAAAGGTACTGTTGATAGTAATTTGTATTTCAAGATTGATCATGATAAAGGTTTGATTGTTGAAGTCTTTGTTGATGATATCATTTTTGGAGGAGATGATAGTTTGTGCATGAAGTATTCTGATGAGATGCAGAGTGAGTTTGAAATTTCTATGATTGGAGAAATTAAATTATTTTTGGGATTGCAAATTACTCAATTAGATAAAGGGTTTTGTATATCTCAGTCCAAGTATGTGAAAGAACTGCTAAAGAAGTTTTCTATGGAAGATTCAAAACCAGTTGGTACACCTATGGTGACCGGGTGTAAGTTGACACAAGATGATGATTCTCCTAACACAAATCAGACTAGATACAGATCCATGATTGGTGAATTGTTGTATTTGACTCAAAGTAGACCTGATATCATGAATGACGTATGCATTGTTGCAAGATTTCAAGCTGATACTAAGGAATCTCATGTGACTGTTGTGAAGAGGATTTTAAGATACTTGAAGGGGATAGTTGATTTTGGCCTATGGTATCCTAAAGAAGATGATTTTACTTTGAGTGCTTTTACTGATGCTAATTGGGAAGGAGATATCAATGACAAAATAGTACTAGTGGTGGTTTCTTGGGAAATAAGTTATTTCTTGGTTAAGTAAGGAGTAGAATGCCATTTCTTTATCTACCACATAGGTGGAATACATTGTTGCTACTAACAATTATACTCAAGTATTGTGGATGAAGAAGATGTTGAAAGATATCAGAGTTGTGTATGATGAACCTATTGCTATATTCTATGATAATTCAAGTGCAATTAGCATTTCTAATAATCTGGTGTTGCATTCAAAAACCAAGCATATATCTATCAAGTTTCACTTTTTGAGAGAGAAGGTGAGTGAGAAGGAAGTCAAATTGGAGTATGTGCCCTCTAAGGAACAGATTGCAGATATCTTTACTAAGCCTTTGCATAAGGTTACTTTTGATTATCTCATATGGAAGCTAGGGGTGATTACCCCTCCTAATCAAAAACTAAGGTGCATTGAATTGCATCAGTTTGTGTATTTCATAGTCATATCTTGATCCAGATTGATGTTGTGGTGGTTGCTATTCACGCGGAGTAGTCAGATGTTCAAAAATTTGGTTCAAAGCTTGTGTGGAGAAATATACACATTATATTTGTCATTGATGTCAAAGGGGGAGAAGATTCATGTGAAAAACTATGAATTATCTAGGGAGAAGAGTCAAAATCTAAGGGGGAGAAAGTTGTGTTGATGGTGTTTTTCACATCATGTGTTGCCATCAATTCCAAAGGGGGAGATTATTAGATGTTGTTTATATGTGTTTGTCATTGATTTCAACACTATTGGCATTAATGCATTAGAGGTTGTATATGTCGGGGACATTGAGAAAATTGTAATAAAATAAGTCACAGGTTATCAGTGGTGAAGTGAAGTTTTGAATGTTGGCTAGCTCAATATGTTGATGATCAGAGGTTACGGATTAAAGGGTTTGTTGTCAAGTATATCTATTTTATCCATGTTAAGTTTCTGAGATCCACTTGAAGATTTGATCGAGTTATGAGTATATGTGTTCTGATAGTTTTTATGTTGCTTCAGTCAGTGTTCTTGGAAGAGGGTGATGTAATTCTATTAAGTTCAGTTGTTGTGGATGCTTCTCTGGTGATTCATTATGCTTGTGGATGTTTTCTAGATCATTCTCTATATGTGTTGTATGTACGCATTGATCTTTGTGCTCGTGATTGGTGATTTTCTTTTGTGTGTTCATGTTTTTCATGTTCATGACCAACAGGGTGATTGTAGTGTGTTGTGGATCTTCAAGGAATAATTATTGAAGATGTTTCATGTTCGAGGATGTTGTTTTGGGTCCTCGCTATGTTTTGGCTGACATTGGTTGATTCGCATTGATAATCATTTATGTTTTGGGCCAAGAGTTTGTATTCATTTTGTATTTTATTGAAGTCAACATGTAGATGATTTTATTCTTGGTTACGGATATATATGAGCAATTTTTTACATCATTTGAGACAGGTGAGATGTGCAAAGTGTGAGTGTTATGTGTGAATAAAGTTCAGATCTTTTGAAGGTAGAAGTAAAGTGTGAGGAAGAGTGAGCAGAAGAAAGAGTGTTCATGTGCTTAATCGGAACTATAATCAGGCATTAGTAGATGCTATCTTCTCAGTTCAAAATCTCTCATATGGATTTAATTTGAATGTGACTATAAGATAGTGTGTCTTACTTTGGGCAGTAATCCTTTTTCTATTTGAGCAGTGAGCTCTAGGTAGTGTGCCTGAATGCATGTGCATTTCCCATTTACTATACTTTTAAAAGAGTATAAACTTGTGGATTAACCTCCACCATGGTTTTTACCCTAACAAGGTTTCTACGCAAAAATGTTGGTGTTATGTGTGTTTCTAATGTGGTGATGGTTTTTACTTTCATGTTTAATTATCAAATCTAAGAATAAGTATAATTTCTGAGACAACCGATTCACCCCCCTCTCAGTTGTTTTCCCTTGTGTTTCCAACAATGAGGATATTTTTATTGTTCCTCCCTTTCACCAGACTAAAGGGTTCATCCTCAAAAGTGACTAAACCTTTTTCCTTGGGAGCATAGGCTCCTTTGAGATAATCTTATGAAAAGGAGAAGACCCTACCATATCATCACCAACCATCTTCTCTAACCCCTTGAGATTCGATGAAGAACCCACATTTCCACCCCTCAAGGGAACAGATTCACTCTTCTCATTTACATATTTAGAACCCTAAGAATCATGTTGTGTCTCCATCACCAATGTGGGGATGGACTCAACAACAAACTACATTGGGTCTTGAAGTTTCTCCTTTTGACTAGGAGAGGGGAGCTTTGAGAGTAGATGTGGATACATCAAACCCTCATTCTCAACTATCTCAAAAATATGCATAAGAACTATATCCATAACCTTTAATTCCTTAGCCTTCCAAACCCTAGATTTAGTCTTCAAGATCTTTCTCAAGAAACTTTCAGCCCAGTGTCCAACCTTTTTATAATGGAAGCAAAAAAAAAGGTAAAGTTTCAAACTCCACCACTTACTTCCATTCACCTATTTTATATTTTAGCTTTAGCAACTCGGGTAAATTGGTTGAATACAACACATTAACATAAATTCTTGCAAAGACCAGGTGTCACCTGGTGATAGTAATTTTATCAATCAAAACAAGTTGACCGAAGGTGCTAGAAATGCCTTTGAAAATTTATTCATCCCAATTCCATTGGAAGGCCTAGGAATTGATGCAGGAGCATCCCTGGTTGTAAATAAATCCTATATCAACTAAAAATAGTTCCTTTCTTGCATTTCTTTCAATAGAAGTTTCATTAGTTTAGTCCGGATTTTACCATATATTTGTTTCTCAACTCATGGAGAATGATATAGCATCTACACATCAACATCTACCACATATCCAAATTTTAGATTATTTGCATTTGCCTGCCAGAAGTTATCACTCTCATAATTCCACTATGTTACTAGCCAAAGCATTTGGGGGCTGGCCCGATTTAGTTTCTTAGTGCGAGCCTACTCCAGATCCTGTGAAGATTAATTAAACACCATGCAAGCATTGTGGGTTCATTTGGGACCTACCTTGGAGATTCATAAGATAATTCATTTCACGTGGAGCTAAATTTTCATTTCTTGAGGCCGGTATTCATATTTGAGAATTTAGTGGGTTATTAACCCTTGTAGCCGACACAAATCTATTTTGGAGATTGAGGAGCATATTTATAAGCATTATAATTATTTATAGATCATCAATTAATAATTAGTAGTTCATCATTAGATAGATCAATACATTTTCACAATAACTCTTTGGGAGCATGTAATAAGGCATGTAGGCTAGTGGTATATTGTAAGCCTATAAGGCAAGGCATGTGAGCCCTGGATATTCACCCTTGTAGCCAATGATAAATATATATTAATGAATATTCTTGTTCATATACCTATTTTCTATGTTATTTTTGATGTGTTGACTCAATGTTGCATGGGTCAGACTGTTCCTTCTAGAACCCTCCTACTATGACTGCACCAAGAATCTTACCCAAGTAGGGGCCAAGTTGGACACATAGTTATTTCCAAACCCAACACCCATTTCTTTAAAGAAAAAAATGATTTACCAATAATCCAAGGACCCTTTGAAAGGATATTCCTCAAGTCCTACTTACAAGAGGAGAAAGAGAAGAACCCTTTAGAAATAGTCGTAGTATCCATCTACCCTTTATTGTTCCATTTCTTGTTTCCCCATGCCCGAACCACATCAATGTTCAGTCTAAGGCCCAAGAACTTCTCAACTAATGAAATCTCCATAAGATAAATACCTTTTTCAACAATACAATCTAAAATATAAACAATGAACTCTCTTGATTTTGAGATCAAGGAGACTTGGATAAGAGGAGAAGATATTTTCCCCTTTTTTTTAGACCCAAAAAGGATTGACCATTAGGAGGAGAGATTTAAAAACTCAACATCATCATATTTCTAACCTTCAACACATAAATCCAAGCCATTTGTCTTGAGGATAGAAACAAATGACATACCTCCTAGGACTAGTGGTACTAAAGAATCTACCTTCACTATTTTTTTTCCATCAACCAGTACATATTTTATTAGGCCCACCACTAGGCGTTCACTAACAGGAAAACTTCCATTCAACATCAATTGAGAGCAACACAACCACTAGCCAACCTACAAACATCTACACCTCCACTGCATTTGAAAGTTAAAATTTTACTTCCAACCCCACAATCTTCCACTTTGGCTTCCATTTCCCTACTAGAAGACTTTCTATTTGCTACTTGTAAATAGAATTGTTATTGATCAAGATTGTTTCCCAATGGAACCCAAACCTTTTTTAAAATTTTCCAAAATCTTTTTCTAGGCATCTTTAACTCTTTTTTGTGAAATCTCCACCCAACAATTGTAATGGCTCTTTTATCTCATCATAAAGAAGAAAATTTGATAATAGTTGGGTTTGACCAAGTGCATCATGATTTGTGAAATAAGCCTCAAGTATTTCCTTTGAAGCTCTATTCATTGACCTCTTAGTAGTTTGAATAGGTTGTTCAACATAAAATTTTAATTTATTTATATCCATTTCAAGTTAATGATCTATATTTCTATAATAAATTTTTCTCTTCACCTCTTTAATTATATTCATAATATGAATATTCATAGAAGGAAGCAATATTGAACCCTATACAACATCAAAGTGTGGATGGACCTCCTCTCTAAAATCATTATTTTGTACTCAGTTCTTCTCTCTAACATCAACTGTGTGTGCTTCAACCTCCTCTACTCTAGTAACTATATTAGGCTCGACCTCTACTCCAATCTTTGTATGTTGAGCCCCTACACATATCATATAAAAGAGAATATTTTAGAATATATTTAAGGGAATAAATTTGCATCAAAACATTGAACTTAATCTTTGTAGTTTAATTCTTGTAAATTCGATATCTAAATTCACATTTATTTTCATATAAAGGTCACAAGGGGGATCTATTGGGGAAAGGTTTCACTATGAAAATGGGATCGTTCATTCTAGATATATATCCACTGGGGTAAAGGGTTCATTGAGAAAAGAGGTATGAGAAGGTTTTGAAAGGAGTCTTAAGTTAAATAGAAACAAGAGGTAAAATCCTTAATTTTTATATGCCCAATTATTGTTTATATTATAATTTACTTTTGAGGATTAAATTTGAGGGATAAAAGTATATATCTAATTTAATGATCTAGATATTTAGGGCCCAATGAAAACATAATATTTAAGGAGTATGGCCTAAACCAAGGGTAAGGTACAAGCTAGTAAAAATAAATGATTATTTAATTCAGTTGGAGAGAATTTATCCAAGACATAGTCATACATGTAGATTTAACTCAATAATATTTAGGGTTTAGGGTTTAGAGTTTAGGATTTAGGATTTAGGATTTATGGTTTAGGGCTAGGATTTTGGGGGTAAATAGGGTGTAGGTTTTAGGAACCTTCTATTAGTTATTGGATTACATGAACATAATTTGCTTTTAGTAGAGGTGGGTTAGGAATGGTAATAGGATCCACAACAAAAATAAGTGAATATATATAAGGATTTTAAGGAAGGAATTTAAGTATTTTTAATTGAAGTTTATTTATAAATTGAATCTAGTGTCCATGTAAGAATTTAAATATATATATATATATATATATATATATATATATAATATTTAAATGAGACCTTGTCTAAATGGAATAGACATAGAAGGATGATATTGGTTGAATTATAATTGGGAACATGTCTCTAGGATGTTTCGAGGATGTGACCAATAAGATATATGTATACACAAGATCTTTCATCATATTTTTTAGACATTATTATCTAGTGTTTAGACTAGGTATATAAATATCTCACATGGGGGATATCTATTGGGGTAGGGTCCTAGATAGGACCTAGGGTTTACCATAGATGCAAGGTGGGTAAGATAAAAAACTAGTAGAAATGATTAGTTAATTTAGTGGGAGATAATTCGGTCAAGAAATCTAATCATAGATTTAGCTCAATCATATTCAGGGTTTATGACCTTTAGGATTTAGGGTTTCTATGGTAAATAGGGTTTAGGGTATTAGTTATAGTAGTAGGGAAAATAGTGGTTTTAGTAGAGGACTTAAGAATGGTAATCGGATCCACAACAAAAATAAATAAATATATAAAACATAATTGAATTGAAGAAAATACTTCAATTAAAAATAATTTGATCTTATTGATCCTAATCTTATGTAGAAGATGATTTAATAAAAAAAATTACATGATTTATAAAATACATACCTTCTCTTTAATTGTAATATCTTCACGTCCTTTCTTCACATAATTTTTATTCCTTTTCTATTGAATATGATTGTGTATTCTTATTTTTCCTTGTCCTTTTATTTCATGTATCCTTCTTTGCAAAATATGATCTCAATAATTCCTTTGTCAACTCCACATTCTAAATGTAAAGCACTTGAAAAAATACAAAAAAGTGATTTTTTCTTTATTTTTTGATATTCAAAACATAAAAAATGACCTTCTATATATATAATTTGAATAAACATTTAATTACAAAAATTTGGCTAAAATTAGCCTTCATTCAAAGGTTGGTTGATAAAAAAGTTAATATTATTTTATTGGCAGCCCTTCATTCGAAGGTCCTTTACCATGAATAATTAATATTATCGTTTTGGCCAAAACTACCCTCATTTGAAGGTACCTTTGAATGAAGGGACTTAGCAAGACACTTTCAAATTTACTCATAAATTCCACTTTCAAACCTCACATTGGACCTTCAAATTTAATTAACTTGACAAGATAATTTTCAAGATCGTAGTCATCGAAATGAATTTTCCAACAAGTATAATTTTAATATATTTCTATTTTATATGTATTCATTTTCTAATTTTTAATGAACATAGGTTTTTCACTTAACATCAAGTTATTTGTTCTACACATGTGGAAAAATAATAAAATAATAAAATACTAAAAAAAATTCCAAAAAAAAATCTATGTACTAAGTATTGATGTCCTTGTTTCACCATAAAAATATGAGTTTTGATATATACAAAACAAGTTATGCATTATGACATACACCTATGTCCATATTATAATTACCCTGACTTCAAAAATTAATTAAAAAAAATATGTAACAAAAAATGATGAAAAAATATCCATGCACTAGATATTGATGTTACAAATCTATATTTTAAAAATTAGAATTTTATTCTTTCTAAAACATAGTTATGCATTATGACATAAATGTTACTTTTAAAAAATGTTCTATACTATACATTTTTTAATTAAAATTTATGTAAAAATATTCAAAATTTATTTTAAAAAAAATAGAAATATATATTTAGAATCTACACATAAATTGCCAAAAATTACTAGTTCACATCATCTTCAAATTCTTAATGGTTTAGCTACTATAGGTCTCAAAAAGTGAAGAATTAGTTAAAAATGTTGATTTCAATGTTTGAAGTGAGGTTAGTGGAAAATTAAAATGAATCATGAATTATCAAATAAAGGTTAGAATTCACAATACCCAAATCAAGAAATGACCAAATCCCACTTAAAAATGAAATTGAATGCATACATAGTTAGAAATTAGCATATACTAATGAAAATGAGAATCAAAATATAAAAAAAACCAAATGCAAACCTTGTATTCCATTTTAATGTTTGATGGTGTGTTGGATTGCTCAATCAAGAAGCTCCCATGATTGAAAAAGCATGAAAAGATGACTTAGATGATGATAATTTCTCAATGCTTAATGATATGAATGTGCTCGAGAATTTAAAGTTTCTAGGTGTGAATAATGAAGGAATGAAGGATGTTTTATATATTTACATTTTCACACTATGTTGGGGTCCCTTATTAAATTGGACTTAATTAAGCCTCTAATTGGGCCAATTATGCATCTACAAGCTTAATTAATTGCAATTTTTGAAAGGGGAATTATGATTTAATTAATGCAATTATCATTTTTAACACCCTGGAATGAATAGGTCCTAGAAATTTAGGTCAGGATCCATTCGCCCTTGGGCGAATGGGTCCTCTTTAGTTGCTTAATTCAAAATTTAAATGTTTTTTTCAGCCTTTTTTATGATCCCAAATTCAATTTCAAATGTCGGCTTGTAATTTTTTTTTCGTGTAATTACAAAATTACCTATAAAAGCAATGTCCTTTTATCAATTCAAATCCTATATTTTCAAGAGAACTTTATGCAAGCATTCACAAGAGCTAATATTATTGTCAAAGGTATTCAAGAGCAGATTTCTCAAACATTTATTGTAGCATTAAGAATCTTAGGCATCATGTCAAAGTTATCAAGCATCATGCACATGTTTTTGGAGCTAACATTGTGATGTAGGTTTCAAGCATTCAAATCAAGATTCAAGCATCATGATCACATCATCAATCAAGCCATTTCATGCAAGATTAAGACCTTGGAGATGTTAAGTTTCTTTTCTTCAAGGGTTTGGTGAGTTGCAATATAGCAATTGTTCATTCATCATTCCTTTCATATTTCATTATTTCATTTCAAGGTTTAATTACCAAAATGAGGTTTGACCAGGGCAAACCCCCATTCACCAAAACTAAAAATAAAAATCCCTCTTGTGTGTTTTGTAGATCTTAGGTTGAAGAAGGATTGAAGATCTATCAAAAGAGAAAAATTGCAAAAATTGTCAAAGTTGCAAATATTGTCAACATTGTCGTCAAGCCATAGAAACTCACTTTAAAATTTTATTTTTTAATTCACGACTATGAAATTCAAAGGAATTGGGAGTGTAGAAAAAGAATATTTTCAACCCCTGTAGCAAGACTCATTATCCCTTGGGTGAATGGGTCCCAAAAGGACACTCAACATAGCCTTTTGTGATAGGTGCATAAAATCCAATTTCTGTCAAATTAAGGTTTAATTTAGAGGTTTCATGTGTTACATTGCATAATTGCATTCATTTGGTATTTTTCATTTATCTCCCAAAAGTGCATTTCAGGATGATTTACCTCATCCTAAGTCATAAGGAAAATAATAAGATATCCATCAAGGTTGACTCACCTAAGGGTTGAAAGTCAATCTTGCCCTAGGGGATCTCTTTTTCCTAATGAACTAGAGGAAGATAGGTGCATCATACCCCCATTCCATTTTAGTGAACCAATTTTTCATTTATTTCACTAACAACCAATCTTTATTTGGCTTGACAGGAAAGCCTTAAAAAGGGTGCCTGTAAACTACTCAACCTATCTAAGCCCAAGAGCGCACAATGTCTAAACTAAGACAACTCACCCCTTGGCCCCAAGCAGCAAGAATGTCCAAACTAAGACTATTTTGCCCTTGGGGTGGCCTACTTAGCATGGGATAGCCTATAAATTGCATCTTCGTAACTTGTTTCCTTCAACCTTATATTTGATTAATTATAGGATAAAGACATACATGAATATATATAATCTGTAACACCCCTCCGTTTTGCTTTTTGGACTGGACAGTGTGTCTTTGTTTTATGCTTCTGGATACTCGGATACTTTGTCTTGTGTGTGTATTTGATTGCCCGTTATTGAGCGATAGACTATTTTATGTGATGTGATTTGGTTTATCTGATGATTTGTTCTACATGCATTATTGGTGTAATGATGCTAGTTAATATAACATGTTATTGCATATGAGAATATTTGATGTATTGTGGAAGTGTCAATTTTGGATGAGTGTATTGGTGAAGGGGATGGGTTCGCATCACTCGCTTGTGAGTGCCCTGCGATTCCACGACTTCCTCTTCACGGTGTGTATTTTATGCTGTATATATTATATGATGTTGGTTACTATGTTTTCAAGTTTGCAGGTACATGACATCAACTCCACCTGGTTTCACAAGTTTGAGTGTGTCGATCCAATGGTTAAGTTGAAAGGGAGATAGTAGCTAAGTAATGTGTGTCAATTCTACACCCTAGCCTTAGTGTGTCGTCAATTGTGTGTGTCAAGTCGTTTATTGCTTTGCTTTAATCTTATTTTTTTCGGAAGGGATTCTTGATTTAGAAATAATTATTTTGAATAATTGCATTAAATTATGCTGATGGTTATTTAATTAAAAATTATGCAATGTGGATAGAAGTTATTATTTAAATTAATTGATTAAATTTAATTTATTTAATTAATTAAATTTAATCCATGAGGTTGAATTTAGTTATTAAATAATTAAATTAATTAATTAAATGTGATGTTAAGAAAATTAAAAGAAATAAAAGAATTTAAATTCATTATGGAATTTTAATTTCAAGTTGTGGGAATTAAATTAGAATTTGTAATTAAATTATTATTTAGAAAGTTGAAAAAGAAAGGAATTAAAATTAATTTTGGAATTTAATTTCAATTTGTGGGAGATTAAATTAGAAACTGTAATTAAATGTTTATTTGGGGAATTAGTTCAATTTTGGATATTAATTTATTAGTTAGAATTAATAGTTTGCATGCAAATAGGATCTGGTGGTTAAAAGATATTTTAATTTTGACAACAAGGGGAAGTGAGAGGAATTTAGAGGAGAGTGTGGGAAATTGTTTTCACAGAGGGTATTTTGGAAAAAAGAATTTTTGGAAATTTTTACAGAGAAGGTTTTGGGGATTTCTTGGCTGTAGAATTACATTGGAATGGTTCTAGTGAATCTGGTGGTGTTTGTGGATTGCTTTCTTGGTTGGAATCATTGGATTGTTGGATAGAAGCTATAGAAGCTTTGGAGGAGGCTTGCAACAAATTTTCATTACCTGTAGCTTCTTGAATCAGGTATTCCTCTATTGTTATTTTATTTGATCTTTATTTACATTTAAAAGTGTAGAGATTAAAGAATTAGTTGTTGTATCTGTTTTGGAAAAAGAATTTGTGAATAGAAGAAAGAAATTAATTAATTAAATATAAAGCTTTTGTTATTTGGGAAATTGTGAAAACCTCTATAGAATTAAATTTAATTGAGGAAATTGATTGTTTTGTTATTTAAATCAAACCTAGAGGTTGAACAATACATTTAGATTGCTTTAAAAATTTAATCTCTGTAGAAAACAAATATATTTTGCAAACCTCTGTAGAAAATTGTGTTGGAGAAAATTAGAGGATTTGAAAACCTTTTGGTTTTAAATTAGATCCATATAGTTTTATTGCTCTTTTATTGTGCATGTATTCGAGAAAAATGATCAAAAGAATTAACTTTTAAGTCTATGTGAAGTTTGAATTTTCTGGAAAAAGTTTTACAATTTCACCTGTAGGTGAATATTTTTACAAATTTTTCCCCAATTTATCTGTTGTTGAAATTCATTTTTATATATATAAATATTATATATACATATATATATATATAATACATATATGCATATTCTATTTGAATAAAATATTGATTTAAACATCTGTATCGCTGACCGTACGACATCCATGAATAAAGCTATGAAATTCACTGAGTTTTATTTAAGCCAATGTACGGAAAATTCGCGCTGATGAAAACAGCGAAGGTTCTTACGGCTCGGCCCTTGCATATGCGGGTGAGGGGGAAGCGCTGCCTCCCCACCGCCGCTCCCATATGGGAGAGGCAATGTGGAGGGAGAGCCTCTGCACCCTCCCCATTCCCTTGCAAGCGTGTGGGAAGAGGAGCGGCTGTGTATATCCACAGCGCCCCTTTCCTTTGCCATGTGGTGTTCATTCTTTGAACAACGAACCTATTAAAAGATCCGTCCGCCTCTTCTTTGTTGGGCTTTTCCATACGAAAATAATACAATGGAATTTAGTTTCTTTCGGTTGGGTATTGGTTGCTTTTAATGTGAATTTAACATTGTTTAAAATATATATTATGTTATATATTAATTGGTTATTGGTTTAATGAAATATTTATTTCGTTAATATGATCGAAGAAGATATTGAGATGTATATATTACTTGAGTGTTCATTAAGGATTATACTCAATCTTTTTATTTGGTCCTATATTAGTTAGGTGCATGTTATTATTGTGAATAGAAATTGTAAAAGATAGATTATAGTGCATGGTAAATTAGATAAGGAAGAAGATATTTTATCATATTGATGAAATTGCATGTTTTAATATAGGAAATTGAAAAGATGTAGGTTTTGAGATAGAACATCGAAATTAGTATTTGCAATAGTTCTATATTGTATTAAAAGTAAATTTAGGAATAATTATATTGAAGAAGGCCAATATTTATTTTATTTTATTTATTCTATTAGAGCAATTTAATTGATGTGATTGGAAATTGAAAGAGTTATGGATTTAGAATATCCTAAAATAGAAATATTCTTCATGGTCGCCTTAGATGTTTTATTTCTGTGTATTTCGCATAGGGATGTGAGTTAAATTGTTTAAGATTGCCTATTATGAAAGTGGAAAAAGGGGTATATGAGTAATTGAGTTAACCCTGTTATCGTGCTTTGACTTTTTCATTGTCCCTATTGAATGAGTATGGATTTAGGAGATCCAAATATTATATTTGATTAATGACTCGGATGCTTTTGTAGCTATGTCGTTAAGTGGTATTTTGGGATATGGGATTAAGTGTTAGTCCAAA
The DNA here is from genome assembly GCA_007115665.2 of Sequoiadendron giganteum. Lineage (NCBI taxonomy): Eukaryota > Viridiplantae > Streptophyta > Pinopsida > Cupressales > Cupressaceae > Sequoiadendron > Sequoiadendron giganteum. Next base: position 314,832,665 of record CM021105.1, read on the forward strand.
TTTGTAAGTATTCTAGATGATCTTAGAGGATGAGGGTTGTTGTTTCCTTGTGTCAACCAATTGTTTTTCCCTTGGGTAGTGCATGGTGTCTTTTTAGTATTTACCTGGTTTCCACGAACGAGGATGTTTTGTACCTCCTGTGAAAGGAGTGGACTATGTGTTTGTTGCCTCCAAGATGTTTGGAGTGGTTATGTTTTCTAATTTGTGTGCACTTGAGATTCCCTTGGTGATTGGTATTTGTATATGTGTATGGTTCTCTGAACATACTTGGTCTATTTTATGTCTAGAAGCAATGTGACCTATGTCAGTGATATTAGTGTTGTACCTGAGTTGTACTTGTTTAGTTCATTTGTTTGGTTATGTCAGTATGAGTCTGCCTTTGGTTAGGATTGTAGATCTATGTCCATGTTACATGGTTACTATCTCCTAGCATGGGGGGTGGGCCTTCGGGTACCACTTGGTTGGGTGGAACATGCATCATACATTGTTGGGTCCCCATTGACCTTCATTTTTTGGTGGCAAGACATCCAAATGGACAGCTCGCGGATCTTGTTATTCATTTCTAGCACTGTTGTATTTCAAGATGTAATAAGTTGATTTTACCCCTCTTTTGTCTATGAGGTGGGTTATTGTAATTGTAACACTTATATTATATTGCCTCATTCTGGGAATGAGTGATGTAACTATTGGATTATGTAAATGATTAAGAAAGTGTATCTTGGATGTTTATCTTATTATGTTCGGTGGTATCATATGTTGATTTAATACTTATTTCTTAATGTCTTTTAATGCTATGGTTCTATGTAAGATGTATGAGTGGGTTTAAGTGATCCCAACCTTGTAGCCTTAGAGGTTGTTGTTAATTAGTAAGTGAATGTGTATATTAATTACACTTTAAAAAATAAAATTTGGTTCGCTTAAGTAATTAATTACAACTTCCTTTAGGGTTACTTGGCGGGGCATTACATAATCTATTCACTGTATTAAATTTTTGTATGCCTACAATTTTTATATTAAATCTGATTGTATCTCTCCTTGATCCAAATTCTTCTTATCACATATTTCTTCTTCCCAGCTGATTATATCATTTTAATGTATCTATTGCTATGCTCGGGAAATACTCCTATTTCTATCCTTATTCATTGTTTATATGTCTATGTTTAAATCTGATTTTCCATTCTATTGCCTTTCTAAGTACAAAACATTATTTATTTTTGAATTTTATTCCTTGAAGGCCCCAATTCTATCTCCTCTTTATGTTCCCTTTATACCTTGAAAAATCCCTAAGGGACAACCATATGGAGAGGGACATCCCTTTTGCTAATATCCTCTTAAGACCTAAGCAATTCCTTTTTACATTCATTAATTCTTAATCATCACTGCCTTTTACCAATTGTTTCCCTCTAAAAATCACTGCTTTTTCCTTAATTGGTGTCTTTGCTTCCTTAACGAATATAGTGGTTGTGTTTGTAAATGAATCACAACATCCTTAATTATATTCGATGATTTTCTATTAATACTCATTGTTGGCTGCTAGTAAATGTATTTCCTTAATATATATTATTTATGTCTATATTAATATATTATATGTTTCCTTATTTTATCATATTTATTTTCTATATTAGTTTCATATTATATTATTGTAGACATGTAAAAATGACCTAACACTTATCGCACATCTTGAATGAAATTTTCTCATCATCGACATCATTGTCATATAATACCATTGTATTTCACATCATTTACATCAAAAACCTTAATTTCCCCTATTATTTAAATAATTAATTAATTAATTCACTTTTTCATCATTTTTGACTAATTAAATAAATTTCATTTATTTAATAAAGTGCCAATCTATATTTATTCCTCCTAATTAATTAAATAACATCAATTATTTAATTATATCACTAGTTTACCATATTCCCCTAAATCAATTAAATTATTACCACTTAATAGTTTAATTAAATCACTTTCCAATAAACTTGAATAATCAAATTAATTATTCAAAACATCATTCAAAAAGGTCAACAAAACAAATACAAATTTATTTGTGAAAGTCAAACATGACCTGCATGTTCAACTCAAAAATATTAATTAATTAATTCAAATTAATTAACTACCTTCAACCCCTTTTGTGATTGAGTAAATTATGATCCATCAATGGCTCACTCTAATTGGCTAACTAATTCATCTATTTCCTAACCGATTCATCTATTTCCTAACAGATTCACCCATTTCCTAACTAATCCATCTATTCTTCAATCCCATTTAAAGCTCAACATGATTTCCTCAATTCCACTAATTAGGAAAGATATTTCCTCTTATTGATCAATTAACATCCTTAATTGATTTGATAGCAGAAGCTAACTGAGCAATCTAAATCCTTCAACAGCTTTCAACCATTGATCTTGATTCAACATTGTTTAATCTTGCACGTTCATCGTAAATCATAAAATATTTCATCCTAAAAAATGATCAGAGAATTGACTTTTGATTGATCAATTAACTCCACTAATTAGGAAATATATTTCCTCTGATTGATCAATTAACATCCTTAATTGATTTGATCACAAAATCTAACTGAGCAATCTAAATCCTTCAATAGCTTTCAACCATTGATCTTGATTCAACATTGTTTAATCTTGCACGTTCATCGTGAATCGTAAAATCTATATAATAGTCCTCTTCATCCTAAAAAATGATCAGAGAATTGACATCTTTTGTGCAACAAAGTAATGCTAAATTAACCATTGATTTCTTGAGAACTTTTACACACATCTTCGATCACCATTAACACACATTGGAGCTTTTTCAAACCCATAATGGAGGCTTCACATTGATACAACATAATTCAACATCATTATGGATACACTTCGACATGAGATGGGTAACAATATTAGTTAATTGAATTCATCATTTTATTCTTTGATTGTATTGCCTAATTTCATTGAACTCAGTAATCTTGTATTTGTTCATTTCATGAGTAATGGGTATGGAATCTATCTTTTGTTTGAATTAAATATTTTTTATTTCATTTATGTTTGAGTTCTTTATGCTTCTTGATTTCCCCCTTACAACATATGACACACCTGGTGGGACCTCGGTCCTTAACATTAATGTTTCTGTGAGTTTTCTTAAGCAATTGCAGGTTCTAAAACGTGGTTGCATTTTCTTGAAATGTTGTTGATAATTTTTTTCATGTGAAAGCTATGGGATTTTGACAGGGCCACTCTTTCACTTCTTCCAACCGTTATTGAACTTTTTTGGGTCACTATTGTCTAGAAATCAAGAATTTTATACCCTATCTTCAAATGACCATATCTTGGTCATATGGAAGTATTTTTCACTACTTTTTTTTTAAATGGGGTATAATTTCATGCTCTTTGCAATGGTGTAGGTGGTTTTTAGTTTTTGTATAGTTAAATTTCCCATTGGTGCACCTAAAGTTAACTTACATCGTAATTTTGTTTAGATTGTAAGGTTTTGATGCTTAATCAATTGTCTAACACTAATTTTTGATTGTGTGTTGTGTTTAGGAGGTTCTAACATTATTAATATAGCATCTGCAAGAATATGGAACCATATTTTATGAAAACAAAACTAACACTTTGATTGCAGAGAAGATGAATGGTCCACGTCAATTTTTTCAAATCTTTCTTAGTTTAGGAAAACATTTCAAATTTGGTGTTGCAAAATTGAACCCACAACTTGCACACTTCAATTTGGTGTTTTAAAGCTGAACTTTTTAAGCTTTCTTAGTTGAGGAAACACTTCAATTTGGTGTTGTAAAATTGAACCCACAATTTACACATTTCAATTTGGTGTTTTAAAACTGAACCTTTTAAAGCTTTATTAGTTTAGCAAACATTTCAAATTTGGTGTTGTAAAATTGAATCCTCAACTTGCACACTTAAATTTAGTGTTTTAAAAACTAAACTTTTTAAGCTTTCGTAGTTTAGGCAAACATTTCATTTGGTGTTTATAAAATGGAATGACCAATTCTTTCATTTTTTTGACAAACAAACGATCTTTCTTTTGTTGACCAAATTAAGACAAGGCTATTAGAAACACTCAAGATTGGTGCTTAAATCTGAACAAATCCTTTTTGTTTTGCACCTTTGCTATATTTTACTAAAGTCTCAAATACTTTCAAATTGGTGCACATAAAACATGATTGATATCTTCACACTTTAATTTTTGGCATTAAAAAATGAATTTCTATGGATTATATCTTGTGTCTTTCATGATTGGCGAGTTGAGTGTGTATCCTCTCCCCTATTTCTTTTGATGATCTTGGGTGAAGAAAAACACTTTAGGCTTTTGCATATTTTTTAAGTCATTCCTAAAGAGGGGGCTTTCTATGAGACACATCTTATAATGGAGAACTCATAAGAAAGGTCTTGAAGCATGTTTATTGGTGGGCTATATTAAAGGTTTTGAAAGCCTAAGAGATTAGCTTCAACCAAAGAAACAACATATTGCACCTAATCCCATGCCTTAAGTGGACCAAGAATGGTTAAAGAGTCTTAAGTGACCAGTGGATGGTAGTGTATGTACGATGTTCACAGATTTTCACAAAGAACCTTATTTTAGAAGCCATCCATGTTTTTTGAAATATTCTTTGAAAGTAGTGCATCAAAACTTTTCTTCTAAGAAGTTACTTACCAAGTCCAATTTTTGGTTGAGGCGTAGAGCTTAAGATTTCATTCTTAACATACCTCTACACTCCTCCATAAATTGCATGTAAAATCATCCCTTTGAGGCATGAGCTAAGCCTACCTAAAAGAGTGTACCTACTTAGGGTGACTTGACTGATGTATGCCAAAGTTATTTTATTGACATCAAACACTTTTTTTTATTTAAGAAAAAAAGAACATGTCAAAACAAATATTGAACTTGGTTATCAAAATCTCAAACCCTTTGCACTTAGTGTGAATACCTTTGAAAAGAACCCTATATTTGCACTCCTTAAAAGAAATCTTAAACAAATATCTCTAAAGTTTTTCAAATATTTAAGCTTACATTTCAAGTCACATTTAGAGACCAAAGTCAACATTGGGATCTATGGTTTAGTATCTTGAATTTCAAAAACTTTGAGCTTTTGTGGAAAAAAACTTGCTTAAACTATAAACATTTATAGTCAAAATGTTTTATTGTGGTGTTGTATTGTATCACTTGCAAATTCTCAAAATGGATCAAACAAAGACATCAAAATTTGCAAACTTGTCCAAACTGCTATCAACACGAAGAAACTGGAAACAAAATTTAATAGAAGTTGCTATTGCAAATATTTTCCTACTTTTGACCTAAAAATTGTTGCAGTTGCCCAAAAACCTATCGCTATTGCTCTTTGTTTTATGACAATCACTGTCGAAACCTTTCCACTTTTGAAAAATAGAATACACTTGACTTGAAATTGCCAATATTGATCCTAACATTATCACAGCTAACCTAAGTTTCAACCATAGTCGACATAAATATGGCCTCTTTTGACCAAATTGTCACTTTTTCCTTCACTATTCACTAGTCATAAAAAATACAAAATAGAGGTCGCTTTTGATAAAACTTACCACAGTTGTTCTTCAGATTTAGCTGCTATTGACCTAAATAGGGTTTCTTTTGTCAAAAATTACTGCTGTTAGAAACCAAGATCACCTGCATGCAATCACCTGTCACATGCAAAAGACATGCAGAACCAAAGAAGATGTTATGTAAACCTCAAAGTAAAAATGCATTATTGAGAATCAATTATTACAAAAAGATCAATCTTTATGAAGGAGATCAAGAAACCCTAAAAGGGAAACCCTAGTGTGCACACTTAATAATTAATCCACTAACTCATTTGATTGCAAAATCTGACGAAACCTTCTAATGAAAAATATATAATCAAATGTATCATCGGGCACTTGTGCGAATTTTCATTTTTTTAAAATTTTATCCTCGACGTTCATCGAAATTTCGACGAACCGTTTTTTTTGTCTACATTGCGACGAATATCTTTTGCCAAAATTTCAACGAACCTACAAAGTTAAATTGTGGTAGGCATAAATAAAATTGAGCTCGACTATTTATTGCGACAGTGTTTTGCTCGATGGTTTTCTTGGGGAAAATCAGAAGAAACTCAAGAAGATATCGCCAAGTTGAGGGTAGTCATTGTCTTTTTCCATAATTTATTTGTGAAGTTAGATTTGTACTTCTAGGTTTGAAAATCATATTTTAAAGCAACATCTCATCAAATTTCATTTTTAGTCTTGTGCATTTTTAGAATTTCATTTCCAAATTTTAGACCTGACTTCACAAATTCTTTATAAGGGAATCGTTTATAACTGATGGAAAATTCTTGATGGATATGGACAAAGATTATATTTGTAAGGTTTCAATTTTAACCCTAATGATCAATTTTCAATAAATTTGGGAGCCATAGCTAGATAATATCAAAGGTGTTGGTTTTTTTTTACTGTAACCAAGTTTATCTTCTAGACACATAGCATATAAAATCTCTGATAATACTGTCTTACAATACCATCAATCTATATTCTAACCCAATACTACTTATCAAATCCTTATACGAACATAGTCACCTATAACCTCCCTCAAGCATTTTAATTAATTCCTTGAATTAAAGCCAAAATGTGAATTACACACACCATAACAGTGAGATGAACAGAATAACCCTTGATCATTTTATTCAAGATAATAATATATTCATACAATGGAGATACATGACCTTGAAATGAGTAATTTTCATTCAGATGCTAGTACTGTCTTGAAAATTAAGCACCCATGAAACTAAAACCTACAACAGAATGACACCAAACCTAAGAATAGTATCTTCACTATAATATCAGGCTCTTTACAAATTTTCTCTACAACATCACTTAAACTCGGCCTAAAGATATCTAACTTGGTAACCCGTATTTTTGGTCTTGAAATCCTTCTTATAGGGAAAATGAAGGAGCAACAAGCATCAGACCAGAAATACACCTGTCATTGGTCACTTGGACCGCCTTATGACATTTTAAAAATTGGTTACAATAGTTGAGTCTCTAGAGAATCTTCTTATTCATCCCATCCACTGGAGAAGAATTGTTGCATTTGCCAAACTTCGAAAATTTGCACCAAAACTACCACCAAGACATAGCCAAAATTTGATAACCATAACCGCTGAGCTATTAACTGTCGGTTGTAGACTATGTCCTATTCTTGTTCGGTTAAGTACTTTTCTACCTATCCTTGATATTCCTCATCCATTGGCCAATTAAAATTTACCACCTCATTTACCTTGGCACTGTAAGGTGTATACTTTACTGCTACTTGATTCACCTCCCTTTCAAAAGATTCCGAAAATGTGCTAGTGTTAATAATTTTATCCATACTACTCATCAGCATGTCATAATCTAAGTCATCACAAATCAATTTGATTTGTTCATTGATGATTTCATCTACCCTGTCCTTCCATTGCTGCAGTGATCTAACATTTCCTTGGGCATCTACAATATCTTGTAAAGATGTGTCACTCTAGTCATCAAAACTCTTTACCAACTCTTTAATCCTCCTGCTGAAATCATCAGGTAAGGCCTAGAAACCTTGCAGTAAATTCACAAAGTCTTGAGTAGGCCTTAATTGTTGAGGCCTATTAGCTGCATTTTGAGAATTTCATTTCCAGATTTTGTTGTGCAAGTTCAATATTCTAATTTTAGGAGTCTTAACAGTTGGAAATCATAGTAAAATCAGAATTTAATAATTTCTAGAATTAGCATTTGAAAGTGTTTTTTGGGGTCATTAACTTCAGACTATCTTCTCTTTTGCAAGGGTGGTTGCATGCCAAAAAATTTTGGTGTAAAATATCATAATTATTATATTTTGTTACCTGTGTATGATTAAAAATTATTGGAGTGTGATTTTGATATTTTTGGAAGATCTAAATATTCAAGCTTGGTAAACAAAAATCATGTCAAATAATATTAGTCCAGAACAAAATGAAGAGTCACTTGATAGATTGTGGGCTAGATTCATCAGAAAGGGTGATGGGAAATTTTATTGTCCTTGCAATAATTGCAAGGGCTTAAAGACGAGAAGACTTTTAATCACAACAGCTGAGAAACATTTTAGGCAGCATGGTCATGTTGAAGGGGGGCATGGTTATCGTTCATTGGTAAGTAGTTTATTATATGTGTTTATATTGATTGAATTTGTAAATGTTTATATTGTTTTAACATTTGATATATATATAAAAAATCACTTGATCATGATCATGGTTTATTTGTGTCTATCATTATTATAAAGGTGGGGCGCCCTAGGGCACATGATATGGATTATCATGGCCCGGAGAATGTGGTTTTGCAAGCAGAGGAACATGGAGCTGTGAATATCAAAGATGAAGTTAATGATCCTATGGAAGAAGATGATCATGTGTCAAAAAATATAATTGAAGATGATGGTACAAATACATTGATCCATGACACATATAGTGGAACATCTGATCATGTTGATCGAGATGACTTTGATGATGTTCATGATTTACCTGTACTTGAGAAGGCATACGAGCCCCTTTATGAAGGCTCCCAAACAACTCTTCTCTATGTTGTATTGTTGCTGGTGAACTTGAAGGTTATGAATGGTTTATCCAACATAGCAATCTCATGGATGTTAAGGCATGTCATATATGTCATCTTTTTTCATCTATTTTAATTGTTGTCAGTTCATCGCTAGTAAATAAAGGATGAAGTATGTACCATTAATATTCTTTATATTAAGGAATTATTTTTTGTTGTAGATTGATTGGTGAATTTTTGTTACCACCATCAAATATTTTACCTCGCTCATACCGAGATTTATCTGGCATTATGAAAGATATTGGAATGGAGTATCAAGCAATAGATACATGTCCCAATGATCATATTATATATCATAAACAACATGAATTTGCAACAAAATGTCTGGAATGTCATATCAGTAGATATTGAACAGATCAACTAACAAAAAAGGTGCCTCACAAGGTTCTTTGTTATATTCCCATTATTCCACGTATGCAACAATTATTTAGGTGTGAAAGCTTAGCGCAATTTATGGATTACCATGCATGAAATAGAAGTGGAGATAAGATCCTTCGAATTCCTACGGATGGTTCTGCATTTAGGGACATGGAGGAAAAATGGCCACACTTTAAAGAAGAACCTCATAATCTCAGGCTTTCATTGGCAGTGGACGGTGTCAATCCATTTGGAGAGCTGAGATCTATTTACTCGGTGTGGCCTATTTTTGTTATCAACAATAACATTCCTCCATGGATGTCAATAAAGAGAGAGCACATAATGTTGGAAATGATTGTTCCAGGTATTTGTTTACATCAATTTTCTTTAACGTAGTAGCATCTCATTTGTCTTATGTGTTGCATAATGACTTATATATTTTTCATTTAATAGTCATGTACATGAATTTATATATATTGTAGTAAAATGGTTATAATAATTATGTAATGTTTATGTTCATTCAACTAGGTAAGTACCAAGTTAAAGATATGAATGTATATATTGATCCTCTTATTGACGATTTACTAAAGTTATGGAATGGTGTGACTATGTATGACGTATCTAGATCAATAGGACAAAGACAATTTCAATTCCATGCAATGCTTGTATGGACAATTCATGATGCCCCAAGGCTAACACATTTTTCTGGTATGTTATAATGTTCGACTACATGACTTTAACAATATTTAATTTTATGAAGTAGATATCATGCATGTTTTTTAAATAATTTATTCATTATATATAATTATAAAAATTGACATATTTAATCCAATTATATATGATTCGCAGGTCTTCAAACAAAGGGAAAATTTGCATGTCCAATTTGTGGTCCAAAGATGAAATCTCATCGTTCAACAAGTTTAGGAAAGCAGGTGTTTGATGAGTATAGGCACTTCCTCCACAAAAATCATAAGTATCAAACTACTGAAAAATATCTTTTCAATGGGAAAGAAGAGACTACATCAAAACCACGAAGAATGACACCTCGCCTATGGAAGTTGGAATATAATAGAATTAATCATCAAGGTTATACATCGGATCAAATTGTTTATCTATCATTTATGATATGTTTTAAATTTATATTTTTATATTGTGTTGTGTTTACTCATGTTGTAATTGACAATGATTGTCGTTGTTAATTTGTTTAACTTATATGCTTCATGAAGGTCATCAAGGCATTAATGGTTGGCTTCCACAAGGACTGAAAAGTTATACTAGACAATTTAGTAGGTTGCCCTACTATGAGCAGCTACAAATTGTGCATTTGTTTGATATAATGCATATCAAAAAGAATATGATAGAAACATTATGGAAAATATTGGATGGAAGGCATGACAAAGAAAAAATTGTCAAAATTTGTAGTGACATTCAGGAAGCCAGTCATGCAATGAAAAATTTCATTCAATTAAATAGCGATGGAGACCAAATTAATATAAGTGCCCTTCCTTGGTTATTAACGGAGCAACAAAGCAATGCTATAAAATAGGTCATACGAAAAATTCAATTTCCCATAGGATTTGCTGCGAACATAAACAATATCATAACAAAGAAAGGTGAATTTGGGTCAGAGATGAAACGCATGATTGGCATACTTTCATTAAGGTAATTATTCTGGTATATTATATATATATTTGTATACTACATGTACTTTTTAGTGTATTATGTTTACTACTTTTGGAAAAATATTAATGAAAAGATCATTTTATAATTGTTGCAGTACGTTCTACCTCTATCTCTCACAGACAACTTCGACAACAATGTCAAGCAAGTTATATATGATCTTGGAAAATACATGAGGTAAGTAGCGATATTTGTTCAATTCGTTGTATATTTTTGTTAAATCTTGTTAATATATTTGTGCCTTGAATCACTTGTAGATGGTTGTCATCTAAACCAATCCATAAAGAAGATATAAATTATTGGAAGAGAAGAATTCCTCGTCTAATGTGTGAAATTCAAAAGTGTCTACCTTCGATATTTTTCAATGCATAAGAACACTACCTCATACACCAAGTTGAGGAGATCGAATTGTGTGGACCTATACACACAAGGTCAATGTGGATGGTTGAGAGGCACTTGAAATTTTTGAAGGCTTTGGTTAGACAAAGAGCACATCCTGAGGGTTCTATGGTGGAGGGGTACATGGTATACTAGACCATGGTGTACATTACTGAATATCTTCCTAAGTTTGCAGCAAAGATCCATGTAGATCGCATTTGGGATCCCAACTCCATTAACAAATTCGAAGGGGAGTACTTGATGGGGAAAGGTAGATTGAGGAAAGTGACAGGTAATTATAAGATGGTCATGGAGATTAATTAGAATACATTTTACATTTGGTTTTTATGTATATTGTACTTATTTAATTATTAATCTTCAATATTTATCAATTATAAATTAAGGTCGTATACCGTGTTAATTAAATAATTATACGTCGTTTGTGAATTTCATTTTTTTTGATACAGTTGGTCGAGAGTGGGATGCACTATATTTTTACATCACAAACAATCTTAATTGGATGATGGTATGGATTGAACGATGTCAACAATCTGGTCACGCATTAATATGGGAAGGTATGGCTTCATTGGTTAAAGAAGCTCATCGTAATGGAGATTCCAATGTTACACCAAGGGAAATTGATTTAGCATATGGTTTAAGAGATAAACAGGTATGTATAAATATATTAATCACCCATATTATTTAATTATTTTCAATTATATTGATGTATATATATGTTGAGATTTTTTTCTTTGCATACATTCAGCCAAGAATAAATATGTTTATCAACTAACGATATTGCAATAAGTTTTACATGTTTGACATATTGCAGGTGAAACACCACAAGGCTATGTGGTGCAATGATCATAAATTTTGAATCAAAAAGTTGGATGACACGAAGAAAACTTATGATTCTTGGATAACTGTAGTCTTCCAGGTGACTAATATTTCATCTAGAAGCGACATACATCCAGAAGTCTCAGAAAATCAATACTATGGGATTTTGGATGATATACTTGAGTGTGACTTTAAGTCCTTCAAATTAGTTATGTTTTTCATCCTATGGTACAGGCTACAATTAAATGAAAATGATCCTGAGAGAACTGTTATTGAACATGATAATGGATTTACCATGGTTAATACAAGGTATTTTGAGTGAGTTGGAAATGAGCCCTATGTTCTTCCAAGCCAATGTGAGTAGGTATTTTACTCAGAGGTTCCAGGTAAAGCGGGTTGGTCATATGTTGTTAGACATGATCCAAGAGGAAGGCCAGTAAAGTATAATGTGGTGGAAGAAGAAGATACTGAAGAAATAGAAGATGATGTAGATGATGATCAGGATCAACAATTAGTTGATGATGTGCCTGACGAAGATGTCGAAGAGGAGGAACTAGATCATGATGATGTAGGAGTTAATATTCATGAAGATGATATCCATGTGGATGATGACATTATCGAAACTGATATCAATGATGATGATGATGATATGACCAATCCTTACAATGTTGAATCTGGATCAGATGATATAGACAAAGAGTTGGATGAAGAAGAAGATCAATGGCATTGAAATTTATGAGTTATGTGATTGTATTTCTATTTGATATTAATTTCTTGATAGAATTATATTTGACTTATGTGGTTACATAATTAATTTATGATGTTTCAAATTTTAATTATATTTGAATTATATTAGAATATGTTCAGTTAACAGATGTAAAAAATAAAATTAATAAACCAAAAGATGAAAGCGTGAGACCACTACCTTGTTGGGTGTATGAAGTCTAATGAAGATCTATAAAAGTGTAATCTATGATGGAAATAATTCAAATTGTTTGGCACACAGATGTAGTTTATAACTTGTATAAATTTGCAAGTAAATGATTGACAAACTCTACTTGAGATAGAATGGCAATCCTAGTTATGTGATTCTTCTTATTGATCCAATTAATACTCTTCAGTTACTGTGATTGACTAGAAGGGTTTAATCTTTACTTGAAAGAACCAAATAATCACATCACACAAATACAGCAAATGTGTATCGGTAAACTAAATATATATATATATGCTTGATAAATCAATTTAAACAACATAAAAGAATCAAAATAGAGACAACTAGATAACTATATAATTCCACAAACAGCTGATACCAAGATTAAGCCACAAGTTCAGACATCTTCATTAACTTCATCAAAATTCATACATGCATCTAGGTCTTCTAAAGGAAAGTTTCATTGCAAACTATCTACTGTATCTTTCTCCTATCTGCCTATATCTGTTTTACATTATGAAAAAGATATAAATATATCAAAATTGTGAAAGGGTGCATCCTTTGAGAAATGTCTTTTTCTTAACAACAATAACAAACTAGAAATTATGCTCTATTAAGCCATAAATAAATTTTTGATAGATAATCTCGGTAATTTGGCCGCTTGTTTGTATTAGCATCCTCCAGTGCATTCTTTATGGCTATCTCCATTTTGAACATCTTCTCATTTTGTTCACATGCCCTGTTTATTGTTAAATCATTTCCTATGGCTGTCTCCAGAATTGTTTGCATCATCGTCTCGCATTCCTTCATCCATCCTGTGGTAATAGACAATGTTTTACTCCTCTTTGCTTAAGTACTTGTCCACCCATCTCTGATACTCTTCATCCATTGGCCAGCCAAAATTCACAACCTCATTCACCTGTTATTGTAAGGTATGTACTTCACTGCAACCTGATTCGCTTCCCTTTCAAAAAACTCTAAGAATGTGTTGGTGTTAATTATCTTATCCATACTATTTACCAACAAATCATAGTTTGAATCATCACAAATCGATTTGATTTTTGCATTGATAACTTCTTTTCCCCCATCCTGCCACTCTTGCAATGTCTTAACATTTCCTTGTGCATCAATAATGTCTAGAAAAAATGTATCATTCTAGTCATCAAAGCTCTTTGTCAACTCCCTAATTCTTCTACTCAAATCATCAAGTAGGGCCTGGAATCCGTTCAATCACTTTACAAAGATTTGAGTAGGCTTCAATGACTGGGGCCTATTGTCCGCATCAAACCTAGAAGCTTTGTACATAATTTCTAGATAATTGGCCCTAGGGATCCACTTCTCAACCAAAGGCAAAACTATTTCCTGATCCCTATTGATATTTTTTATTCCATCCAAGAATAAAGAATACAAAGAATGTACAGATGGTAATTTACCATGAACCTTTTCATTAAGATGCATGAAACCTATGTCAACCACCTCACTTTATTTGGAAATTACATCATCCTCACTTGCCTTTAAGGCAACCTACAATTTTGTGATCTTATTCAACATTTGCTTCTTGGTGGGATCCACAGAATATTCAACTTCTTCTTCAACTGGCCCTGGTGTAGGACTGAGAGTAGGTGCCTGGATGGGGACCTCAGAGTTGAAAAAATTGGAGTAGTAGGGGGGACTGATCCTGCAATAAAAGGTAATGCTCTGATACCAGGAGCACTGGAGGATTCTCCCACCTGCCCATATTTTAACCTATCTACTTCAGATTGCAGCTCAACATTCCTTTGTTGCATCCTACTATATTCTGTAATTATCATATTGTATTTCTCCATCAGACTCTTCTTTTCAGCCTCTTCTCTCTCAGTTGTCTTTTGGGCCAATTTGGCCACATTTACTGTCAGGCTTGTAGCTTCTATTGTTGAAGTTTCAGAAGCTCTCTTGATGATTAGCCCTCCCCTTAGGTGTGGGCTAATATCAGTTACATTTGGCTTTCTACCCTGGGGTACCAATGCCCATATGGCCAAAGTTTCATAATCCTCACCGAAGGCAGAGTCCTAAAGAGCTGCCTTAACCTCTTTTTCATTGTTTTGTATAGGGTGCTTGGACTGTAAGATAGCATTGAATGCAACCGCATCAGCTATGTCCCATTCAGGAAAAAGTAAGACACCAGCCTGAGTCACAAGTCTTCTTCCCTCCTCAGGAGTGATGCCTTTGAATTCTTCCATTAATTCGGCCTTGACCTCATCATCATTCTCCTGCTCAGACCTATCAAGTCTCGATTCTCTCCTACTCTTGCATTTGTTCCGGTACTCTTCTAGTTTCATCCTCCAAACTAGTTGCAAGAATATAGGAGTCTTTACAAATGCATCATCATCCAAGAATGCCTTACAGGCCTCCATCCTAGCATCTTGTACACATTGCCCCTTTACATCCATGTCAAAAAGCACCAATTGTGTTGATCTAGGAGGGGAAGGGATACCAACTTGCATGTCTTGATCAGTCACAATTATCTCATCCATCAAATTTTCTTGCGTTTCCTCAACTCTCTGCCTCTTAGGGCTTGGATCTGATGGTAACACTGCAGGATCACCTCTTGGTGGTGAATCTAGATCCACAATCCTTATCCCTCCGAGTGCTCTGATTCTTGGAACCAGCTATGATGATGCTTGCATGACTTGTTTTCCCTTCTTATCCCCTTCATCCTCATCACTGCTCACATTCCTCTTTCTCTTGTATAGAGGCCTATCAACTGGTGGCTGATAAGTTGGCCTTGTTTCATCAAGCCTCACATCCAGTCTTTCTATACAAAAATCTAATTCCAAACTGACCCTCTTGGTCATCAGGGTGCCCATGATATTTTTTAAATTAGCCATTAAGAAGTCTATTCTCTTGTGAAATAGAGTGAACTCCATTAATGGATCATATTTTGGATCCATTTTATGTATTATAGCCAACAACTTTTCATATGCAATCCATTTTTCTTTATTCAACTCTTGCCTATTCAAATCAAACTCATTTCTGATTAGGTCCTCAGGAAAGTTGAATTCATGTGCAAATTTGCCACCTTTAATTCGTTGTCTGAACAATACAAAGAACCCCTCAGGGTCATGTTGTCTCCTAGGACCATTCCTCAAATTGAAGTCATCAAAAAACCTTCTGAAGTGGACCCATCCTCCCTTGGAACAGACAAAATCAGAAACAACAGTGTAGTCAGGAAACAAAGTCCTTTTTCCTTTCTTTGTTAGGTTGTCCTCATGAATACAACCTAGTTGCCACATAACTTTGGCAAACACCATCCTTGATGGTACATTAAAGGGGAGGATATGAGGGGTTCCCTGGAAACCATACACCCTCAAGACAGTGCTTACAGGGTACAAGATGATATCACCCCAATTGTGACACACTTTTAAATTAGGCTTCCTCGCCTTTGGTCAGAGGAAGTCATAAAAATCTTTAGGGACTCTTGACACATTTACCACCAATCGAGCCCTAATTCTGGAGGCAAAGCAGTTATCAAACTGCAAAAAGTTGGCACCTCCCTTGTTGTAAGACAAATATACACTCCACACCTGTATTGGTAACCTTTCTCGATTCACCTCCTGCCTCAACTTCATTTTTTCTTAGAAGAAAACAAAATTCTTGTACAGGAACATATGCATCAACAGGGAGCACTAGAAAAAAGGAGTGCCAGTATCCCCCACATGCAGCTTCATCAAACCCTCATGCATCTTCTCTGACAAGAATGATGCAAAGTCATATACCACAGAGAAGTTGGGATGCTAAATCTGGGCTCCCATAAACATATACGCAACTGGCATCACAGTATTAGGGTTGAACCCTAAAATTTGGCACAATGAATAAAATGTTGCCAGAAAGTGGCTGGCAAAACATCTCAGCCTGAAAGGCTCCTAGTCATTTGGGTTGATAAGAATTCTTGAACTACCTGCCCTGGCCAGGTGAGGAGGAAGCAACTTCGATCTGAAAAGAGGCTTTGACCTTTTGTACTCCTCCTTCATCTCCTCAAAATCTATTTAGACTAAGAAAGGGCTATACTCAGTCAAATCAAAAATCTGTCGAATGTCATCTGCATTTATGCTTAGCAGAATTCCACCATCATTATCCCTTATGACCCTTGTCACAGGATCATACCGTGTTGCCACTGCTCTGAGCAAGTCAACATCAAGGAACACATTTGGCATTGTTAGTTTCCCCATGTCATATCTCTAGGCATTAGAGAAGGGGTGAGGTAATTTTCGCTATTCATACCACAACCTAAACATTTCAAGACCATTCATAGGAATCTTGGCATCCGCAATGTTATAATTTCTGCACACTAGACCTTCACCTAGGGTCTTTCCATTTATTAAAACAAAACCACTCTTCCTGTCATTTGTTGACAATGGGATTTGATCTAGGAAGTCATCATACAAATTCCTCTTCAAATAATCAACATGGCCAGAGTGTTGCTTCGGTGGTGCCATCTTAAATAACTAGGGCTTCTTTTAAAAAATCAAATCCTTGAAGAAACTAGGGGTACCCAGAACACAAAAATACAACACAGCTGTGCAATTCCAATAATTCAAACAAACTAGTAACCCTACGACAATAATTAACAAAAACCCTTGACCAGCACAATAGAATCCTTCACAAAGACACAGTCAAATTAACCCAATAGTTTAGAAAATAACTCACGGGATTTCGCGCCTTGCAGAGAACCAAACTTCATGGTAATCGCTTGAAAAACTTTCTCTGGCTTTGAACTGCTTGGAAAATACTTGAATGCTTTTGTGATGAAGATAGAAAAAGAGCAGATACTTTATGTCAATTGAATTGAGCCAGTAGACATCTCATTTGCCATTAAATCTCATTTGCATGCCGCGCCAATGGCTCCAATCACATTTGATGCGAATTTAAACTTCAGCCGTCGATCTTTTATTTTTGTCAGATCATCGAATGGCCATCTTCAAAAGGGTTGACAAAATCTCCATGTCAGCATCGAGGGCCCACCATAGAAGGTAGCACCAAAGGAATACACGTGGCGCCCACCTGTGATATCACAATCACTAAACATCCTACATCTTTGGATCACGCGATGGCCAGCAACCATTGATTCCTACCATCAATGATCGCGTTCACTCACAATAGTCAGCAGCACCAAACATAACCGTCGAGCAAATTTTTACCAAGATTATAACATCACTGTCAATCTTGAGCATGTGCATCTCGCAGCTATTTTAGTAACCCACTTTATAACGTATTTAAGTCTGACATAAATATTAAACGCTTTATTAATCCCTTTTCGGCATCGGAGGCTTAGGACACGTGGCACTCGCTCGTGATATCACAATCACTAAACAACTAGCAGTGATGTCATCACGAGATCGCGGGGAGTGGTCAGGATCAATTGTAGGAAGATCGACGACCATTAAAAACATAGCAGTTAGCAGCACCAAACATAACTGTCGAGCAACTTTTTACCAAGATTATAACATCACCGTCGATCTCAAGCACGTGCATCTCGCAGCTATTTTAGTAACTCACTTTATAACGTATTTAAGTCCGACACAAATATTAAACGCTTTATTAATCCCTTTTCAGCATCGGTAGCTTGGGACACATGGCACTCACTCATGATATCACAATCACCAAACAACCAGCGGTGATGTCATTGCGAGATCGTGTGGAGCGGTCACGATCAATCATAGGAAGATCGACGGTCATTAAAAACACCCCTTGCAAAATAAAACAACTATTATAAGGGAGAAGGGGACATTGCCTAGGACAACGAAAAAAAATGGCTCAAAGCTGTTCTTAAAGTATGGGGCATGGACTGACCCAGACTAAAGAAATAATAAAGTCAGGCGAAATAACCTTTTTGCATGTGCAGATTGCACGGTCGTCGGATGAAGTGATTTCAATCTTGACCGTTGCTCGCAGACCTCGCAAGGTTTTTACTAATGTCACAAATATGGTGTGAGGCGTGCGAGATGCTACCATCTGTCACATTTGATGGTGGGGACCAGTTTTTCTCGTTGATCGATGATGATGGTTGATGCCGAGACTTAAGAAATAATAAAGTCAGGCGAAATAACCTTTTTGCATGTGCAGATTGTGCGACTATCAAATGAAGTGATTTCAATCTTGACCGTTGCTCGCAAACCTCACAAGGTTTTTGCTAATGTTGCAAATATGGTGTGAGGCGTGTGAGATGCTACCATCTATCACATTTGATGGTGGGGACCAGTTTTGCTTGTTGATCTATGATGAAGGCTGATGCCGACAGCTGTTTCCATACCGATGCATCATGGTCGTTCCTCGCTGACCTTTGTAATTAAAACTGCAGTTTCAATAATGTTGCGAGGTGTGCGATTTGGTGACACGTGGACTCTGATGTTGTACACTAATAACAAAGGTGGGGCCCATTTTCATGCTGATGTGGTGCCTGATAGGTGAATAACCTCTTTGTTTGGTGACTAGAGGGAGAACGTGACATTTTCAAACTATTTTGACTAAATCTAAGCCATTCTCCTGGCCAACGTTGTGATTGATCAACGACTCGTATTTAAAAATAAACTGGTATTGTATTATAGCCATTTTATCTCGTGCGAGTGAATAGCAATGGCCGAGTTTGACTCTGCCTACATAATTAAATGCTAAAATTTGCGAATTACTATTTCCATGTTGTATCTCTACATTGAGGAAGAATTGCTTGGTATCGAGTGAAGCAAGTTGTGGTTACGATTTCTCAATTTTTTTGCTCTGAATTTTCTGCGATTGAAACCGTAAGTAGCACGTATGCCATTTCTTGTAAATTCAAAATATTTTATGGTTGTTTGTTGGGCGATTCGTGATTGTTTCCTATTTTTGTTGAAGAATTCATTGAATAGATTTGCTTTTAGAGCTTGTCTAGATAATTGCTAGGGATTTTTGAATATTGAAGAATTTTCTGTAAAGGTTAAAGGAGAAAATTGTAATTATTTGCTATCTGAAAATAAGAAAACCCTAGTTCGAATTATCATTAGTCTAGTATAAATGGCACCCAAGGCCCAAAGTTTTGGTTCTGAAACCACTACCAGGTCTTTATCCCAAGATATTATTGATTTGTTACAACCCTCTACTAGCAAGAAGCAGGAGAGAAAGGTTTTGTTCTATGGGCCTCGAATCTTGGAAGGATTGATAGACAAGCAATGTGCAATTCAAGATGCCGAGTTACCATGCACTGGGTGACAATTGTTCTCCAATTGGTTTGGGAACGGGAATTTTTCAATTCCTTTGTGTAACCCCTAGAGGTTAGACCTAGGTAAATTACTGGTTCCTAATGTTTATATGGATGTAGATCTTTTAAAGGATACTACTGTTAGATATGACCCTGTGGCCCGAATTGTCAAAACACATGCTGGTGTACAGATGATTAAGATAACCAAAGAAGAAATTGCAGAGATTTTCAAATTGCACGAATGGAGTAAGGATATGGTTCCTGTTGAATTGGATGTTTTCATAAAAGAATATAGAAATACTAGGGGTTGGTTCAGAACATCCTTTTTAATACCTCATTTGGTAGTCACAAGAAGAGGAAAAAATCAGAAGAAGGTAGTAATTGACAGGAATGAGCCTGAACCTTTTCCTGTGGACTATTTCTCTAGTTATTTCAAGAAGATTGTTTGTGCTTTATGTCAAGTTCTGGGAGTCAGCTTAAAGAAAACCTTGCCTACTGATATTATGTATATGGCAGTAAATCTCCAACACCCAGGTTTTAATGTAATATATGATTTTGCCACTTATTTGGCAGAGAATATGCACACGGGCCTGTTAGCCCTAAAGGAGGGGAATAATTGGGTTGGATTCAGATGGCATTCCTTGTTAATCCACATGTTTCTATATAGGGGTCAGGTTGTGCTCAAAAAAGATATGGAATTAAAGAAGAAGAAAGGAAACATTAAAATGCCTGTCCAATATTGGACTAAGATTCTTGACATGCATGATCATAAGTTTGATTATGTAACTTTCCATAATGTCTTTAGATCTAAATTAAGGGAGGCTTTGGTTCGTGACCCCCCAAGGATCCCAAAATAAATTCATGACTTCTTGAGGCCGATGGAGAGAAGGCCTGAATTGAACATAATGCACAATTGGGGAGACATTATCCCCTATCATAATACCACAGTTTTCTGGGTTTTTGGCACTAATGTTAATCCAAAGGTTCTGCCAAGGGAGGTGCCCCTTAGAATTGGATTTTTGGAAATCATGAGGTAGTTGGGGGGCGCTCAGGAACTACACTTGCCAGCTGAACAAAAGAAAGGTTCTTTTTTCCCTGAATATACAATATTTGTCGGTTTTGTTATGGCAAAGAGAGGATGGAAGGAGTTGCATACATTACTTGGGCCATATAGGCTAAGGACTGTGTGCCCCAGGAATCATGATCCTGAGGGTTTTATCTCTCAAATGAAGGCAAAACATCAGACAGGAGCTTTTGTCCACAAATTCTACTTTCCTGAGGACACCATCAGGAAAATTTTTGATTTGGAATTACAAGATGAGAGAAAGGCACTATACATTGCCTACTCTAAAATGGTAAAAAGTAAGCAGGAGAAAATACCTGGTTTCAATCCCATATCTAATGCTAAAGATGAGTTTAGCAGGGCAATGTATGCTATTGATAATTTTGAGAGCTTGGTTGGGGTTTTGAAAGATGAAAGGGTTGTGGAAGAAAGGGGAAAATCACAAACCATCGAGGAGTACCCTGAGGTAAAGGAAGAGAAGAGGCCTACTTATCAGCCCCAAAAGAAGATAAGGGTATTTTATAGAAGAAATGGAAGTAGGACTGAAGATGTTGCTAAAAATATTGCACCATCTTCTTCAAGGAAGTCAGTACCAAATGTTGTTGATTTGGATTCTCCTCCAAGTTTTTTCAAAACAGGTTTTCCCATCATCACCAAAGAGGTAGAGGGTTGAAAGAGTAAAGATTGTTGATTGTGATGGTGATGAGGATGATGACATTATTGTCACTCTAGATGAAATGCATCCTGAGATGCCATTGAACCCAGTTGAAATTGCAACAGGCTCAGGTACAGTTTCTTTGAGGTTAGGAAAAGATCAAATCAAAGGATTAACAAGCAATGATGACTTGAGAATAGAAACATGCAGAGAGTTCATGATAGATGAATCTTTTATTCAAATCGATGCTTTTAAAGATTTTGTGTGGAGAGCACATTCTGCATTATATGCTAAGAAGGTGGCACATGAGAGAAGTTTGCATCCAGATCTCCCAGAGAAGGTAATTCAAGATAAGGTTAGGGAATAGATGAGAGACAAATTCAAAGCAATAACACCAGAGCAGGGCCGAGAATTGGTACAAAAAAGTGGAGTATTGCTACTCCCTGAATGGGATATCATTGATGATATGGTGTTTGACACAATAAGAAGGGCTAATATGCCACTTCTTGCTACTGAAGAGGAGGCTACATTGGCACTCAAGGGATTGGCCTTTAGTGATGAATGTGATGCATTGGCAATCTAGTCCCTATCCACTGGCTAGAAAAAGCCAATTGTTGCAGAACCTTCTAACTTCAGTGGTCACTTGGTTGTGAGGAGAGTTGCTGACACCCCAGCATTGGAAGCTGCTGATATGGTCGTGAATGTTGCCAAATTCACCAGAGCAACTGTTGAATATTTGACTAAGGACTGGGATACTCTGAGAGGCCAATATAATGACATTATTATTGAATATAATAAGAGTCAACAAAAGGTAGCAGAGTTAGAAACTGAATTGGCTTTATTGAGGCAACAAATGGATACCATGAGATCTCAAAATCAAGCTAGTTCTAGCCACACTGTTCCCGACCCACTAGTAGAGCAGTCTCAACCTCCTGCACAAGCATAGTCTTTAGCTATTGTTTCATATACTATGGGACAAGTGCCTATCGCTATTGAGAGGGCTACTAGCCCTGGAGGGGGACTTTCTAGGGAGAAACTAATTCATCAGGTTGAAGAATATAAAGAGATGGTAAAGCAAATCCGGGATGCAGCAGGGAGAAGAAATGCAGTGATAGTGGACACTGTTTTGAAACATTTAAACAGAAAGGTCCAAAGTAAGCTAAACAGTGTTCATGCAAATTATTTCCTAATGTTGCAAGCACTAAAAATGTTTCCAAGGGATAAAGAATTGGTCATCCCATTGCTAAACAAATCGAGCCCTAGAATGGAGAAGTTGAAATTCATGGTAGTAGGGGCAAAACAGCATGATGATAAATATCCTACTCTTATTGCAACATATCAATTGGTCAAGGGAATTATTGAGCAGAAGTTTCAGGGATTTGCAGCCCCAATGGAATCCAATATTAAATTGTTGAAATATGTGTATGATGGAAAGGACCTATCCCCATTGCCTCATATTTTACTTAGTCAGGATGAATTCAAACCCCTGCAGGTTTGGAAGGAGCAAATGAACAATATAATGATGTCTCAAACACATGATATATGCAAAAGTCCTGACATC
Source organism: Sequoiadendron giganteum (assembly GCA_007115665.2). Taxonomy (NCBI): domain Eukaryota; kingdom Viridiplantae; phylum Streptophyta; class Pinopsida; order Cupressales; family Cupressaceae; genus Sequoiadendron; species Sequoiadendron giganteum. Next base: position 314,855,952 of record CM021105.1, read on the forward strand.
CGCATGCTAGAGAATACATTGGAAAAGTTGTCTTTTTTTATAAGTTTCTTAGATAACTTTAATAAAAAGGCCACATCGGTAATGGTAAAATATGCTCCCTATCGAAACAAGGTTGATCAGGTTGTGGCTTTCCAATGGCCTTCTGAGGAGAAGTTTGAATTATGGAAAAAGGTGTTCACTGATGAACTAGAATTATGAGTGTTATAGTCAAGAATTACAACTTGGTCATGTGTAATACAGGTCTGGCCTTAGATATTATATTCTAAAATTGCATTCTCCTTTTGACTCCAAGTACAGGGTGCTAAGGTGGAGTTAATACTATAACAGCTAAGCATGCCTTTGATGTATGGGGAGCGGCCTTTGGAGCGATGTTTTCTTTCCTCCTTATCAACTAATGATGATCTTTGTCTTATGCTCTCCACTCACATAATAGAATTGTAACTGAATCAGGAGTTAGCGGTCCAATTACAAATGGACATGTGTACTCTCTGACCTGAAGCTTGTTGGCTCCCTTGTTTTATAAAAGGGAATTCTGGGTTGAGAGAGTGGTCAGTTGAAATATCCAAAATATGAGAAATGAGAGTCTAGTAATATAGAGACTATGAATTGTAAGTCCAGGTTTTAAAATTTTTGAGTCAGATTGGAGAACTTTGTTAATCATGGGGTTTTGAGCATGTTTGTATCAAACTCGTGAATATTTGGAGTTTATTTTCTCTCCTATTGTGTTATGTTACATGGATTATTAATGAAATATCGATCAAAGATGATTTTCATTGATTTTCATTTGTTCTTTACTGTGAATTATGTTTAACTACAGCTCTGGTTCAAAGGATCGGTTAAATGCTTCAGTTAACCAGTAAATTCATGCAATATAACAAATGGGAATCATAAAGGAGTAATAAACTCAGGTACAGATATATGGGTTGTAATGCAATTCATAATAGATCATAAGTGTTCAAAATGAAATTTACCCTGTAGTTCAGTTTTCTCTTTTGACTCTGTGCACTGGGATATGGCACTGGAATTCTGATTATGTTTTATTCTTGTATGTTTTGTGTTATGGCATCAGGATATTTTACTCAAACATTTCCTATCAATTTACTTTATGTGAAGTTTGTGATTCTTTGTTAAATGGACATGAGTATTTTTTAAGGAATAGCCAATTTCTTGAAGGATTTCATCCTTTAACATTAATTGGGGATCTATGTGTTGCTTACCTATGTGCAAATGAATTGTTTAAATGTTGTATGTTAAGAGCACATGTTAGGGAATACCCTCCTGTATTTTACAGAGTCCGAATTGTAGGAGAATTATCCTTATTGCTATTCTCGTTAAGTTGGCCATACGGTTCCTAGTCTTTTATTATTGAATGTGGCGAGTTCATAGGGGCTTCTAGGAAACACGTGTGGGTTGCAGTAAAAAAATTCCAACAGGTTCAATTGACAACATGATCTATTGAGTAATTACAAAGAATTCATTATTTGAAATTCGAGATTTTGACAACATGATCTATTGACAAGTAGGAAGTATTTTTCACATTGTGTCAAATTTTGATATTGTTATCAGGATTCAATTATGTAGTTTTACAAGTCAAACTCATTGACCCATGTTTCATGAGTAGTGTTTCACAAGAACCCATCTCTCATGATAATAAATGGTCCACTTAGCACTCATTGCATCTAAATGATTCTCAAAGCGATGAAGCACTAGGCCTTCCTAGGAGGTCACCCATCCCAAGATTACATTATCCATGATTTTATTAATAATTGATCATTTTAGATTTTGACAAACTTGACACACAAATGACAATTTGACAATGAACTTAATGTATCACAATTAAGTTTCAAATTGAGTAACACAATAGAAACTAAAACAAATTGAGAGATTGTTATGAGAGTAGTGATGCAACTTTTCTAATTAGAGTGTATTCCATGAGATTACAATTCTTTGAGATATTTTGTCAAATAGTTCACAAGATTTTTCTATCCTCCCACATTTTACATAGATTTGAAAATGGATTCTACAACCACAACATTTGAGAAAATTCATCTTCATATTATGCTTTGATGGATGCCCATACCTTGTTCCAAATCTCCCATATTAAGGAAATCGACAAAGATTTTGGTGAAGCTTGTGAAATTTTTCTATGCATCTACCATTTGCATTTGATTGAAAGTTTCTAAAACCTTTTAAAAAAATTCATTATGTACATTCTACAATCATTATAGTCCACAATTTCACATTTATTTAGTTTTGCATCTACCAATTGTATTTGCTTGAATTTTCCTACCAAATTTTGAATGTAGATCCATTTTGTGTATATCTTCCAATATGTTGGTGTTTTTTCCCACATAGGATTTGCAATTCTCTAAGAGGTAGCCAACCTCCGTTATAAAGAACTGCAAAGGCTAGTGGCCAACTAACAAGAGTCAGTCAAAGACTAACATCTCCTACGCTTTTGGCTCTGTGAAACCAAGGTGGGTAAACCCAAGTGTGTTCATAAGAATGTTTCATGATTGGTAAGAACACCTCTTACAGATGCAGTCCCCACTAACACTAATAGACAATCATTACCCTGGTTGTGGCAAAACCAAAGAATAATAACAGATATCCCAAAGCAAGGAGACTGAAAATTATCATAAGATCTATATCCCAAAAAGAGATAGCAGATGATATTTGTTAAAATGTTCGGGTATTGAATCACCGTGCTTAGAGTCACAGTCCTGTACCTGAAAGAAATTTACCAATACTATCCAGTGCCTCATCCATTGGGTGGGAGTCATATAAAACGTAATTCAGATGAAAATGAACTTATCACCATAGTGCTTTGCTACCATGAGATTTGTTAGTATTTGTGTTCAAGCATTTGATTAACTCATTAAGTTAAAGCAAGAGAACAAATTACACTTTCAACTACACCATTGAAACTAAATGAACAAACCCTTGATAAATCCATTCATAATCCATGGCCCATACACATGAGAGCAAAATGTCTTAATTTTTTTAGATTTCTTTTGATATCAGTAATTACAAAAGCATAGTATAATTATTTCATACTATTCCCAACCCAGCATGATTTCCTACATAATACCTTCAATATCCTACATTACCACTAACTGTACCTATTCTAAGCCTTCGACCCAAAAAAAACAACAACCCTTAACAATGAGCCATCAAATCTCCTTTATAGGACAGGAGAGCAACAAAGCAATAGGCTACAATGTTCATTCCAAAATTGAATTTCATTTAGAATGAAATTCAAATTCACATTCCTCATCATTAGACAAAACCATAATCAATTCGAGGAATCAAAACAGTTATACCATTATAACCAACCAGAGCTAAAGACAAAAGAGCGTGGGAGGCACTCGTACGTCCACATCAACACACCACCCAAAAGTAACACACCCATCAATTGCAACTACTTGCAAGACACACGGCCCCGGTAGAGGCAATCGCTCTTGGTCCTCACTTTAGTATCTACTTTAACACATGATCTGGTAGCATGGCACGGCGCCATCGTAGTTATTGGGGCAACTATGAGGGGCTCTTCATTGACCCCCAACAACTCAGTCATGGACGCCAAGTAACGTTGGTAGTCCGAGTCAGTTTTTGACCCATCACCATCATAACCAAAAGACAGCACCAGTGGGGACTTGGAGCTCCCCGTCCCTTTAAAATTAGCATCATGGACAACCTCAAGCTTGCTAAGGACAAGTTGTACCCCATCAGGCTGCGAATTTCTCACCTCGAGTCTGGTCCTTCTGCACATAGCCAAATGGCCCATTGCAAAAAACACCTCGCAAAATACAGGAGAGACTCAACCACTTGCAAACAAGACAACTCAAAATGTGATGATAATACCAGATAACACAATGAGCATTTATAGAGTTAATTGGTGTGAGAATATTAATTGCTCGAATGCAGCACGAGCATTCGAGCATTTTAGTGGCTGATGTAGCCACCAAAAATTATTCCTGGCTTGCGAAGGAATGGTGTACAACCCATAATTGCATTTATCAAGAGAAAACTGTTCACACACAAGAAAATCAGGTGAGGATCCACTAAAAAAACCCATGCCATTAATGAGAACTTGCAGAGAGCAAGAACTCCCAACGCGGATAAACAGGAACCCAACAAAAATTAAACCGTTAATGCGGATCGAACATGGCAAGTTGGATGACTCAGATTGAGTCAACAATTGTTTGATAATCCACATCAACGCCCTAAGAGAACTATGCCCAATCACAGCCCAAGAAAACAAGAGGTTGCAACTGGACACCGGGTCCCACCTAGCCCTATCGCTTCAAGAACCAGGCCACGTGTCGCCTCTTCGCAAACCTCGTAGTACCCTCAGGGGCCTTTAATCTGATCGTGCGAGATCCACAAGGAAGGATTATCATTGATCTCCCTCGTTAATACCCCATAGGTAGAAAACACCCACCTTAAACCCCAAAACCCTAGCCTCCATCCATGTAAATTTTAAGTCCCACCACAATCCTTGTACGGTCCACATGATTTTTTAATCCTTTTTTGAAGAAACTATTACAATATATTTCTTATTTATGTACCATACATGTTTATAAAAGTTTGAAATTATTAATAATATTAATTTTGGCAAGACATTAAAAGAGTGTTGATTGTAAAAAATATGCATCCTAATGTGAAAATGAAAACAATGGAAGCAATGACTATAACAAATAAATTTTTATGTAGTATCCAATTCAAAGAATCATGTTACCCTCTACCTTGAATTTTTTAGTATAAAAAGCTAAGGAGATGCTATAAATAAGATAATAAGTTGACTATTAGCATATACCAATTTTTATAGAGATGTAGATTGTTGGATGTTGTGGTTGTGTTGCTCATGACATGTGGTTTTCATTGATGTCAACACTATTAGCATTAATGTCTTAAAGGTTGTATATGTCGGGGATATTGAGAATATTAGAATAAATATGTTGTATATAGTCTATGAAGTTGTGGAGATTAGAGTGGTGGAAATTTTTGTACGTTGGTATTTTGAAGTCGTGTATTAAAGGGTTTGTTGCTGAGCCTATCTAGTATATCCTCTAGAAGTTTTAGAGGTGTGGATCAAGATTGGAGCGAGTTATGAGTTTTTGTGTTCCTACAGTTATTTTGTTGCTATAGTTTATATTTTTGAAAGAAGAGAATGTAATTCTGGTGAATTGAATTGTTGTGTATGCTCTTGAGATGTTCATTGATGTTTCTTTATATCATAGTCTATTATTGTGGTACATCCACGTTGATCAGTGTGCTCGTGATCAAATATTTTTCCTTGGCATGTTCAAGTTTTCATGTTCTTGGTTGACATGATGGTGGTAGCGTGTTGTAGATCCTTGTGGATTAATTTTTGAATGCTTGGAATGTTCGAGGATGTTGATTTAGGTCTTCATTATGTTGTGACTGATTTAGGTTGGTGCGCATTGAGATTTGTTCATGAATTGGGCCGACAGTTTGTATTCATCTATTATTTATTTTTGGCTGACGGAGTTGTTAATGTAAATTCATGAAGTGGATATATAAGAGTGATTGTTTTATTCATTTAGAGAGAATGTATGTGAATTGTATGTGAGATATGTGTGAATAAAGATTAGATCATTCGAATGCAGAGCAGAGTGTGAAGAATTTTAAGAAAAGTATGAAGAAGAATTTATGTGCCTAACTGAAACTGGCATCAGGCTTTTGAAGAAGCTAATCTACTCTTGTCAAAACACAAACAACACTCAGATTTAGTATAAGAGTCATCCAATCATAAGGAAAACATAATATGAAGATGAATTTTCTCAAATCTTGTGGTTGTAGATGCCCTTTTGAAATCTTTGCAAAATGTGGGAGGATAGACAAAGCTCATGAACTATCTGACACAATGCCTTGAATAATTGTAATCTCATGGAATACACTCTAATTAGAAAATTCTCATCACTTACCTCATAACAATCTATCAATTTGTTTTAGTGTCTATTGTGTTATACCCAATTTGGGACATGGGGTATAACAAAATAGACACTAAAATAAATTGAGAGATTACAATTCTTTGAGACATTTTGTCAAATAGTTCACAAGCTTTTTCTATCCTTCCACATTCTGTATAAATTTTAAAAGGGCATCTACAACCACAACATTTGAAAAAAATCATCTTCATATTATGCTTTGATGGATGTCTATACCTTGTTCCAAATCTCCCATATTAAGGAAACCAATAAGGATTTTGGTGAAGGTTGTGCAATTTTTCTTTGCATCTACCAATTGCATTTGTTTAAAAGTTTCTAAAACCTTTTCAACAAATCCATTATGTGTATATTCTAAAATAATTATAGTACACAATTTCACATTTATTTGGCTTTGCATCTACCAATTGTATTTTCTTGAATTTCCCTACAATATTTTCAATGTAGATCTCTTTTGTGGATATCTTATAGTCCTTGTAGTCCACATCACTTTGTTTTTTGAAGAAACTATTACCATATATTTCTTATTTATGTTCTTATTTTGCATACATGTTTATAAGTTTGATATTACAATTAATAATATTAATTTTGGCAAGACATTAAAAGATTTGTTGATTTTAAAAATATACGCATCCCAATGTAAAAATGCCAACAATGGAAGAAATTATTGTAACACATAATTTTTTATGTAGTATCCAATTCAAAGGATCGTGTTACAATTTAGGGTTATGATCAGGTATTTAATCAGGGTTAGGATTTAGTGTTCGGGTTAGTGTTAGGTTTAGAGTTAGGGTTAGGGTTAGGAAAAATAATGTTAGGATTAGGGTTAGATTAGGGTTTATGTTTTATGGTTAGGGTTAGATTTAGAGTTTTGGTTATGGTTGGGATTAGATATGAAATTAGGGTTAGGGTTTAGGATTACAATTAGGGATTATAGTATTAGGGTTATATTTAGAATTAAGTTTTAGGGTTATTGTTATGATTAAGGGTTGTTTTTATATTTGGCTTAGAGTTGGGGTTAGGATTAGGGCCAGGGATAGGGCTAGGGTTAGGTTTAGGGATAGGTTTAGGGTTATTAGAGTGAATGCAACTAATTAATAAAAGAAAAAATATTTAGGGTTAATTAGGGTTAGGGTTGGGGTTAGAGTTTTGGTTGTGGTTAGGGTTATAAAGATAGGATAAAGGTGAGGGTTAGGGTCAAGGTTAAGGTTTTGAGAAAAAGGGTTAGGTTATGATTAGGGTTAGGGCTAGGTTTAAGATTTGGATTATAGTTTAGGGTGTAGCATTTGTCTTTAGTTTAGGGTTACAATTAGGGTTAAGGATAGGGTGTAAGTTAAGGTTAGTGTTAGGGTTAGATTAGAATTAGGATCATGGTTTAGGGTTTAGGGTTAGGGTTGTGCTTATGTTTAGGGTTACAATTAAGATCATGGTTTAGGGTTTAGGGTTAGATTTATGCTTATGTTTAGGGTTGTGATAAAAAGGATTTGGGTTATGGATAAGATTATGGTTTTGAGAAATAGTGTTAGGGTTAAAGTTATGGCTAGGGTTACATTAATGAGAAAATGATGGTTTACTTCCCAATTAAGGGTTAGGATTAGGTTTATTGTCAGGACTAGGGTTAAGGTCAGGGCATGAGTCAATATTATGATTAGGGTTAGGGTTATGGTTAGATTAGGGATATGATGTTAGGTTTCAAGAAAAGGTCTAAATTTAAGATTAAGCCATAGTTGGCTATAATGAACATGAGAAAAAATGGATCTAATTTCCTTTTGTGGGAAAATAATCAACTACAACTTAAACTTAAATTTAGAGATTACCCTAAACTCTTACCATAGCCATAAACCTAATCCCAAACCTAACCCTAAAGAAAACACATAACCTAACCCTAATTGTAGTATTTGAGGCTAGGCTCAAACCCTATATAACCTAGCACTAGAAAAAAATTCTTCTCCCAAACAATATCCTCTACTTCTATTCACGCCTACTGGAGTTGCAACATTATTCAACATTGGTGCTTCAACCATTCATTCAAAGCTAAGAATTCCAATAAGAGATTTCAATGAACTAGAAGGGACAAGACTTACAACTTTCCAAGAAGAAATATCACATTTTATTTACATATTGATAGATGAAATGAGTTTCATTGGGGAGAGGTTGCTTGAAAACATAGATTCCAGGCTTCAACAAGCATTCCCAAAAAATAGTAACCAAAGTTTTGGAGGTGAGTTCTGGATTGAAATTGCTAACTTTGATAACTTTACATCACAATATTTTTTATTCAATTCTATTATAGTTCCTTCTATACAAATTCATACTTATCAATTTAATTAAATATTTTATATTCAGGCATATCTACATGATTTTAGTTGGACCTGGCACAATTACCTCCAGTAAATGACATGGCTCCATATGAAAGCAAAAAGTGAGAAAAGCTACTATGGGAAGAATTCAAAATGGTCATTACATTAAGTTGTGTTTTTCAACAAGATGGACAAAACGAAGAACAACAAATATTTCATCAAATTCTAACAAACATTAAGGATGTGAATCCCACAATCGACGATTGGATGTTTCTTTCATAACTCTATAGCCCAACTACTCAATGGTCATTTTTCTAATGACTCCTTTCTCACTCTCTTGGAGGACAAACGTGACATTATTTAGGATATTCAATGCCTAGATATTTTCTAGAAAGCTTTAAGGTCAAATATATAGTGGCATAAAACTCAATGTTATAGGAAATCATTCTTAGCCAAGCCCAATTGGTTCATTTCCTATGGATAGAAGGGGGTTGATCATAAGGAAGTGTTGAGATTCCTAAGCATCTCTTTTACCTTTTAGGTTTCTCCTTCCTCTTTAAGGAATCATATCATTTCTAGAGCTGAGAAAAATTATCATATTAAATTATGAAGCCCCTCTCTTTGGCAAGGAGATTCCATGTGCGTTCAAAAATTCTTGCAGTTGCACACATTTCCATTACTCATGTTGCTAAGAACCTTGCAAATCCTCATATTTGAAGATTGAAAAAATCCAAAGGTATATTTTATGGCCTCCCTTTAACCAAGGAAAATGGTTTCACAAAGTATCCTAGGAGTTTTATTATTTCCCTCATGACTCTAATAGGCTTGGCTTACTTTATATTCACTACTCTAAATGGTGCCATAATAGGCTTTGTTTGCTTTATATTCACTACTCTAAATGGCGCCATAATTTTAAATTTAATTAACATACTCTAAAACCTAACTAAACCAGGTTGTAGCTCGTCAAATTGGACAAGTGAAAGGTCAATACCAACGCTGAGGAAGAGTTTGGAGGAGTGAAAACAAGGTCAATACCAACGCCGACGAAGAGTTTGGAGCTAAAACAAGGTCAATACCAATGTCGAGGACGAGGTTGAGGGAACTCAGGGAAAATCGATGAACAAGGGACAATGAGTACTCTAAGTTTGGCACCCTCATTCTCTTTAACCTCCAATTTTCATGCCTAGTTTCCAAAGATCTTCTCGTACATTGGCCCCCCATTCTCGTAAAATGGTATAAGATAAGACAGAAAAAATAAAATAGCTTAGTCTTTCACATTTTTGTAGTGATTACTAGAGGCACATTGACCAATTCTTCATAATAGAAGTATTTGATCATACTTTTCCAATGATGGAATTATGAGAAAACCTTAGGTTAAATGAATAATTCCTAGCTAAGTTCTTAAAATCATGTCCAACCGTATAAGAGAAGACCGTTGCTATGTGTACTTGGATAACATGGGGAAAGGCTCTTTGGGCTCTTTCATCAATCTACGTATTGTTAAATTTTAACACCTAAAAGTGAGAATGAAAAATCTTTCCTAGGATGGTGGCCAATTATGCTTCTCAACACCTAGATTACAAAATACTTGTCAATATCATTGCCATCACAATTAAACCTATTGCTTGAGATATAGTCATAGAGGTAAACAAATTGGCTTTCTTGATAGTAGATACATTCTAAACAATTCAATCCTTGCATCGGAGATTGTTGAATGAGCCCAACAAACTACTCATGATGCCCTTACTATTAAGTTAAAAGTTTGACAAGGCATATGATTGCATCAAATGTCCTTTCATTTATAAAAGGCTCAAATGGATTTATTTTCAACCCTAAATAATTATCACACATTCAAAATTACAAAATAACAGTTAATGAAGAACCTTCATTTGAAGGTGATGTCGTCATGACCTTTGAATGAAGAACCTTCATTCAAAAATGATGCCATGTCAAGACTTTCAAATGAAGGTATTTTTTATTTTAAATATTTCATGTCCAGAATGCTTTATAAAAGGAACCTTGGCATGAAGGACCTTCAAATGAAGACCTTAATTCAAAGGTCCTTCATTAGAAGATCCTTCATATGAAGGTTCCTTTAATGCCATCCCATTATAGCTCTTAGAGTTGTTAGAGATATTTTTGTTTCGAAGTAGAGATTGGACAATCAAACAGTGTCACCATGACTCTACCTAGATATCCATCAAATTGATAAACCCTGACTTAACAACCACAAATTCACAAGAAAATTGCCCCTGTCAGCCCTAGGGCATTAATTCAATGCCAAGTTTCTTGCTTTAAAAGACCCCTAAATGCAATGAACCTCTATCATACCATGATGCACACCAATCCGCTAAGTTATAGCTCCAAGATAGTGGGTGGATTGGTGGATGTCATTTCTATTTAGCCCTCAAACCCTTACATAGGCAAAATAGGGCAGTCCCTGTAAATTTGGTAAAGACGTGCCACTCCAGTCATCAAAATTCTTTACCAGTTCCTTAATCTTCTTACTCAAATCATCAGGTAAGGCTTGAAAACCTTGCAGTGATTTCACATAAACTTGAGTAGGCCTTAATGATTGGGGCATGTTGTTTGCATCGAATCTAGAGGCCTTTTACATAACATCTAGGTCATTGGCCCTAGGGATCCACTTCTCAACTAAAGGAAAAACTAATTCCTGATCCCTAGTAATGTTTCTTATTAAATCTAAGAATAAAGAATATAAAGAATAAACTGATGGTAATCTACCATCAACTCCCTATTTCAAATGCTTAAAAACTGTGTCTACAACTTCATTTTGCTTGGCAACTGCTCCCTTCTCACTTGCTTTTAGAGCTTCCTGTAGCTCTATAATATTATTAAGCATCTAATTTTTGGTGGGATCTACAGAGTACTCAACCTCCTCTTCAACTGGCTCTAATGAAGGACTAGGAGCAGGAGTCTGGATGGGGGACCCAAGAGTAGAAACAATTGGAGAAGTTGGAGGTACTGATCTTGATGTAGAACGTATGGCCAGGGTACCAGGAGCCCTAGAAGACTCCCCCACATGTTTGTACTTCAACTTGTCTACCTCAGTTTGCAGCTCAACATTCCTTTGTTGCATTCTACTATACTCTCCAATAATGGTGTTATACTTCTCCATCAAACTTTTCTTCTCAACTTCTTCTCTTTCAGCTATCTTTTGGGCCAATTTGGCCACATTTACAATCAAGTTTGTAGCTTCTATAGTTGAAGTTTCAAAAGCTCTTTTGATCATTAACCCTCCCCTTAGGTTTGGGCTAAGATTAGTAACATAGGGCACGAGCCAACCTAAACTTAGGAAGTAATAAATTTAGGCAAAATATTTAACTCAATTTATAAAAACAGGCCTGGCCTAGACGAAACAATGAGACATAAGTCATTTTAATACCCACTCCAAACAGGTAACGGCCGAATATATCTCACCCAAGGTTTTACATGGAACATTAGGATTTTTATGGAAGCCAAGGTAAAACCCAACCTTAGGTTCCTCCCAAACAATGTAACAAGCCAAGACAAGGGCAAAACATAAATGGAATTCAAAGAACAAGATTTGAAACTCCATTAAATCCACCATGATGAACACCAATCCACTGAGTTATAGTTCCAAGATAGTGGGTGGATTGGTGGATTTCATTTCTATTTAGCCCTCAAACCCTTACACAGGCACAACAGGGCAGTCCTTGTATTTGATTGTTTAATCCCACAAAACAGTGATTGAGAACTTCAAAACAAATGCAAATGAAAGGGAACACATACATTTATCTACACCAATGATCTCAGAGAATTTCAAGCTTGTATGGATCCATACAACACAAAAGAACTTCAAAAAAATTGTAAAAACACAGAAAATTGCTTCAAGAATGTGGTATCTGATATGAAATGTTGGTATCAACTCCTCCAACAATTGCAATGGGATGGGAATACAATATGATAGAAGTGGGATAAAAAATGCATCGTTTGAAGCATCAAACCAATATGCAAAGATGAAAGAAAGTGCTAACCCCTTAAACTGAAAAAGTTTCTTTTAACTTTAAGTTTGTTGGGTAGCCAATTCTTTTAAGTTATCAAATCCTACCATCATACATAATCAAAATGTTGTTGTTTCAAATGACTATGAGCACTAAATTTCACTATTTAAAGATGTTGAAACCTTGTCATAGAGAATTAGAACATTGATGGGACCACTCATCCTACCTTAAAACATACCAAAAGTATCCTAGCAATTAGACATAGGAAGATTTAAGATGACTAAAAAAAAATTTATTGCCAAAGCATAAACTTATGATGACTTTACCAGGTCTAGTACACACTCCCTCCCCATCAACCACTTAGACATATGGAAATTAAATGTAAATTTTCTGCTATTTTTAGTCATGTAGGTGTCCAATAAACCACTTGGTGGTGTTTCCCTTCAATTTTATTTACTTGAATGAAGAGCAAAAGTCCTTTGATTACAATTAGAGAATACATTTGATGCCTTGGTTGTGTAACTAGTGGACCATAGTCACATTTAACTCTTGTTACAAATTTTGTGAGTTAAAACGTTAAGTAGATTTGATTTGTGATGGACACATTTGGATGATAATAACAATAACTTGCAATCTATCAAGACTTGATTATCTTCTAACCTGTCAAATTCTAGTGATGAAATGATAGATTAATCATAATGTCACCTTCGGATCACATTACCATGAAAGAACTTCATCCAACATCCTTATGAGTGAAGGTGCCACCAAATAGGTATTTGTCAGATTTGTCTTCCTCGAGCGAGGGAAATTTAGGAAGAGAAGAGGAAAGCGAGACATGTAGTAGGTCTAAAAGAGGGAGATCAACTAGAGGTCAAAAAATTACAAAAAAATTCTATAAACGCATGGAATTTTTTCTTGCTAAAGGGGGGTCATGTTCTTATGATGATGAGAGCATAGGCAACATCGAGGTGCACTTGAGGTACAAACATGTATGGAAACAATGGGTACCCAAGGAACTTCCTCCAATAAACACTGATCTTTGTATCAATGAGAGGATATATCGCATAGCACCATCGTCATTACATGGTTTGGGCCTATTTTGCATGGATGGCATAAAGGTTTCTTACGACAAAGTTACTGAGTTGATGGAGTATGTTGGACCTTGTTACAGTTACAAAGATTGGATGCAGCTAGTTCGATATACACGAAGTATGCATAGGTATGCACTATCAGTAAATTATATACAACTAAAAGATAAGGATCAAAATAAAGGAGTGGCTAGGTACATTGATGGGAGGCCAAGAGCATCAAGGAATATTGCAGGGTTTATAAATAGTACACGACCTAGGTCAAAAAATAAGCAACCCAATTGTATATTCGAGGTGCGAGAGGGAAACCGTGTATTCGTATGTGCGATTAAATCAATAACTACAAGGGAAGAGTTTCTAATCGATTACAATTTGAATCACTTAGATACAAACACAATTACTATGTGGGTGGTATGTACTATATACCATTTTACCCAACCTCCAATTAATGACTCCAATATAGCATTTTATTATTATGTTTTTTTTCGTAAGTCTATTGGTTTCATTTCGGTAATGTTTTTTATATTTAATTTTTGGCACAACAGGACATTGATCATACGAGGAAGGCTCCATCCCAGAGCACAGATCGTGATCCATCTTCAGGCGCTTATATCCGACAGGTTTACCTCATTGTAATTGTACAAATTAGATACAAGCAAAAAAAATTATTATTATGTTTTTTTCATGAGTTTATTGGGTTAATTTCAATAATGTTTTTAATATTCTTGTTGCAGTTGGCTGATCGAGGAAAGGCATCAGCAGTATAGGAGAGCATCCATATGGAGGTGTAGTCACTATTATGCAATGATGACATCACACTTTCCGCAAACCCTATGGATATGATGAGGAAGGCCCAAAAAAAATGCAATGAATAAATCCTTAAGTTGGTATTCATAGTGCCTCAAATAGATGAGATAAGAGAAAGGGTTAAAATATTGTCTGAGAGAGCACAAAACTTGCAAGTAAGTTGTCATGAGATCTTTAATTATAACATAAGTTCATTCGTGGTTTTATATTTTGCACTCTTTTATGTCATGAACTAAAATATGTGTTGTTTTTACAGGATTATTTGCATCCTCATCATGCTGCTAGCCATGATCAAGGTACTGCAAGTGTTGCCCGGGAAGTAGGGGTCAATACAAGTGTCAATCTTGATCTTCCTGCGCATACAACACATCATCTGACCCCATCATCCATGCCTATATTGTCGACTGAAATTTCGGCAACACATACCTTGTAGGCATTCGGTAGTGCACCGTCTGGCAGCGAACACATGCCACTACATGTGTCAGTACTTGTGGATACAGAGGCCGCTAGTATTGGTGATATTTTAGTAGCATTTCCTAGATCTTCCCATATTACTAGTATGGGAACATTGCCGGTCACATTTTTGGTGACCGAGGATTTCCTTCCCATAAAGATAGAGAAGGTCGCAAGTACTTTAAAATGTTTTAATTATTATTATATATAATCCAATTGAAATTTACTTATTGATGACTCTTTATAGACTAATGATCCCATGATCATTTTGTAGGAAATAATGTTTATTATAAACATCTAAGTGATCTTACATTGGATCTCTTCGGGCCCACCATATGTACATGGTGCAATGCCCAAGCTTTAAAAGATGAGCTCATTAACCGTTTAGTTGTGTTGTTCGGTGATAAAATATTCAACCGAACCAAGGTCCTTAAGAAAGTTGGTACCTATCTAAAGTATGTGAGGGACCAATATAGGTCACATTTACAGAAGAACAAAAAGTACGAGTGTCCCCCCATGATTCCAAAGAGGGAGTGGAAGGACTTGGTGTCGGATGGAAAGGAGAAGGCTGAAAATAAAAAAGGAAAGACACCACCGGGCCAAGGAAGGTATGTGATACTATCAACAATTTAATTATATACTGATTACTCTTTCTTTTTACATAATCTAACGTATTTAAAATTTTCATAGGCTACCCGACACATCAAAGGCAACAAAGGCAAGACTAGAAAAACACGGGCAGCACAAACTTGGCTCTGGTGGTTATATGAAAATAGCCGCATGATTTGTAAGTATAAATAAATGAAATATTGCATCCAAATAATAAATTGCAAACAATTTTGGTTTTATCACACCATAGAAACAAAATTCATGATCGCATGCAAAAATGCAGGGCTATAATTTCAACAGAGTGCCCACAGAAGATGACCTGAATATTGTCTTCCACCAAGGCTATGGAGCCCTGATTGAACAGCTAAGAGTCTTGATTGGGCAAACTCAATCTTCCACTGCATCCAACACATGGGTAAATAAACTCAATAAAGTTTATTGAAAATTGAATACTTGTGCAATCTATTCAATATAAATTTCCATCATAATAATGTGCCTATTTGTTTTACACAGATAAGCAATGATAATACTACACATGACATTGGAATGTAGTCTGGTGAGGGTGGAGCACAACCTGCAGATGAAGGCCATGATGTGCATCCTGGTACTAGATGTATTCATGTGCTATACAAAATGCAGTATGGATTAATACAATTAAACATCTTTAATTGCATTTGGTGTATTAATCAATGTAACCTTTCGTGTTTCAACTTTAGAGCATGTAGAGCACGATCAACATGTTGAGCATGATCAGGCTAGACAAGATCAGGAACATGATGTGGCTCCATCAGGTAAAGAGGACCACTCTAATGTTCTTTTAAACATATTTAACTGCAATTGGTGTATTAATTAATGTAATATTTCGTGTTTCAACTCCAGATCAGGATTTAGAGGGTGTTCAGCATGTTGAGCATGAGGCTATAAGACAATATCAGGAACATGATGTGGCCCAAACAAGTAAAGAGTACCACTTTGATATTCTTTTAATTAATGAAATATGTGTAACAATAATAATAAACATATCAATTTAACATTTATTTGCTATTGCAGTAGACCCCCCCTTGCACCCACATCCACGTTGTGAGTACACGACTAGGCATACATTAAGATCACGAGCAGAGCTTGGAACAACTCAAAGGGGGACAGATGATTTTGAAAATGATACTCCACTTCAACTTTTTTTAGCTGCAAAAAAGAAACAAAAAAAAAAGTGATTGTAATCATAATATGTAAAAACTAAAAAAATGAAATATGTTAATGAATGAATGTGAATATGTTAATGAATAAATATTATATGTTAATGAATAAATGTTATATGTTATTAATGGATGAATGAATGAAAGAGAATATGTTAATGAATGAATGTTATATGTTATTAATGCAGGATAAATGAATGAATGTTATATGTATTAATGGATGAATGAATGATTAATGCTATATGATCAGGTATGGGGAATTGAGAGTGATGTGAGGGGGGGGAGGGGCCAAATGAGCTTCCACCTTCACGTGGTTGGCCCTGTTAAGTAGAGAATATTAAACTATTCTCAAAACAAAGAGAAGCTCAATAAGGTAAGTAATGCACTTTTCAATATAAGAAATGCATCGTTTGAAGCATCAAACGAATATGCAAAGATGAAAGAAAGTGCTAAATTTTCACTATGAACATTGTGTTGTGTGTGGATTTGGTTTCAAAGCTCTGTTTTTTATTTTTATTTTAGTGGTCTCTAAAATTTGACTTTTGTGCATAACAGGTTAGTGGAAAATTTGACAGCTCTGAAGGGTTTAGAGGCTCGATTGAGATAGATACACAAATATTTGGATCTTGTTGTTGATGGGAGGCTTCCACTTAACCATGAAATTTTGTACCATCTGCAAATATGCTAAAATATCTCTACTTACATTCATTCAACTTACTGTAATATAATATCTAACAAAAATCTCATTTTCATTATACTTAGATGGATTTTCATGCCTTGTTCCAAAGCACATGTTTTAAAACAGGCAAGAAGGTTGCTGGCAAGGGTTAAGGAATTTGGCTTTACACCTACCAATTGCATAGTTTACTTCATTCATATAGCATATTGCCAATGCGTTTCACAATTTTTAGAATCATATCCTATAATTACAGAACTAGTAAAATTAAAATATGTAAGTTTCAAATATGACATTACATATCTTTCTATGAATTTTTGAAAGAAAATATCAAAATGGAGAAGAAATAAAAAAATAATCTGCATAATTTCAAATATGGCATTACATATCTTTCTGTAGAAGGCATCAAAGTAACCTTCAAGATTGACAATGGCAATGAGTACAAAGTCAGTATAACTTAATGCTAATTGGGTATGATTTTATTTGTTCAAGACCAATTTTGATTCATTTTCTGCTCGGACTACTTTTATTTACATTTATGTTTTGCTAATATCCATTTTCCTTTACATTCATATTCTTCTATACATATTGTGTTTACAATAATGTTTTCCTTAATTTAATCTAGGGGAGAGGACCCCATACCTGAGCAACTTTCAATGTCATACTGTTAGGATTTACTGTGAAGCTAATTCAAAGTTTTTCATTGTTGCTCGATGCCATATTGTAGTGCTTTCTCTAGGAAGCCTACATGATCCCCATCGGGTATCTTCTTTTTGTAGTCTCTAAATTTCTTAGAAGAAATCAACAACCAGTTTGTCTAAATGTTGCTCCTTGTTTACACATTAATATCTCTTTTGGCAGCAATGGATCATAGTGGATTCATGGGGTCTTAAAGAGAAGGCTCTCAAACATGGAGATCAAGAGCGGGACCAGGTAAAACCATTCATAATCATGCTCATATTGTTTTATTGACTATCTAAGAGCTAAGTATCCAGGATAACATTTTGTATTTTTCTATTGAATTTCCAGAGTGAGAATAATTTTGGGTTTGCAATCCTATTTTTTAGTACACTAGCTAAGTATCCAAGATGCACTGCAGGTGCTTTTTCTCACCAAATTGCTCATTTTCCACAAATTTAGATTCTAGTGTGTAGTTTAATATTCAATAGTTTGATTTTTTCCTTTTTAGCAAAATTAGAATCCAGTTCGTAGGTTGTGCTTGTTGTCCATGACAGTCCCCTTGATCTCATGACTCATCATAGGTTTTATACTTTGCTCCAATTGTTGATCAACATCAAATGTGGCCATCATAATATCATCCATAGCCTCCATATTCTACAATTATTCATTGCTCATTTCTCATACATAGTAACCAAATAATGCAGGCCTAGAGCTTGGACTGCAGATGTATGCAAAAAAAGATAAATCCCTGCCTCTGTAAGCCTAATTAAACACAACAACTGACATGTTATTTGATATTTTAAACAGTCATATGACTGTCCTTTTTCTACCTTGTAAGCACTTACTCAATGCATACAATAATTTATTGAAATTCAAAGTTGAGTGGCCTCTTAACTCTTGACACTAATGTCATTACTTTTTTCCAAACAGGGTTAATCATATTGTGATCTAAATTTTCATAATGAAGTCTTCCAATCTGTCCTTTAAATCTGTGCATTGATGAAAATCCATCTTGTCTTTTACTACCCCTATTAAATACTCATGGTCTTGGCACATCAACTTTCTCTCTCTAATTGACCTGTCCTTATGTCCTGTCATTATCCTTATGGATGCACTTTGGAGCCTCCTACTACTTTTATATATCGCCCAGAGTCACCCCGATAAGTATTTTCATCCATTTGTATCTTCATCGACAAGAGATCATGTATTGCTAGGATATTCTATAGTTTCCCCGATGTGGTGAGTCTCCTTGATGATTATTCTTTCGATCCCAACCATGTCGCCAAGATTCCTGCCGACATTTCAAAGATTAGTTTTTTTATAAAAAAAATTGCATTGTTCCATCGAAATTGTGACGAATTGCAAAAAGCGTCTGACGAATCTGCAATGTATCTGACGAACTTTCACCGTAATGACTTTCCTATTTCATCACGTGTTCGACGAAATTATGTTGTTAATCTGATGGTTTTCCAAAGGTATGTCGCCCATGCTTTATGTATTGTTCATCGCTAGAGCGACGAAACTATTGTCTTGGTTTCGACGAATGTATGTCGCTACTCTGACGCTTCATCGACGGTATGCCACTTGTGCTCCACATACTATTCATCGCTAGAGAGACAAAACTATCATCTTGGTTCTAACGAATGTATGTCGCTGCTCCGATGCTTCATTGATGATATGCCACCCGTGCTCCACGTACTGTTTGTCACACGATCGATGAAGGCGGTGTCGCGGTTCTGATGAATGTATGTCGTTGCTCAGATGCTTCATCGACGGTATGCTGCCCGTGCTCTGTGTACTATTCGTCGCTAGAGTGACGAAACTATCGTCTTAGTTCTGATGAATGTATGTCGCTACTCCGATGCTTCATCGATGGTATGCCGCCCGTGGTCCAGCCACTGCTCGTCACGCGATCGACGAAGACGGCATTGCGGTTCTAACGATCTTGCATCATGCATTCAACGTTTTACAGTTCATCGGGATATAGATGAAAAGTGAGTGACGGCGCTAATTTTTTTGATTCGTCGGTCGGTCAACAATAGATCGTCGCTAGTCCGTCGAACATCCGACGAAAATTGGGTTCAAGTTCAGTAGTGATCAATTATTAATGTGCCTAAGTTTAGCTTAAGTACCTAAAGGAATACGTGACATAATTAATTAACCAGTATGATATAATTAATTAAGTGTAATAACTTATTACTCTAACACCCCCCCTCAAGATGAACTTAAGAAGAAGCTAAAACACTAGAAAAAGATGCATGAAAGCAAATATGGGTCCCGACAACTAGGCCTAATTAGGTACCCATTTACAAATGCAAGAATGAGGTAGAGAAGGAAAACCCAATGGGACAAAAACCCCCTACAATGAGATGAAATGCTGCAAAGAAGCATTGGAAGAACACTGTAGAGTAACACTGGAACCGAAATTTGGCAAGCAAGGAAAGATACTTTTGTCTACTACTGAAACCGGATGAGATTCACTGATTGACTCAAGGAATCATGAAAAAAGCAAAAGCAGACTCGATGCCTCAGAACACTCGAAAACTCCAAATGGGAACAACCCTGGAATCTATGAAGCAACAGTCAATTATTGAATGATGTGATACTGAAATGAAGTGCAAAGATGCAAGTTGTACTCTCCCAACTGCCAAAACATCCAAGTAATCTCCAAAACACCCATCGGGACAAATCTGGAATAATGATAAACATGGGACAGATACAGAAAAAATTGCATGGACAACAACATAGAGCTCCTCAATACATTTCCAACGTCGTAAAGATAGCAAAAATCAGAGATCGTGGAAAAATGTTATGAGCTTGGAAGCATAAAATAAACATCTAACTTCAAACAAAAATAAATATAGATAAACAAAAAAATACTATAAAATAAACTACACCACAAGAAAGTGCTCAGAACCAGCTTTTTGGCGACATCTCGTTTGCCCAATTTTGATACCGTATGCCCAACTTATGCCAAAAAGAAAACAAACTACTCTTTTAGGGCAAACCGGGGGTAGAAGGGGGTAGAGATGGCCGTACAGACGCTGACGTCATGCTAACGTCAGTGGTTCATGAGTATAAAATTGATGGCTTGGAGGCCGTTGCTGCAAAAAAATGGCCCCTCACATAAAAATTTGGTGAGGCCCTTGGTCGTTGGTGTGACCAGGGCATAGGAGCTTAGGGCAGTCAGTGGTTGGGCACGTAGCGCCCAGTCCCCCATATGACTGCGGCAGGTGTTGACTGGGCCCGCGGGGGCTAGAAGGAGGCTGGCGACAGGATGGCGGAGGAAGTCGGCGGCAGTGACGGGCAAGCGGCTGCCTAGTGGGTGCCCAGTGGCCGCCGGGCGGCGGGATCCTACAACACTGGAGGCGCAAAAATTGACATGGTTTTTTATTGTTTTTGCATGATTTTTGAGAAATTTTGCCTCGTGAAGCGTGCTAGGGAGGTCGTATGGCCTCCCTAACAAAAACATTTTTCCTCAGAAACCAACTTCTCAAAAATCGACCAAACGATAAGCATTCTTAGGGTTTTTAGCCGCTGTGAACATGATGGTGACCTCCATTTGAGCCCAAAGTGGCCTAAAAAATTGGCTACCCCCAGATCTTGCAAAAAAGATGCCTATGGAAATCCTTGCACTTGAAACTCACTAAAAGGCCATATATTCATATCACGAACAGGCAACTGCAGGTCTGGAGCTCTGATACCATGTTAGAAATCAAGATCACCTGCATGCAATCACCTGTCACATGAAAAAGACATGTAGAACCAAAGAAGATTTTTTGTAAACCTCAAAGTAAAAATGCATTATTAAGAATCAATTATTACAAAGAGATCAATCCTTATGAAGGAGATCAAGAAACCCTAGTGTGCACACTTAATAATTAATCAATTATTAATGTGCCTAAGTTTAGCTTAATTACCTAAAGGAATAAGTGACTTAATTAATTAACCAGTATGATATAATTAATTAAGTGCAATAACTTATTACTCTAACAAGTGCTACTACTCTAAATATTGTCTCTATTGCCTTGTTTTCTGGTTAAAATTAGAGACTAATCTTAAACTAGTTCAATATTTTTAGAATAAAATAATCAGACTTCCAAAAAACCTCATATCAGCATTAGTCCATATCCATTTGCAAAATCAAACACCCCAACCTAGTTTTAGGATTCAAAATTATAAAAACAAAACTTGGATTATTCCTTTACTCTCGATTTCTAAGATATCAACATTTGCTTGCACCTCAAGGCTAGTTCAAGTACATCTTCAAAAATATCCTCTAGAAAAATAAAGTGAAATATCGGTCCAAGTTTTCTAACATTTTGAGTCCCAAATTTAGCATCATTTCCAAAAAATCCACCAAAAATCACTCATACTTTAGGGTCTCTAGCATCACAATCCATAGCAAACCATCAACAAATCTTTGACCAAAAGATTTTTTTCACACACAATATCCATACATCATTTTAGAAAAATCCCAAAAACATCAAAACACCCAACTATCCCCAAAAAAACATGTCAATATCAATCCATTACCCAAATCCATTTCTACTCTATACACCCATGGGGTCATCATACATTACAAATTTCAATGATATATCAACTATGGATTCCCCTAATCAAGGTTTTAGTGCATCTTGTCACATGGCAAATATCAATCAAAATCCTCATCTATATCAAAATCACTCTTATCAAGGGTTTCAAAATCACCATCAAGGACAAAATATACAACATCAAATTTCCCTGAATTCACTTGATAAAATGGTTGACACACTTGAACGAAATCAAAATATGACATATCATCAACAACATGTTCCATGTCAAGACATTGCATATCAACAACAAACAAAAATCATTCCACAAATACCTCAATAACCACATCAATAATGCTATCAACATCATCAAAACATTGATTCATATCAGCAACAAAATCAAATCTCACACCATCAAAATCAAATCACCAATATCAAAATCAAATCCAACAACAATATCAACCCCCAAGTCAGCAATATCCACATCAAAATCATCAACTACAACATCATCAAGATAATCAATCTTAAAACCAACAAGAAATTCCATCTCAAATAAAACAATCATCTCTACCACAACAATCCTCACAATCCAACAACAGTACTAAACATAAATACACTCCTTTAGGGGATCCAATTGAGGGTGTGTTAAACAAATTATTCAATGACAAACTTATCATATTTCTAAAACCATCACAAAGTGGTGAACCTATCATCAAATTACCATGGTACAATGACAAGGCCTATTGTAAATACCATGGAGTAAAAGGTCATGATGCATCAAAAAAATTTATACTCAAAAAACTCATCCAAGAACTTATTGATCAAGGAGAAATAGCTATTGAAGACAACATTCAAGGTCTGAAAACTAATGATAACATTAACAATATTTCTACCTCAAATGTTGAAGACAGAGATCAAGGATCATCTACCGATGACAACATTGACAATATCTCAACTTTAAAAGTTGAAAACAATGATCAAGATCTATCTACCACTAATCACATTAACAATGTCTCTACATCATCCAATGAGAATGAGGAAATACATCAATAATTTAATCCCAAGAATGATCAAAATCAATCACCAAAGTCTAGCAATGATCTAGTCCAAGATATATTAACATCATCCAACCTCATGACAATAAATATTAATGATCAAGAGACTCTTAATGCAACACATATACCCAATGTAGAAAATATAAGCCGAGATTTATCACCCATATGTCCACATTTCGAGGAAATCCAAGGATCCTTTACAAAAAATCCCTTATTTGAATTTGATCCATGTCAAGAATGTGAAACCAAATAATATCAAAGATAACACCATAGAAAGTCAAGATCAAGAATCCCTATCATCAAAATACTATAATGACTTGGAAGATATCTTCCAAGACATCCAATGTTTTCCAAAAGAAGAATAAATACATATACCAAGTGCACATACATCTACCCATGACATGCTTACTCCTGAAGGACATGTAGATGATATTTATTCAAAGCAAGAGTCTCATACTCTTAATATCATTACCAAGGAAAGAAATTATCCTACTCTTAACATCTATACACATGATCAAGACATAGCAAAATCCAGAGACATATCCAAAATGGATCATGAAGAATACTTCTACATAAGTTTTCAATCAGAAACATCATGTGAAGGAATATCAAAAATGAATAATGAGGAAGACCTTTACATGGGTTGTGAATCATCAACACCTCTTGAAGAAATATTAAAATCTGGTATTTCACAGGATCAAGCAGAAAATATCAATCAGGAAGTTATCCCACATATGGAGGATCCTATCACTTATAAACTTAGATCTCTTACCTTTGTCAGAGCAAGCTATCCCACCAATGAAGAAGCTATCACCTTTGAAGATCCACAACAGAGCAAAGAAGGATTAGCACCTTGTTTCCAAGGTAAATCATATCCTATTGCAAATAAAAAAATTCAACAGATGCATTATCAAGGTAGAGGATTAGGCCTACATGAACAGGTATCCTAGAACCAGTGCAGATTATTGAAAATCCTAAGCATCAAGGTATTGGTTATTCAATAATTAAGGAATCAAAACATATCAGTGATACCTATATAATAATGGGTTCAACTTTATCTAATGCAAACATCAACAATATAGAAAGCACAAAGAGTCCTTATGATGAAACCACTATCAATGCTACAACTAGTTGTATCATGAATCATCATCCATACGTATTTCAACCCTCCAATTAGGACCAACAACAAGATAAAAAGTTATATCAAAGAAAGGAACAATTCATTGAAGCACAAGAATCGGTAAAGAAAAATGGACAAAGCAAATACAAATGGATACCAAAGAAAAATCAAGAAAATCATCCCTATCAAACTCCATTAGTCAAAGAAACTATGGGTAAAAATAAAAAATGGGAGTTCATCCATAAAAAATGTCCAACAATACAAAAGAAAGCTTCAAGAGCAACCTACAAGGTATATCAAGAAGTTGGTCCCAATCAAATCTCCATATCCACCCATCATTGCTCATCACCCCAAGTTTGGAGAGTCAAAGATTCCAAATTGTCGACCAATCCATCTGAATCTCATATATCTCAACACATTTTTCCATCCATAATATCCAAGTCTCACATTGACCATGTATTGGTAGCAACTCTTTATCATAAGGACTCTAAGGTCACCCTATCGCGATGTGTGCATCAAGGTAAGGTTAACTCCAATATTGACAAAGAAGACAAGAATTATTAGGGGTTACATTCAAGCGCCCGTATCTTAGCAAAACAACTCCTTTAAGTGGTATATTGTTGGCACATCATGACAACAACATCTATATCAGCACCAAAAACATCTATATTAGCACCAATAGGATCTACATCAGCACCACCAGTTGGTTCAACATGAGCAAAAAATTGTCACCATGATGAAAACCTAGTAAATAGGCATCTTGTGTGATAAAAAAAATCAAGAAAATAGTCAAGAGAGAAATTGTCCTCCAGTGAAAACCACTATAGTGGCACTTTGGACAAGTACCATGATGAAAACCTAGTAAACAAGTGTCATGTGTAGAATCGAGCATCTACGTGCACCATTTTAGGTGGAAGCATCTTAGCTTATCCATAATAAATTCAATCTATTTTTATCCAAATCCAATTTATTTTTCAATGTTTACAATTTGGACAATGTCTAGATCACAACGTGAGTTAGAAGACATAGATAAAGATTTATTTTGAAGCAAGATGTAAGTACTTTCCCCTAGTGTCTAGCAATATAGGTGATGGATTATCTTGTGATGGGTTTAAAATCAACAACAAATTGCATCGTCCACATTCATAATGTTTAAAAAGAACAACAATATACATTTTTCACTCATGGGTGTTAAAATAAATTTGCATTTCACATCATCGGTTTAAAATTTACAAAGTTTTTTCAAATAATAAGCAAGGTTTCAAATCAACCAACTATCTTTTAGTGTAGAAAACACTTCAATTGGTGCTTAAAAAGAACAACTGTCTTTTTTTCACATAGATTTAACTAGGGGGTTAATAAACCACTGTTTTTCATCCTTGTAAGATGGTAGGTATATGTTGCAAGAATGGAAAGAGGAATGAAAGTGTTGTCATTGATGTTAACTAATTAGCTAGTTATCTACTAGTTGTTGTTGACTGTATATGTTGAGGATATTGAGAAAATTGTATAAAAAGAACATTGTAGGTTGCCAGTTGTTGAGGATGTTGTGAACTATGTTTTATGTGTTTTGGCTGAGGTCTGAAAAAACTTTTGTTGGTCTAAATTTCTCTTTATGGTCGAGAGTTGTGTTGCCCTAGTTCTATTGAAGATGGTTACAGTATTTGGAACCATCGAGCTTAATTTATCTATGTGTTTTACACTAGTTTGGCTGACCGTGTGTCAAGCACTACGTTTGAAGTTGATGAAGCATGTTGGATCTATTATGGGTATTGGTGAAATGTGTGTTTGGGCTGCCCTCATTCTAATTCCACCCTAGTATGTTTGGCATTGACCTAATTTGAATTTGAAGTTGGATGGCTGACTTTGTATATTTTCAAATTTAGAGATGGTATAAATATAGAATGCATTAGCAATGAAAATTGTACAAAAGAAAAGAAGGAAGATAAGTGAAAGAGAAAATGCAACTTTGATGTTATTCTGAAAGTGTGTGAGTTATGTGTGTGGTTGATCAGTGTGAAGCTTAACGTTGAGTTTCTAGATGTAGTGAGTAGAAGGTGAACTCTATCATTCATGCAAGTGAATTAGTGATTGTGGTGGAATCCTTTGTTGCATTGGGATTGTCGTCTCTCTATAACAAGTCTTATTTGTCTTCTTTGTATCTCTATGGCAGTGAGTCATCTGAGTTGTATCCTTGTGGAAAGAGAGTCCTTATTCCAAGCAGTGAGCCTTTTTGTAATCAATTTTGATATTCTCTATAGTGTGAATTAATCCTCACATTTATTTTTCCCTCATTGGGTTTTCCATGTAAATCTAGTGTTATTGTGTTTGTGCATTGGCATTTGATGGTTATTCACTTAATCAGTTCATGTGTTAGTTCTAGTAATTGAATTTAAGGTTTAAATCTATGACAAATGATTCACCCCCTCTTAGTTGTCCTATCCAACAATTGGTATAAGATCTTGGTTCCTTGGTGAAGATCTTAACACTTGAGGAAGGTCTAGGTAGATGGAATAATGATCTATGATTATCTAAGGTTTGATGGAACTAATTATGGTATTTGGAAAGCATTGATGGAAGAATTTTTTTTTGTGGATATGATGTAGAGAAAGCATATAATGAACCCTACACTCCTCCTATTAATGGTCTGAGTACACATGAAGAAATCAGAGAACATGAAGTGAATAATAAGGAAAATTTCATCTTGAAGAATAGTCTAGTACATTTTGAGTTGATTAAGGTGTAAAATTTGAAGATAGCTAAGGAAGTCTAGGATGCTTTAGAAAGAGCACACGATGGTGATGAGAGGGTAAAAGAGGAAAATTTATAGAATTTGGAAACACAGTTTGATCTTTTACACATGTTTGAAGATGAGAATGTTCAAGCCTATGTACAGAGATTGGATAGGGTTGTAGCTGGAATGTGATCCCTTAGCACTACTATAGATGAAACCATAATTGTAAAGAAGATTCTCAGAACTCTTCTTGATGCTTACAATGAAAAAATGAGTGTTATTGAGTAGACTATAGATTACAAGACTTGTACTAAGGATCTTCTTCTATTATTTTTTATATCTTATGAGATGAGGAAGTTGAATCTAAGAAGTGGAGGTAAAACAGAGATTGCTTTTAAAGATACAAAATTGAAGATCTAGATGAAGAAGACTTTGATGAAATCAAAGCTAACTTTGTAAGGAGAATGAGAAAAGGCTCTGGTAATTATGAAGGTAAACTTCCCTTTAAGTTTTTTAGTTATGGAGAAATTGGTCACTATGTTGCAAAGTGTCTAGAAAGAGTGAAAAGGAATAAAAAATATATGAGGAAAAGAAGATTAACAGAGATTACTATGTGAATGAGAATACTAGTATTTTATATGAAGATTCAGAATATGAAGATCTAAATGACAATGAATGCTTTTTCTACTAAATTAGAAAGACAGTCAAAAGAAAGTCCTTTGGAGAAAGAGCAAGAGAAAGAGAAATAGAAGGAGAAGGAGAAAAATGAGGGTATGGTTATCTCTGCCCTACATGCTAAGTAGGAAAATAATTTTTGGGTAGTTGATTGTGGTTGCTCACATCACATAACTGGTGACAAGAGTAAGTTTCTGAAACTTGAGAAATATTATGGAGGTCTAGTTATGTTTGGAGATGATACTAGTGCTAAAATCTATGGGATAGGTTCAATAAGTTTTTATGGAAAGAATCATACTGACGATGTTTACTATGTTAAGGGTTTAAAGCATAATTTGTTGAGCGTTGATCAGATGTGCAGAAAAGGATATGATCTTGTGTTTAAGGATGAGAAATGTGAGATCTAGAAAGGATTCGGAACATTGATTTCTACAAGAAAGAAATCTAAAGGGAAATTTTTCAGCTTAAAGGTGTTGATGGATGATGTTTTATGACTCAGATAAATGAAATTTGGCTATGACATAGGATAATGTGTCACATGAATTTTGATAACTTGGAAAGAATCAATTATGTTTAGGTCGTGAGAGATCTACCGAGAATTAAAAATCTTGTAAATGCTATCTGTAGGAATCGCCAATTTAGGAATCAAATAAGAAGTCATTGCAAATCAAGAGAACAATATACTACTGGATTACTGGATTTGGTTCATACAGACCTTTGTGGTCCTATCAGAGTGTGAAGTCTACTTGGTGAAAGGTAATTTATGTTTTTAATTGATGATTATTCTAGATATACATGGGTTACATTTCTAAGAGAGAAATCAAATGCATTAGATAGATTCAAGGCATTGAAGGCTATGGTTGAAAATGAAGTGAATTTGAAGATTAAATGATTGAGATATGACAGAGGTGGATAATTCACTTCCTATGAGTTCAATATGTTTTGTGAAGTGCATGGTATAAAGAGATAGCTATCTGCTCTGAGAACTCCTTAGCAAAATGGAGTTGTTGAAAGGAAAAATAGAACAGTTCAAGAAGTTGTTAGGTCAATGATCACTTAAGTCAAATTACTGAAACTTTACTAGAAAGAATCTATTCACACTATTGTATATGTATTCAATCGAGTTCAGGCAAGAGAAAATAGTACAAAGACTCCCTATGAGCTATGGTACGAATGAATCCCTACAGTCAATTATTTCAAGGTGTTCGAAAGTAAATGCTATATCAGAAGAGATGAGAAAACTTTGGGTAAGTTTGATGCAAGTAGTGATGAAGGAATATTTCTTGGATACTCTACTAAAATTAAGGCATACTGATGTTTCAACAAAATATTGAGGAAAATTATAGAAAGCTTGAATGTGAGGGTTGATGAAACAGTAAAGAACTCTATTGATATTGATGGATATATATCTGATGATAATGATTGTACAAGAATAGAAGAAGTTGTGGAAGAAAAATATAAAGATAAGCAAGAAAACCAAAATGAAAGTGAAGAAGATGCTTTGGTGATGTCCCCTAAGACACCAAAATATTTACAGAGGAATCATTTAGAAAGTGAGATTATTGGAGACAAGACAAAAGGTGTGTTAACTAGAAGAAAAATTGTTGTTGAAGTAAACTTATGCTTATTCTCTGAGATTGAGCCGAAATCAGTAAGTGAAGCCTGTAAGAATGAACATCAGAAGGAAGCAATGAAAGAAATTTTGTAGATTGAGAAGAATCAAACTTAGGAATTGGTACCAAGATCGGCAAACAAAAATATCATTGGATCAAAATGGGTATTTAGAAACAAGCTAAATGAGAATGGGAAATTTGTCAAAAACAAAGCAAGGCTTGTGTGTAAAGGCTATTCACAAGTAGAAGGTATAGATTTTCAGGAGAATTTCGCCCCGATAGAAAGAATGGAAGCCATAAGGATGTTCTTGGCATTATCTTTTTATAAAGATTTCAAAGTCTATCAAATGGATGTCGAGTCAAAAATTTTGAATGGTGAACTGGAAGAAGAGGTCTACATGGAACAACCAGGAGGATTTTAGTTAACAGATCAACCAAATAGGGTGTGCAGATTGAAGAAATATTTATATGGATTAAGCAAGCTCCTAGAGCCTGGTATGTAAAGCTAGATAAGTACTTGAGTCAACAAGGATGTAACAAAGGTATAATAGACAGTAATTTACATTTCGACTAAAACCGACAAAGTCCTGATTGTTGTTGTATATGTTGATGACATTATCTTTGGATGGAATGAAAAGATGTGCAAGATGTTTGCGTAAGAGATGTAGAAATAATTTGAAATGTCTATGTTTGGGGAGATGAATCTCTTTCTTGGGCTACAGATTAATCAATCAAAGGAAGGAATTTTCATTTCACAATCTAAGTATGTGAGGGAGATGTTGAAAATATTTGGAATGGATGGTTCCAAACCGGTAAGTACTCTTATGGTGATTGGATGTAAGTTGGGTAAAGATGATGATTCATCTAAGACTGATCACAACAAGTATAGATCTATGATTGATGGACTATTGTATTTGACTATTGCTAGACCAGATATTATGCATGTGGTTTGTCTTGTGGCTATATTTCAAGAAGATATGAAGAAAACACATTTTACTATAGTTAAAAGGATATTCAAATATTTGAATGGCACTCCATATTATGGATTATGGTATCCCAAGGATACTAACTTTACACTTAGTGCTTATACAGATGTAGATTGGGACAAAAGTATAGATGACAAAAAGAGTACTAGTGGTGGTGTGTTCTTTCTTGGATGTAGATTAGTGACATGGTTGAGTAAGAAGCAAGATTTAGTCTCTTTGTCTACTGTTGAAGCTGAGTATATTTTTGTTGCATATTGCTATACACAAGTTTTATGGATGAAACAAACATTGAAAGATATCATAGTGTTGTATGATGATCGTATTCATATCTTTTGTGATAATACAAGTGCAATTAACATTTTGAAGAATCTTGTAATGCACTCGAGAATGAAGCATATATCTATTAGATATCATTTCTTGAGAGAGAAGGTCATGAGGAATGAAGTCAAGCTTGAGTATGTTTCAACAAAAGATCAGATTGTGGATATACTTACAAAGCCTCTTCCTAAAGATACTTTTGAGTATCTCTGGGATAAGCTAGGGGTTATTGCCCCTCCTTCTACAAAATAAGATGTATTTGGAGATGCATCATTCTGGTGGATTCATGGTTCTATATTTTTGGACTGATAATTTTGGTGGCTACCTCTTAGGAGGGAAAACACTTTTTAAGTGTTGTCATTATGAGTATTTCTCTTTCATGTCAAAGGAATTTTCAATGAACATATTTTTTTTTCCTTTTCCATTGATGTCAAAGGGGGAGAGAAAGAACATGTGAAAAAGGAGAGAAAGAGCATGTGAAAAATAAAGAGGAAAGCAAGTGATGAGGGAGATGATCTTCTAAGGGGGAGAAGAAAAATCAAAATCTTGAGAAGTACTTTTAGAGTTGGTATGTGTCTTTGATATTTTTTCACATCATGTGTTGCCATCAATGACAAAGGGGGAGATTCTTGCAAGAATGGAAAGAGGAATGAAAGTGTTTTCATTTATGTCAACTGGTCAGTTGGTCATCTACTAGTTGTTGTTCACTGTATATGTTGACGATATTGAGAAAATTGTTTAAAAAGAAGATTGTAGGTTGTCAACTGTTGAGGATGTTGTGAACTATGTTTTTTGTGTTCTAGTTGAGGCCCAGAAGAATTTTTGTTGGTCTGGATTTCTCTTTATGGTTCAAGATTTGTGTTGCCTACCCTAGTTCTATTGAATATGGTTTCAACATTTGAAAGCATCAAGCTTAATTGATCTATGTGTTTTACACTAGTTTGGTCGACCGTGTGTCAAGCACTAAATTCAAAGTTGATGAAGTGTGTTGGATCTATTATGGGTCCCCATGAAGCATGTGTTTGGGTCACCCTCATTCTAATTCCACCCTAGGATGTTTAACAATGACCTAATTTGAATTTGAAGTTTGATGGCCAACTTTGTATCTTTTCAAAGTTGGAGATGGTATAAATATAGAATGCACTAGCAATGAAAAGTGTACAAAAGAAAATAGGGAAGATAAGTGAAAAAGGAGATGTGACTTTAATACTATTCTAAAAGTGTGTGAGTTATGTGTGTGGTTGATCAGTGTGAAGCTTAATGCTGAGTTTCCCAATGCACTGAGCAGAAGGAGAACTCTATCATTCATGCAAGTGGGTTAGTGATTGTAGTGGAATCCTTTGTTGTATTGGGATTGTTGTCTCTTTATAACAAGTCTTCGTTGTCTTCTTTGTATCTCTATGGCAGTGAGCCATTTGGGTTGTAGCCCTATGGATAGTGAGTTTGGATAGTGAGTCATTATTCCAAGCATTGAGCCTTATTCTAAAAAGTGGGCCTTATTTCAGGTAGTGAGCCTTTTTGTAATCGGTTTTGATATTCTCTATAGTGTGGGTTAATCCTCACCATGGTTTTTCCCTCATTATATTTTCCATGTAAATCTAGTTTTATTGTATTTGTGCATTGGAATTTGATGGTTAATCACTTAATTAGTTTATGTGTTAGTTCTGGTAATTGAATTTAAGGTTTAAATCTATGACAACTAATTCACCCCCCCTCTTAGTTGTCGTATCCAATAGTATATGCTCTCACCTTATGCAAACTCGATGATCATAAAACCACTATTTTTTTGTTTACCCCTTAGAGGGCCTGCCACCCTACTTTGAAATGTGGGAATGACCCAAGTGGTAACGGGCTAAAGCCAATTTCTTCTGAACCACTATATAAATGTGTGATTTCAAGGAAATTTTCTCAATCAACGGGAAGTGGTGCATGATAACTTTCCCCCAGTATCTTTATGATGTGAAAATCCCTTGTTCTAAGGGTTGGGAGACCTCTTGAGGAATTTTATCATAGAATCCCCCAAACCAGATGCCCTTACTAGAAACCTTTGTGAAGAAAGTCAAAATCCTTCTATTTGTTGGTGCAGGAGGTGAGACCTTTGAAGTCGTACCACACTTTTGTGGTTCATTGTAGAGATAAAAAATTTCTTGAGATCCTTGTGGTCTTAGGGAATTCAAAACTTGGTATACTCGATAAGTGAGTGTCGTGGAGGGGAGCTAGTGCTACCAAGTTCCTCGGTCATTCACTCTGAATAAGCACGACTGGAAAAATCCAAGTGGGAACATAGTGAATATTGTCTTTACCAACCATGGGATTTGGGCTTTTTTTCTTGAAATAAAATGTTTTCACATCAAAACTAGACCAAAAATAAGTGCTTTATATTGTTTTCTATGTTTTCCAATCACATTTCTTCAAAAACGATCAAAATCTTATGGAAAACCAGTTCAAAAACATCAAAAATATCAAAGCAACATTATGGAAAACCGCAACTATTAGACATGAATCCACAACTATTATTGTGAACTATAACTAAGAACTAGAAAACTGCAATTGACTTTTTAAAATGTATTTGCTAGAAACAAAGTCACATTTGACAACTTGAACCGCAACTATGGGACACATTTGTTGAAAACAGAGTCGCAATTGTTTGCTAAACAATTTTTTTTGAAATCTATATTGAAAATCTAACCAAAATAGTTTCACAGTGACCTCTAACTGATAAACTAGAGACTTGCAAGATTCAACAACTCATTTTAGCATTCCCATTAGAAATGCATTGCATTATAGGTTACACCCCTCCATCCTTTTCATTGCACAAATTAGACCTTGGATCTTAGGTTGCATTTGAGCCTTCAAATTTTGAACATACGAGACTTTTGAGCTTTTAGAAATTATTGGTTACGTATTATATTTGTCATTGACAATTTTACTTGTCATTTTCAACCCTTTTCATTGTCACCTTAACAAGTTTGAGTCTTGAACTTGTGTCCTTGTCTTGTCTCTTCTTTGTCAAAGTTATCCTCTTATGGTCAATGACATTTGGAATTTGTTTCCTTGGGTTCACATTAGCTTGATTGTCATCCTTTGTTTAACTTTTCCCTTGCTCTCATTTAGACTCATATTTCTTATATTTCACTTTGCACCTTTATCCCAAAAATACAAAAAATTAGTTCATTTCCACCATAGCCTTATCTTGGCATATCCCTTTGCATTCATTTGACTCATTATCCTTTGGTAGTAGCATAGATTTCCTTCATCTTAACCTTAGCATCATTTAGTCACCTTATCACTACTCAACCTTTAGCTTCCTTTTGCATCCATCATCCTTGCATTTTCATATCCAAAAACCCAAGAAAATCCAAAAACATAGTTTAGTCTCATTTACATCTTCCATTATCCCTCAACTTGCAAAAGTCTCACATGGTTGAAACAAGGTCAAAAGACAAAAGAAAGGACATGTATTTTTCAAGTGACCCTTTTCATAACACTACCCTTGTAACAAATTCAAATCATTCTACACCTACAAGAGACATATCACAAGGGAACCAAACCAACACATGGGAAACATGAGGCTAGAAGAATTCAACAAACAATTAACTCCTCAAGAAATTGAAAGAGCTTATCAAGATCCAAGAATTTTAAGTATGGTTGAACAAATTGTTAGTGCTAACCCTAACAAATTTTTCTATGCATTAGCTAAAAAGGGTGCCAAATTACCTCAAGGCTTTGATGTATCAACCCTTGTAGAAGAGGAAACTAAAAATCAATTTTCACTTGGCATGCCCTCATCACAAAAAAAATCAAGCATAACCCTTGGGAAAAATTCACACATGAGTACCACTATCACACATATCCCAAGCATCCCAAAATTTGGAAACAAGGTAACCCACACCACTACATAAGGAAAAATTCCACACTTGGAAGTTCCTCCAATTCCATGGGTAATACCTTTACAAACCCCCTTTTTCAAAACACACATCAAGGTTCCACTTCACAAGGTCCTACAACTTTGACTCAAAATTCAAATCAAGGTCCTATTCCTACACTTCAAAACACAAATCAAGGATCCTTATTTCAATTTCAAAGTACACCTTCATCAAGTCAACCTAGAAAGGTTCACATTGTCTCACGAAAAATCCAAATGCAAAATAGTAATCAAGGATCTATCCCATCACTCCAAAATTCTAATCAAGGGTCTCTCCCATCATTCCAAAATTATAACCAAGGAACCATTCCTTCATCCCAAAGTATCAATCAAGGTACCATTCCTTCATCACAAAATATCAATCAAGAATCTACATCTTCATTTAAAAATACAAATCAAGGGACCATTCATTCATCACAAAACATCAATCAAGGACCTACACCTTCATTTAAAAATCAATGACCTAATTTTCAAAACCAAAGCACAAATCAAGTGTCTACACCTCAATTCCAAAACATCATACCACATGAAAACATGACCTTTAGAACAAACCTAAATGCCAATTTCATTCCAAACCAAACCAATACAAATCAATATGGAAACCAAGGTTCCACATCACAAGGAATCAATCCTAATTCAAATCCAACCTATGAGTTTAATACCAACATCATGATGCCAAATCAAAACAATGCAACACCATCTCTTGCAGACTTCTTGATACAACAAGTGTAGACCCTTCAATAACAGATGACAAACATGCAATTGGGGACTAATAAGAATACTTATTCCATGGAATAATTGTGCCCCTTTCCATTTGATCAAAATTTATACATACCACACATTCCCCCTCATTTCACAACACCACCTCTACCTAAGGAAAAGGGGACAGGGGATCCAATATAGCACATTCGAGAATTTAACACATCATGTATGAAAGTCTCATATGATCCTACCTATTTGATGAGACTATTTCCGTGAAGCCTTACAGGGCCAACTCTAGATTGGTTTGCACACCTCCTCCAAGAATAAGAACATGGAGTGAACTAGCTGACAAATTCATGAATCCTTTTTCCTTCAACATTAAAAATTATGTCACCCTTTCAACATTGAGCACAATCAAACAATAAGAATGGGAATCACTCACCTCGTTCTACCAGAGATGGCGAGGTTTGGTTAGAAAATTCCCTTGTCATATTCCTAAAAAATAATTGGTCGCCATTTTTGTGGAAAATCTTAACGGAGAGCTGATGAGTCAAATTCAAATCCAATCTTGCACAACCTTTGAAGAGATCCTTGAAAAATGTGTCCTTATTGAGAAGGGTCTTATCACAAAAGGACTAGTCAAGGTAAACAAAGAAAATTTGAAACCCAACAATGACAAATGAACACACTGGTCCTGAAACAAAAATGTCACAAATGATGGAGTTGTTGATGCCAAACTAATAACCAAAGGTCCAACCATTCAACTTAAAGGTCCCTCCTCATAAAATACACCAACTATACCAAATACATAGATCCAAAGTCAAAACCAAACACTAAATGTTGTCCAAAACAATCAACAACAAAGAGGACCTCCCCATGCCAAAAGACTATACACTTAATTGGGTGAACCCATCAAATCAATCCTCAAACAAATTTTATAATCTAATATCATCACACTACCAGACACCAAGAATTATGAACCTGCCTTTATCAAACTTGATTGGTGGAAAGAAGATGAGTATTGTGAATACCGCCATGGAAAAGGACACAAAATAGCTAGATGTTGGACACTCAAGAACATTATTCAAGACCTCATTGAAAATGAAACCATATAGGTGGGAGATTCGCAAGGAAAAACTAATTTTGATCATACCATATTCAAGACTCCCTTGCAAGACCATGACAAAGGGAAATCCTCCAATTCAAGGAACAACAACAATAGTGTCAATTATGCCACAGTCAAACATGATTGTAGCACTATCATTCTTAACATAAAACCCTTTGATGATTGCATTGCTACCATTACGATAAACAATCCAAACTAAGATTGTGTTGTTGCTACTCATAAAACCAAGATAACTATTCCAAGACCTCCATCTAATTCATGGCCAAAGAGTCAATATAATCTCTTGGAGTAGTTTGGGAAAACCCCCACACAAATTTCTAACTTGGAGCCCCTTCACGCATCCCCACAGTATAGAACTATTCTTGACAAAGAATTTTAAGAAGCCTCTATCCCCACCAACCTAGATGTCAATGCATTTCAGGCCATGGTCGGATACCTAGCTATGCCACACCATGTCACCTTCTCCAAGTGAGACTTTTCCACACTAAAATATTATCATAACGACCCCCTACACCTTGAAGTTTGTGTTAATAAATGCAAGATCAGATGAGTCCTAGTAGATAGTGGAGCAAGTCTAAATATTTTCTCACTAAAATTGGTAAAAGCATTGGGATACTCTAAGAATTGTATATACCAAACAAAGAAAATCATTATCAAAGCCTATGATGATGTTGAGCATTCGTTTGAAGGTATAATTTCACTTCCCCTTAAGAGTTGGCCCAACAATATAGGACACAATGTTTCATTTATTGGATATGGATTTGCATTACAATATTCTTCTTGGCAGCCCATAGATTCATGCTATGAGGGCTATTCCATCCACCTACCATCAATGCCTCAAATTCCCACACAATGGCACTAAAATCACTATTCCAGGTGACCCTGATCCTTTTCAATATTATTCAAGCTTAAGAGGAACTATTGAACGTCAAGTGCCCATCAATTGAGAGGCCTCACCTTCCACTTCATCTGCCACTCCATCTCACTATATTGACCCATCTACCCTAGTCAAATTTTCCAATCCATTCACCACACCTTCCATGCCTAATATCTAGATCCAAGACAAAGGATGCAGAGAATATAACCTAAAGAGTCTCTTTTTCATCGAAAAATTACCTAAATCCTTGAAGTCATATGGAAAACCCCATCCCTTGCAACCTAAGGTTATCATCCATAATCCCCCTACCACCTTCACTAGATGGGGGGAACTTTCCAAATAATCTCTAGATGATCATATCCTCACATGCTTGTATAGAGAAGAAGAGGAAATTGAATCTAAGAAGTTGCTAGTTGAACAGTATCCAAAAGGGTTCCAAATAATAAAGTGACAAGGATATGATGGATAAAGTGGTCTTAGCCTAAATAAATAAGGAATGATAACCCTTGAAATCTCCTAAGTTAATCAAACACCAAGGGTTAGGGTTCGTACTAGTAAAAGTGGCCATTTGGGGTATCGGGTTACCCTCGAGTGAGGTTGCTAATGCTTCAAATGAGATCAAGACATATGAGAACCCTTGGGATTATAATTCTGATTCCAATGAATATGAATGGGATTTCCTATCCTCCACTACCTTTATGGTGAGCCTCCCCTTGAAAATAAATTCAGTCAAATGCTTACAATTGGTTCCCCACTAAGCCTACCAATCCCTCATCCAAAAGTCCCTTTGAAAAGAGAAGAATGGATCAAATACTTTTGGGAAACCATTGATTCTACCTCTTGGGAACCTGATGACTCTACCTCTATCTTTACACTATCTGCCTACACCATGAATCTTGATAGTACCGATGATGGCTTACCCCTTTTCTACCCACAACTCATATATTGGGATCAACAACACCCACCAAGTTTGGACACTTTCAAGAATGATGAAGCAATTATTGAGTTCATGGAACTTCATGAAGGAATAACTCTTGTCAAACATATTGCACCTGTATGCTGAAATATTGAATTTTAGCAATCTGTTGACACATTGGAACTAATTCCAGACTGTGGGTATCCTATGAGGAATTAGACCTCCAGATTCTAGGCTGGTTCCTATGGATTTTTCTGATTAATATTTTGGTAAATTGCTGGGAAAAAGGATAAAAGATTTAACCTGAAACCTAAGCTGTAAAACTTTAACTGCGGTGATACACCTAAATGGAATTTAAGACAACAGATTTATTTCACAAATGACTCTTCATGAGCCTATTTTCACAACTCAGATTGAATAACTCAAGTGCAAAAATGATTCATAGAAAGGTTTGACAATTCATTCTTTATGAAGGAAAAAACTTTCACAACTTAAAGGAATGAATATATTATGAGCACAATCTTTGACCTGCAACTAAGTATGTTTTTCTGTGCACATGCATTCATGAATGTGACAGATATTTAAAGGTTTCGATATGAAACACAATAAATTTGCATCAAGAACACTCATAAGACACAACACCTGAATCCAAGAAGGAAAATACCTGATTCACAAAGATAACAGAAGGAAAAACTCTGCACAAAATACACTAACATAACTTGTAAACTTGCTACTGTATTAATCTGGAAAAATATGTTGAGTTACAAATCATTCGCTTTGCAGAGTGCAAAGGAGAAAAATAAGAACTATTGAAAAACAGATAAGTTTTTCAATATATACAAAAAGCCTTTCCAAAAGGCATGTAAAAAGAACTGAAAGTCCAACTCCAAGAGAGGGTGATAACTCCAAGGCCAAATCTGAGCAGAAGAAAATATCTTTGAAAAGGAGGCCCAAAACCATGCAAAAACAAGTCCACTCAAGCTCAAACTCACTCCCACGTCATAACTGATACATGCACTATTCCAACTGAACTGCAAATCCTTGAAAAAGTGGGCCAAAGCATGCAAAAAATTTCCTCGTTTGTATCAATCCGCCCATGCAAAATGAAACTCCATCTTTGCCTTATTTTATGCTTGCATTATTGGATTTATTTAACTCAATGTTATTTTGCCTAAAAATAGTTGTATTAATTAAATGATTTATAATTTTATCATTTAATTAATACCACTTTACATGGGTGAGCAAAAATAACATTAAATTAATTGAATTTAATCAATGCAATCCTAGCCTATGTCTATCACAAAATGTATGATATATCATCATTTTCACCATACTACACACCTCCCGCGCTTCATGCACCATACTTGGAAAAACCTTGATCGGCCACCAAATTTGCACATTATTAAGTCGGCCCTTATATTAAAAATATTAGGTTTATCGACCCAAAGGTCAATTATCATGGGCAAACAAAATATGAGAATGATTCTTTTGTTTGATTCTGACAAAGGATAGTCAAGAGACATCGACCCAAAGATAGGGAAAAAAGACAAGCCCAAACTCTAAACATAACTCACCTTTTTAATTTTGATTTGGAAACTCTGCCTTTTCTAGAGAACTTCATGCTGCACAGCCATCATTAGAGTTTGATGAGCATTATGTGGCTTCCAATGGTTAATATTAGTGCTCTTCAGGTGTCTACATCTGGATTTTCCTGTGAGATCTCTGCGTGGATTGTATGGTAAGATTTTATTCATCACAACTTGGACACTGCTCTCCATTTTTAAGTTTTCTTTTTAGGTATATGGCGCGGCCTCCATGATTTTCTAATGGGAATTTCTGTGTTACTCTTGGTTGGCGCAAGAAATAAAATTTTTATGCTATGTATTGTTCAAATAAACGTGATGAAAATGGTTTTTCTATAGATTTTCTATGTCTTCATGTCTACCATGGTCTGAAATCGGCCATCTATCTGGTAACTTGGTGAGTGCTTGGCCACAGCTATGAACTCCAACCGGTGAAAACGTGGTGAGTTATACTTCCTTATTGCTTTTAATGTCCAAGCCACACCACTATTGCTAAGAATATGCAAGAATCTGGGCATTCGGTACCTATTTAAGGTCTCAAATCTGGGATGTGATCTTGATTTTTCCTTTGATATTTCATTTGTACTTGGAAACCATGACCTCCTCTTTTCCTTTTCTGTGCTCTTCATCATATCTCCTTATAGTAGTCTCATAAGAGGCCGCAACTTTTCTCCTTTATGGGTTTTGATTATTTGCAAAAAGCAATCTCAATAAGTATATGGGTTTTGAGATATTTACCATATCATTTATTTTCCCTCTTTGAAAGCATTTTCCTCTTTGTCGACTGCTCCTTTACTCTTTCTGGCCAACATTGAGATTTACTTGATGCCTTTTCTTGGAGATTGTTGGGAGTTCTCTGTTGTCAAGGCCGAGTGGTATTCATTTTACTCTTACCTCACTTTTTCCACTGTAAGAGGACGCAGCTTGATAAATGAAATATCAATTTTATTTTTTAAACCTGGGTTAGAACAAATTGTCCATACCTCCCACAGCTGCAGATATTGTACTTTCCTGTCAAGCATTCTTTAATATTTCTAGCCGCCATCAATATGTGCTAACCGAGCTTTCTGGATGTTATTTTGTATGTTGCACTAGTTATCAATACTTACTTGAAAATCCCCTTAAAATGGTCTATAACACACGATCAGTGACTGCTTTATTTCAGGGCATTAAATAATTTTTTGCTTACTGATGCTTTTGTTACAGTCATAAGACTACATGTTCAATGTAGGTGCTAAAAATTTAATGATGTAGATCTTCCTCTCTTATCACCTTCAGGACTTTGCTGTCATCAAATGACTCTTTGAACATGCTTGGCTGTTGTGATAAGATCAGTTCTCAAAACTATCATTCTTGAATTGTTCCTTAAACCCTTCTTGCACCATCCACTACATATGCATCATTGAGTTGTCACCTTCAAGTTTGTTTCTTGACTTGTCTATACTTTGTTTATGTATACTTACCCTTGCCATTGTGTTGATCCAAATCTGAAAATCACTGTGATAGACGTTTATTTCAGAAAATTCATTTTTGATAATAATGTTGCTTATCCATTGTGATGGTGAAAGATACTCCTCTGGGTAGACATGACAGTTGTCTTGGTGTTGCTTTTGGAATGCATCATTGAGTGTCACCCTCCTTATTGTTTTGTACACAAAACTATGTTTTTATAACAGAAACTACTGCATCTTTTCCTATCAGTATTTTGAACATGAAACCTCATATGCAACCTGTTAGTATCCTCCATATCAACCTCTCCAAAACAAAGTAATGAGGGTGTATGCTCAAAAAGGAGGCACTGCCTTCAAACTGCTCAGATTTTGCCTTCTGTTGTTTCCATGATGAGATAACAATCTGGTTTTTATCATCTGCATACTAGTCACCATAGGAAACCTGTGCCTATCATTTTCCATTCTAATGAGAATATGAATCTATTTCACATGCTTGACTATCTCTCCATTGCTTTGCTATTTTGTGTATCCATATCTTCATGGATCAACAAATGATGTGATTGTGTCTTATCATCGTGTTATACTGCAATCTTCCTTTCAGAAACTTATAATGACTATAATTATTCCCAAGCTGGTACAGCATTATAGTAATGATAGCAAGTAATATCATGACAGCAATAAAAAGATAAGAGGGCAATGGAAATGATGGATTCTTGATGCTATTTATCTGAATCTCTTGAAATAAAGTTGCTTATTTGAATATTTATTTGTTTCGGCAACTCTTTTGATGACTGTTCTGACATTAATAAATTCTCATATGTAACTTGAGAGCGTATCCTTTGGATATGCCGGGCTCAACCCTCATGGGAGCCCGTTTTACTCCACATATCTGATAAAATGATCACAAACATAATGAACCTGTTCCTGCACAGTGAACAAACATGTTAGCAAAAATAAAAGAAGCTGAAAAACTTCTCTTTTCTCTTTATTTTGTTTGAATTTTCGTAATCATCTGATGGATGCCTGAATAGATGTAAATTATATTTTTGCTGGCAATGTAAGCATAGGACTGATTTTGATTCATCATTGCATAGAGTTAATCTCTAACATCGTTTTCATTCATGTTGTAGGACAACTCAAAGAGAGCAAAGTCGTGGAACCTGGAAAGCTTCAATAACACCAATAAAAGACATCAAGCATCATGGGTTCCATCATTATAGGAAATGATGAACCACTCTCCCTTCTATGTTTATTTTTTCAACAATTGTATAGTATACAAACTGCTTTTGTACCTATCGTTTGATTATGTTAATCAAATTCTGCTACTCCCACGGCTTGTGTGGGATTTGATTTGCACATTATGAATAAAGAAACAAAATTATGCAATCTTGTGATATTATTTTTGAAGTGTTTTTGCATAATATTATTGAAATATACATTGTTATGAAGTAATGCACAATATGAGTACTTCAACAGAAATTTTAAAACATCTTATGTACCTTTTAGCCTGAATTTGCAATTCAGCTCTACCTGTTTGAGCTAGTGGCGAAAAATAGTTAACAATAACAAGTGGGGATCATAAGGTTGGATTTTCTATAGAGCTTGATTATGCAACATACTTTGGTGAGGTTGTCCTATCCTCTAGTTGCAAAAGTGAAAATGACAAAAGTAAAAATAAAAAATAATAGGTCTTCAAGTGAAAGCTGAAAGGTGCCTACTGACCGTGAAAAAGTAAAAATAAAGGATGTATTCGAAGGTGAAAATCTCCCTGAGGCATTTGAGGATGGAGGATTGGACTATCTCCCAATAGACCAAGAGAAATTCCCATTGCTAATAGAAGAAACAGAAGAGGTGAATATTGGAACACAAGACAATTCTAGAATTGTACAATTAGCAGCATCTTTGACTGCCAAGGAAAAGCTTGAGTTCACAACATTATTTATAGAAAGATAAGTCAATTTTTCTTGGTCATATGCTGACATGCCTAGATTGGATCCTAAATTGGTTCTACATCACTTACCACTGCTACCTAAAGCCAAACCATACAAACAAAAGCTAATAAAAATGCATCCACAAATTGCACTCCTTGTCAAGGCGGAATTGAAGAAACTTCTAGATGTTGGATTCATTCATTCTATTGATTACATAGATTGGATATCAAACCTTGTTCCTATCACCAAACCAAATGGTCAAATAAAAATATGCACAAATTTTAGAGATCTCAACAAAGCTTGTCCCAAAGATTATTTCCCTCTACCAAACATTGACATCATAGTAGACCTCATAGTTGGATATGAAATGCTATCACTTATGGATGGATTCTCAAGTTATAACTAGATAATAATTGCTATTGAAGATCAACCAAAAATAGCTTTCACATGTGCTTGGGAAAATTTATGTTGGAATATGATGTCGTTTGGACTTTAAAATGTCGGAGCTACATACCAAAGGGATATGACTACAATTTTTCATGACTATATGCATGTGCTTATGGAAGACTATGTTGATGACATTCTCTCTAAATATCTAGAACGAAGTGGACACTTAGTAGTATTGGGCAAGATTTTCACATGACTGGAAAAATACTAACTCAGACTAAATCCAAAGAAATGTATTTTCAGGGTCCAATTAGGTAAACTACTTGGATGCATTGTCTCAAGTAGAGGAATATAAGTTGATCCCACAAAATTCAAAGCTATCTTAGAGATTCCACCACCAACCAATATCAGTCAGTTGAGAACATTACAAGGAAGACTACAATCAATCCACAAATTCATTTCTCAATTAGCAGACAAGATCCACCCATTCCAACATCTATTAAGAAAAGGCATTTCCTTCAACTAGACAGAAAAGTGTCAAGAAGCATTTGATCAAATCAAAAATTATCTATTGACTCCACCAATTCTTATGCCTCTAATCAAAAAATATTTGATATTATATGTGACAACAAAAACATCAGCACTAAGGGCATTATTAGCACAAAATGACAATGATGGCAAAGAAAAGTTTATATATTACATCAATTGCACCCTAGTTGGATATGAGTTAAACTATAGCCCTATTGAGTGAGAATTTATAGCAGTGGTATTTGTAGCACAAAAATTAATATATTACATGTTGAATCATAAGACAAAACTTATTGCCAAAATTGATCCTCTGAATATCTCCTCAGCAAAGCAGCCTAGATAGGAAGACTAGCTAAGTGGGTTATGATGCTAAGTGAATATGACATTGAGTACACATATCAAAACACAATAAAAGGACAATTGATAGCAGATCAACTCGCAGATGCACCAGTAGAAGTAGATCATCCTTTGATATCTGATTTTCTAGATGAATCAATCTTTGTTATAGACACACCAACAACATGGAAACTATATTTTGATGG
Organism: Sequoiadendron giganteum; assembly: GCA_007115665.2. Taxonomy (NCBI): domain Eukaryota; kingdom Viridiplantae; phylum Streptophyta; class Pinopsida; order Cupressales; family Cupressaceae; genus Sequoiadendron; species Sequoiadendron giganteum. The sequence goes on from CM021105.1 coordinate 314,900,721, forward strand.
ATCTTACACAAGTCATGGTTCAAGAGCTGGGATTTTTTCCATCACACCTCAAGGATATTCCATTCCCAAGTCATTTTGAATAGCATTCCCATGCACTAATAAAATAGAAAAATATGAGGCATTATTGACAAGACTCTGAATAGTAGTAAAATGGAAAATTGAGGATCTCCAAGTCTACGATGATTCTCAGTTAGTGATAAAGAAAGTTAATAATGATTGTGATACAAGGGAAAACAACTGAGAGGGGGGGGTGAATCAGTTGTCACTGAATTTCAAACCTATTAACCTTAATTCTTAGATCTGATTATTAACAGTGAAAGCATGAATCAACAACACATCAAAAACACACATAACACAAATATTTTTGCGTGGAAACCCTGTTAGAGGAAAAACCATGGTGGAGGTTAATCCACAAGTTATACCATGTTCAAAGTATAAGAAGAATATATGGGGAATGCACATGCATTCAGGCACACTGCCTAGATCTCACTGCTCAAAGGAAGACTCACTGTCTTAAAGAAAATATTCAGATTAAAACCATCTAAAAATTTTGAATTGAGAAAGTAGCATTTGCAAATGCCTTAGTATAGTTATGGTTAAGCACATGAACACTTCTTTACTTTCTTTCACTCATCTTCACACTCTGCACTTCTTTCGAATGATCTGAAACTTTTTTGCACATATCACTCACACACTTTACATCATATATACATCAAATGAGATAAAAAATCACTTATATATATCCGCAACAAGAAATTACATTACTTTATGTCGGCTTCAACAAAATAATAGAATGAATGCAAACTGTCAACCCAAAACAATAAAGATTATCAATGAGCATCAACTAAAGTCAGCCACAACATATTAGAGACCTAAAACAATATCCTCAAACACAAAAAACCTTCAAATATTCTTCCTCGAAGATCCACAACATGCTTCAAACACCTTGTCGGCCATGAACATAAAAAATATGAACATGTAAGAGAAAATCTTGGATCGCGAGAAAAATGATCAATGTGGATGTGCAGCATAGATAGAACATGATCTAGAAATGTCCACGAACACCATAGGAACATATGAAACAAATCATATTACTAGAATCACATTGTCTTCTTCCATGAACACCATTTGCAGTAACAAAATAGCTGTCAGAACACATAAACTTATAACTTCCTCAAATCTTCATGTGCACCTCTGAAACTTACAAAGTAGAAACTAGATAGGCTTGCAAACAAAACTTGTAATCCACAACATCTAGTTTACAACATACTGAACTTTATACCATACTGATCTTTACTGCTTCACAAACAACTTGTAACATATTTATTACAATTTTCTCAATATCCTTGACATACGTAGTCTTAAAGACATTTATGCTAATAGTGTTGACATCAATGACAACCACATATCAGTAGCACAAACACAACATCCAACAATCTCCCCCTTTGGCATTGATGGCAACACATGATATGAAAAATACACCATCAACACAACTAACTCTTCTTCCAACAATCTCCCCTTTACACATTTATCTTCTCCCCCTTAGTTCACACTGTTCTTCTATGGTTTTTCACATTACTCTTCTCTCCCTTTGAAATTAATGGCAAAGGTACACAAGCTTTGAACCACATATCTGAATCATCTGACTACTCCCCGTGAGTAGCAACCACCACAACATCAATCTAGATCAAGATATGACTATGAATGCACAGAATGATGCAAAGACTATGCATCTCAGTTCTGAATACGAGGGGTAATCACCCCTAGCTTCTCTCTGAGATACTCAAAAGTATTTTTAGGCAAAGGCTTGGTAAAAATGTCGGCAATCTATTCCTTAGTAGGCACATACTCCAGTCTGACTTCCTTATCACTCACTTTGTCTCTCAAAAATTGGTAATTGATAGATATATGCTTTGTCTTTGAATGTAGCACCGAATTCTTACAAATGTTTATAGCACTTGAGTTATCACAGAATATGGCAATATGTTCATCATACACAACTCTGATATCTTTCATTGTCTACTTCATCCATAATACTTGAGTACAATTGTTAGTAGCAACAATATATTATGCCTCTACAAGTAGACAAGGAAACGACATTCTTCTTTTTGTTTAACCAGAAATTAGTTTCTTTCCCAAGAAAAATGCTCCACCACTAGTACTTTTCTTGTCATTCACATCTCCTGCCCAATCAGCACCAACAAAGGCACTTAAAGTAATATCATCATCTTTAGGATACCATAGGCCAAAATTAACTGTTCCCTTCAAGTATCAAAAAATTCTCTTCACAACAGTCACATGAGATTCCTTAGGATCAACTTGAAATCTAGCAACAATGCACACAAGATTCATGATATCAGGTCTAGTTTGAGTCAAATACAACGATCCACCAATCATTGATCTATATCTAGTCTGATATGTCTTTGGAGAATCATCATCTTGTGTCAACTTGCATCTGATCACCATGGGTGTACCGACTGGTTTTGAATCTTTCATACCAAACTTCTTCAGCAGTTCTCTCACATAAGGACTAAGATATAAAGATTCCTTCATTTACCTGAGTAATTTGCAATCCCAAAAATAATTTCAACTCTCCAATCATTGACATCTCAAGCTCATTCTACATTTCATTAGCAAACTTCATGCACAAACAATCATCTCCTCCAAAAATGATATCATCAAAAAAGACTTCCAAAAACAAATCTTTATCTTCATCAATCTTGAAATACAGATTACTATCACTAGTACCTTTGTTAAATCAAAGCTTCATCAAGTACTTATCCAATCTAGCATACCAAGCTCTAGGGGCTTGTTTGAGTTCATACAATGATTTCTTCAAATGACAAACCATATCTCCCTAGTCAGTCAATTGAAATCCATTAGGTTGCTCAATATATAACTCTTCCTCTAATTCATCATTTAGAAATTTTGACTTGACACCCATCTGATAAACTTTGTAGTTTTTGTAAGCAGCATAATCAAGAAACAATCTCATAGCTTCAATTCTAGCAAAAAGAGCAAAGGTTACTTCAAAATCAATACCTTCCATCTGAGAGTATCCTCTACATAACAGTCTTGCTTTGTTTCTAATAACTTCACCTTGTTCATTCAATTTGTTTCTAAAGACCCATTTAGTTCCAATTACATTTTTGTCTTTAGGTCTAGGAACAAGAATCCATGTATTATTCTCCTCAATTTTATGTAGTTCTTCTTTCATAGCTTCAATCCAATGTTCATCTTTGCATGCTTCATTGACATTACTTGGATCAACTTTTGAAATTAAACAGTATTCTTCTACAATTCTTCTCCTAGTATGGACACCATTGTTTTTATCTCCTATAATCTGATTTTCTGAATGATTTAATCTCACATACCTTGGAGTGTTAGAGTGTTCTTGAATTTCAGGCTCTTGAGGTCTCTCTTCTGCACTTTCACCAGTCTCTACTTCTTCTTGTTCTTCTTGATTCACCGGAATGATCTAAACTTGATTTGAATTTTGGATCTTATTTGTATTGTCATTTTGATCATCAAAATTATATCCACATGTTTTGGAGGGTCTGGCAATGTCTTCATCAACCTTAACATTTTCACTTTCAACCATTTTCTTCAATCTCTTGTTGTAGCATTGGTAGGCCTTGCTCTTAGTAGAATAATCAAGAAATATTCCTTCATGACTTATAGCATCAAACTTTCCTAGATCTGCATCTCTCCTGATATAGCATTTGCTCCCAAAGATTTTGAAATATCTGATAGTAGGCTTATGACCAAACCATAGCTCAAAATGAGTCTTACCAATATTACCTCTGATTTATACATGGTTAAGAATATAAATAGCAGTACTCAAAACTTCTCTCCAATGGATATGAGGGACATTTCCTTCCAACATCATAGTTCTAGTAGCATCTTGAATTGTCCTATTCCTTCTTTCTACAACTCCATTCTATTGAGGGGTACGCGGTGTAGATAATTGTCTCTTTATCCCATGCTCTTCAAAAAAATAATTAAACTCACTGGAAGTGAATTCACCACCTCTATCTAATCTCAGACACTTAATATTTAGACCTATCTTTGTCTCAACCATAGCCTTAAAGATCTTGAACTTTTCTAGAGCTTCAGATTTCTCCCTTAAGAAAGTAACCCACATCATCCTAGTGTAATCATCAATAAGAAACATGAAGTACCTGCAACCTTTTAGACTTCTGATTCTAATAGGACCACACAATTCAGTATGCACAAGTTCCAACAATTCATTTGAACAATGTTGTTTGCTATGAAATAAAATTCTTGTTTGTTTTCCTAACTGACATTCCTTGCATATGGCATTAGTAGGCTTCACCAACTTAGGAAGATCTCTTACTGCCTGTGATGAACTTATCTTGATAATACTGTCAAAGTTTACATGACATATTCTTCTATGCCATAACCAACTTTCATCAACTTGAGCAATCAGACAACTTTTCCTACCAACATTCAGATGAAAGATGTTACCTTTCATTTTTTTACCTGAAGCAATCACATTTCCAGAACTTCCCAATATGCTACACTTTCCATCTTTGAATTGAATATTGTAACCCTTATCAACCATCTGTCCAACACTCAAAATATTATGCTTCAAACCTTCAACATAAAGAACATCATCAGTATTATGCTTACCATCAAAAGAAATACATCCTCTACCATGGATTATACCACCATCATACTTCTCCAGGATTACAAATTTACTTTAATCACCTGTCATGTGATGTGAACATCCACTTTCAATTACCCATTCATCTTTGTCTTCAACTCAGGCATTTAGGGCTTTCTCCACATTTGTACAACTAGCAGATTCAATAGACATGGAATTATTTTCTTTGATAAAAATAAACATAAACTCATCTTCACTTGCATTCCCTTTGTCAGATTCATCATATGTCACACCTTCATCAATAGCATAGTAACACTTCTTTTGAAATTTAGGCTTGTAAGGTCTTGGCTTAGGAACTCTTTCTGGACACCTTGATGCAAAATGACCTATCTTGTTGCAAGAAAAACATTTAATAGGAAAATTTCCATTATACTTACCTTCTCATTTGGATTCCCTTTTGAAAAGAAGTGCTTCAAACTCATTCAGTTCTCTTTCTTCTTCTTCAATCTGTCTCATTTATTCCTCATATTTGAATACCTTTCTAGAAGAACTTTCACCCGGATCATATCTCTACTTGTCTCTCCCGGAAGTATTAGCTTTGAATGTAGATTCTCTCCTAGGAAGGGCATCACTGAATTCACTCAACTCAAAAGTAGTAAGTTTACCAACCAACATATCTCTGGAAATATTTGTTACAGTTCGGAGCTCATCAATGGTTGTAGCTTTAATTTTGTATGCATCAGGAAAATTTCTAAGCACGTTAGAAACAATATCTTGTTCATCCACCTATCCACCAGCACATTTGAGACCACACACAAGTTCATTTACTCTCTGCATGTAAGTAACAATATTCTCATCATTTCCCATCTTCAACAGTTCATATTTTCCTTTCAAAAATTGTAACTTGGCCATCTTCACATTAGCATCACCTTCATATAAAGTTTCCAAATTTTTCTAGATCTCATATGCAATTTTCAGATCCATAACATTTGTCATCTCAGTATCATTCAAAGCACTCAACAATTCTTCCTTAGCCCTGATGTTATATTTAGCATCCCTAATCTCAGCAGTAGTAGTAGGACCATTTGGAGGGATAACATACCTATTGCATGTAATGTGCCAGTAGGATTCACCAATGCATCTCAGATGACACTCCATTCGATTCTTCCATGGAGAATAGTTTGTTCCATCAAATCTCAGACTATCCTTCTTGTATGTCACCATTCCAGATCGCCTCAACTTGTTAAACTTCTTCCAAGGAACCTGCTCTAATACCAATTGTTGGCAACACAAGGGCAGACAACTGAGAGGGGGTGAATTAGTTGTCACAAAATTTCAAACTTATTAACATTAATTCTTAGATCTGATTATTAACAGTGAAAGCATGAATCAACAAAACATAAAAACCCACATAACACCAAGATTTTTAATGTGGAAACCCTGTTAGGGGAAAAATAACGGTGGAGGTTAATCCACAAGTTATACCCTATTAAAAGTATAAGAAGACTATATGGGGAATGCACTTGCATTCAGGCACACTGCCTAGAGCTCACTGCTCAAAGGAAGACTCGCTGTCTTACAGAAAATATTCAGATTAAAACCATCTGAAAAAATTGAACTGAGAAAGTAGCATCTGCAAATGCCCGAGTACAGTTTCGGTTAAGCACATGAACACTTCTTTACTTTCTTTCACTCTTCTTCACATTTTTCTCTACTTTCGAATGATCTAAACCTTTTTCACACATATCACTCACATACTTTGTATCATATATACATCAAATGAGATAAACAATCACTTATATATATATGCAACAAGAAATTACATTGTTTTATGTCGGCTTCAACAAAATAATAGAATGAATGCAAACTGTCAGCCCAAAACAATAAAGATTATCAATGTGCATCAACCAAATTCAGCCACAACATATTAAAGACCTAAAACAATATCATCGAACACAAAACACCTTCAAATATTCTTCCTCAAAGATCCACAACATGCTTCAAACACCTTGTCAGCCATGAACATAAAAATATGAACATGCAAGAGAGAATCTTGGATCATGAGAAAAATGATTAATGAGGACATGCAACACAAATAGAAAATGATCTAGAAACATCCATGAACACCACAGGAACATACACAACAACTCAGATTACTGGAATCACATTGTATTCTTCCATGAACACCATTTGTAGTAACATAATAGCTATCAGAACACAAAAACTTATAACTTCCTCAAATCTTCATGCACACCTATGAAACTTACAGAGTAGAGCTAGATAGGCTTGCAAACAAACCCTTTAATCCACAACATCTAGTTTACAACATACTAAAATTTATACCATAATGATCTTTACTGTTTCATAGACAACTTGTAACATATTTATTATAATTTTCTCAATATCCTCGACATATGCAATCTTAAAGAAATTTATGCTAATAGTTTTGACATCAATGACAACCACAACATCCAACACTAGGTTAGTCCTTTAGTTTTTTTTGAGTCTAGTCGTAGTCTTGGTCTGCAAGCAATCCTCATTTCAACAAAATCATGAATTAATAGGCAAACATAACTAACAAATCTTTCAATCGTCAATCAATCAATCCTCTTATCATCAATCAATCAATCAAGTCATTTTTCTTATATTGGAGTGGGGCATTATTTCATTTGTCTCATTTTATCTTATCTCTTGTCTTTTATCAAGATGTGTCCTTCTTGAGATTAGACTTTGTCAATATGGTCATTCACCTTAAGCAAGATGTGTCTTTCTTGCAGTTAGGTGCCATGTCAACACTTGTCACTTGGTCAACATTATCAGTTGTGTTCCTTTCCTTAAACAATATATGTCTTTCCTAAAATTGGTTATCGTCACATCGCTTGGTCATATCAATCAATCTTTGTCAAACAATTAATCTTTCCTTAGTTAGGCACAATCAATCAACTTTGTCAATCAATCTTTATCAAGTCAATCAATCTTGTCATCTTGTTCAATAAATATTTCCTTAGTTAGGATGTGTCCTTCCTGAAGCAAGGCACGGTCAATCAAATCAATTTTTCAACCTTTGTCAAACTTATCAATCAATCTTTATCAAATTAGTCAAATTTTTTCATCTTGGTCAACCTAATCAATCATATCAAACAATCTTATCAAAAATATTGGCAAACACTTTGTTGTTCTAGATTTGTCTTATCTTTTTTATTGGTTCTAGTTCATGTTGCTAGTCTCCTCAAGGACGTCCTATTAAAGTATTTAGAGGTACGATGATGGATCATGGCCTCTTTTCTTTGTTTGTTGTATGTGGTTTTTCTTGTCAACAAGACTGTGATAATTGGATCCTTAGTATGAGTTGGAGTATTCCTTGTCTTTTGTCTTTGACTTTTGACTACTTATCTCTCACAAATGGTCACCTTTCACACCTTGGTCTATGTCATGACATGGTGTTTGTGTCCCATTTGTGATACTTTTTGCGCCCAATGATGATAAATATAAAAGCATGAAAGTTGGTTCCTTGTCTTTTCCATGCTAACACACATATCCTTCATGCTAACATTTATTATTTCCTTCATCCTCTAGTCATATCATCCATTTCAAGAGCACATTTGAGTTCTTTCAACCCGCTTGTCCTCTCAAGGGGTCATACCACAATCCTCTTGGTCATCCTTCCTCATTCTCTTCATTGGGGCATATTTTAGAATTAAATTTCTTTGACACAACATGATGAACTACATTATGTCAAAGAGGGGAAAAATGTAGACACTAGAAAATGTCTTGAGTCTGTGAGCATCATTTTTCTTGTTCTTCATCTTTGCGTAATTAAATAATTTTAATTATTTAATTATTCCTGATCATATTCCTCTATTAATTAAACAATTTTTAATTATTTAATTAATTCACTTTCTAATGTTTATTCTGCTATGATCAATTAAATAAAATTAATTGTGTCGCTAACACCCCCTTTCTTCAATAATTAAATAAATCATTATTTATTTCATTATTTATCTTTTTATCGTTCACCTATAGTCAGATAATTATGATTATTATTTGCCTATGCATTTGACCTTTTCATTCTTCTATAATTAAATAATTGTTGAGATTATATAATTATGTGTCATTCCTCTCCCCATTAAAAAATTAATTCCAAATTAATTATTTGGTTCCTAATTTCCTTCTCTCCCCATTTAATTAAATTAATTTTGTAAATTGATTTAATCAAATGCACATTTTTTGTTTTTCTCAAATAAATAATTCAAATCCTCCACTTGTCCATTTCCTCCATTTTTCCTTTTTCTCGAATAAATAATTTGAATAAATTATTTATGCCTCCCTTTTGGTCAAAGATGCTTTGCTCATTAATCTTTGTCATGGACTTTATTTTTGTCATAACTGTCAGGCGTCATAGTCATCGATGTCATAGCCTTCATTTCCCACCTCTTTTTGGTGCATCGATTCTCCATTGTTGATCTTGGCATCTTTCTAGAAAATTGATCTTGGCCATCCATTTTGTAACCTCCCTCTCATCAATCCTCGTTCGTCGATCTTGGAATCTTTCTAGAAGATCGATCTTATCCATCCATAGATATGGAATTTTTTTGTCTTTTTAAAACTTATTTTAACAAACTTCATTGACACTTTCTATCCTTCTTGAACAAAACTTCAATATAGGGAACCAAATTAGAAAGTTTCTCAAATCATTTATTAAAATGAGTCAAATAGCCAAAATAATACTTGAAAAATGAAAGGATTCAAGGAAAAAGGGTAGAACATATTTGAGTTCTATTAGTGGCTCTAGTTGGGGACATGTATCTCTTGTATGCACAACAAGAATCCAAAATTTCTAGGTAGACCAAAATGAGGGGGGGATGGAATGAAAAAAATACACAAAGAAAATAAAAAATATGTACATGATGAAACTTCTTATCCAATTAGCATGAGAACACATAGACAATGAAATAATGGTTGTGAGACAAAAATTTAAGATGGTGTAGGCCAACCCCATAGAGGAAGGATGGAGCTACTTGCATCTATCAAACATCATCTTATCAAAGGAAATGATTTCCCTCAATATAAAGCCATCTTCTTCATTTAGCTACAATAAATGAAACCTTCTTGCATGCACAAACTTGGGACTAACTTTGAAAGAGTGAAGAATAAATTCACTATCAATATTTCCATTGTATGGAAACCAAAAAACATAAGCCACCACATCACCTTTTATTTAATCATTTCTCTCCATAGAAGTTAGGGGCATAAATTCAAAACTTGGATCAGACCAAAAGAAACTATGGTATTTTCATACCTAATGACCTCCTTGAGTTAATTGAGGAAAAAAACACTTCCATTTTGTACGATAACAAAAAGTATTCCTCAGCATCTTACTAACCTATAAAAGGAAGCTCATCCTCTAACAAATAAAACTAAAAAATTAAATCTTAAGAATATAGAAAACTTAAGCAACCAATTAATCATCAACATGAAATACATGTTAAACATTATTGCAAGTCATATGTTGGGCCAAAGTAAAACACTCAAACTCAGGCACACTATCATCCATAATGAATGAAACCACACCTTCATATTAAGAAAAAAAATCTATTCAACTTTACTCATCTCAAGGATAAAAGGAAACCAAAATACCTCATTTTCATCTATGTTTATGCAACATTCACCAACACAACAATTTGGATCATGATACACCTTGAGTGATGTGTTGCACTCTTCAAATTACCTCATCATTTCAATCTTCTCTTGGAAACTTATTATGACGTGTATTACTAAAATCAGACCTATGGAACATATCTCCTTCCACCTTCACTTCTATAAAAACACATTCATATGAGCATGTAGACATGTAAAATTGACTTGACACCTATCACATAACCTCGGACGGCATCAAACAACACTGAACGGCATCAAACAACACTAAACGATATCAAACAGCATGATATGGAACATCATATCACATCATCCCAGAATGACTCAGAATCATCCTATAACACTTCAGAATGACTCAGTATCATCCCGTAACACTTCAGAATGACTCAGAATCATCCTGTAACATCTCGAAATGACTCAAAATCATCCTATAACACTTTGGAATGACTTGAAATCATCTTGTAATACTTTGGAATGACTCATAATCATCCCGTAACACTTCAAAATGACTCGGAATCATCTTGTAACACTTTGAAATGACTCATAATCATCCCGTAACACTTCAAAATGACTTGAAATCATCTTGTAAAACTTCAGAATGACTCATAATCATCCTGTAACACTTTGAAATGACTCAGAATCATCCTGTAACACTTCAGAATGACTCAGAGTCATCCCATAATGCTTTAGAATGACTCAAAATCATCTCGTAACACTTTGGAATGACTTGGAATCATCCCATAACACTTCAGAATGACTCAAAATCATCCCGTAACACCTCATAATAACTCAAAATCATTCATAATGTCTCAAATCATCTCGGAATCACCCTGAAATAGTTCAAAATCATCCTGTAATGTCTCAGATCGTCTCGCATCATCTCATAATCATCTCGGAATGCTCAAAATCATACCGCAACATTCTCGCATCACACCACATCATATCACATCAAAACGACATCAAAAACCTAAATTCCTCTATTAATTGAATAATACAGCATTATTTAATTAATTCACCTTTTCATCATTTCAGACAAATTTAATAAATTTCATTTATTTAATAAAGTCCCAAAAACCCTAATTCCTCTATTAATTAGATAAAACAACATTATTTGATTAATTCGTGTTTCATCATTTCGACCAATTAAATAAATCTCATTTATTTTATAAAGTCCTACTCCCACCTTATTCCGTCCTGATTAATTAAATAACACCAATTATTTAATTACCTTGCTAAATCATCTTATTCCCCTAAGTGGATTAAATTATTAAATAATAATTTAATTACAACACTTTCCCTCCAAAATTTGAATAATTAAATCAAACTATTCAAATCAATTATCAAAAATCAAATCAAAACTAATGCAACTTTGTTTGCGAAAGTCAAACTTGATTTGCACATTCAAACTCCAAAAAGGAATTAATTAATTAAATCAATTAATTCATATTCCTCACCCACTTTCTGATTGAGCAAATTACAATTGTTGACTAAGCAATCTAATTTGTTAACTAATCAATCTATTTTGTTAACTAAAACATCACATTCCTAACTAAGCCATCACAAACTTGACTGATCAATCTATTATGTTAACTGATCAATCACATCCTTTACTAGCCAATCTATTTCCCAATCACACAGATTGTGCAATCCACTTTGCACAATTCTCTCATGTCTAAATCCTTTCAACACACTCCGACCGTTGATCTAGATATTCTTCAAAATAATCTTGATCATCCATTTTAAATCTCATTTTCTATATAACAAACCTCTCTCCTCACAAATAAGGATCAGAGAATTAACATACATTGAGTAATGAAGTGTTTTCAAGATCATCCATTGTCTTCGATCAACCAAACACAACAAGCATTCATCCACACTTTGCACATGAAATTTGGAGGCTTTGTTGTGATAAGAACAATCCAACATCAAGTGAATACACTCCACTACGGGATGGTAAAAGCTATCTTTTGTTCTCATTTGGTAATTTGTAGGTTCATTATCATTGTTGCAATAGGATATTTTCAATTTCGTATGTGTAGGAGTTTCTAGATTTTAGATTTAAGCTTTTTGGTTGTAGATTAGATTTCTTTGTCAGATTTCTCTAATGTCCCTCTTGGATCATTAATCTAACATCCTTCTTCCCCCTCACACAGATCCTATTGGAGTACACTATGTATGAGGAAGATGACCTATTGCAAACCAAAAAAATAGGCTCTCATATGCATCCACATGATCACCGACTTCACATTTCTCAGGTGAAAAATCCTCACAATGAATATCATCAACAAACCAAAAAAATTGGTGGCATATTCATTACCATATAAGTTGTGTCTATGTTGTCCTCACACAAATAATTCGTAGTGACTCTAAAGTCAATAAATGGAGATGAAGGTAAGATATAAAATGAGAAAACACACTATTGTTCACTATTTACATCACTAAGCTTTGCATTCCTTATATAATCAACTACATTTGTTGATTCATTTGATAATTCATTTGTGCATACACACATTCTTCACTATCCACACCACTATTCCAAATAGAAGGGTCATTATTATCATTCACAAATGATTGATCCTATTGAAGGTAGGTGCAAACACTATCATCATCTTCTATATTTATATCACATAGTGCACAAACACCTTCCTCTACCCCTTGCAAACACAATCATCACTTGATATTATACTTGAACCATATGAACAGCCCATACCATCGATGTTTTCAATAGTGTTTTCATCACCAACAACATTTATTCTTGGGGATAAATAATTTTCAACCATATCCCTTCTCATATTATCAATATAATCAAGGGAATTATATGCATGTTGTATGTTCACAAAATTAATTTATTCCCATATTGAACCAAAACCTATAGTAACTTCATATGCCACAATAAATATTGCTAGGTCTAGAGTCATCTAAATCTTGGAAAGAGCAATAGAAAACCTATGACTAAACTTCATGCTAGAATCTCCTTCTTGCCATCTAATTTGTTTTAACTCTTGTACAAGAACAATAGGTTCTAGATGCAAAGAAAATTATTCTTAGAATTTAGCCACAAGATGATTCTACAAAGGAAAATAATTCTCAAGGAAACCATGGTACCAACTCTTTTCCTTTTCATGTAATGACATAACAAAAAATATCATCCACATGTCTTCGTCCTCAAAATAATATTTTTCCATGAAATATGAAAACACATTGATTTATTTAAAAATATATACCTCATAGTATTTGATTTTTGTAATCATGAATATTATTAAATTTTCATCACTATTTACATCATTTTAGGTCAAGTTGTTTATTGGTTTTTCCACTTGGATATAGTGGAGGCTATTGCTAACCACCATAAAACAAAAATTTCTTCTTACCATTAATTTATATATTAAATATTTCATTATTTTATTTTGATAGTTGATCTAAGAAAGGTCAAGTTGTTTATAAATGGGATAAAGCGAAACCACAAGGGATGGAGAAATATATTTTCTATAATAGTAGGGTACCTTTTATTGTAGGTCCTTGACCCTTTCTTCACATTATTTTTTGATCTTCCAAAATTATTATATCCTTAACTTGTTATCAAGTATAGATTCCCAGATTCTTATGGGTTTGAATATGAATTTTTATTTTATGGTAGATTGTATGAATAACATGGAGGTTCATCCTCATAATATTCTTGGATATTTTATCTATCATAACATCTAGGTTTTGACTTATGTGAAATGTTTGATGAAGTTTCTCCAAAACAAAATATTCACTAGAACCATCCATGGCTAATAACAATTACTTATGTAGGGTATAAAAGAGATAAAAATTAATATGTTCATTTATGAAGAAATAAACCATGCTTCAAAATATATAAAAATGATGATGTACCTTATAACCATTTATATCCACCTTGATTTTTATTCATGAAGCATGAACAATAGTAGAAAAATATCTTTTATTTGACAACAGAGTCACCACCTCACAAAATTGACAAAATTATTGAAGTACCATATACCTAAAAGGAAATTTTAATTATGGGTTGCAACCACCACCAAATTCTTTAAATTTTTATCAACACAGCCCATTTCATATTTATTGCACTTTTCTATTAGTGTTAGTTGATAGGATTCCAAACTTACCCAACCAAACCAAACTAATTTTTCTATAATTATTTAGGGGTTTTGAAAATAAAAACTAGAATATCATATCCCCAAAAATGACACAATTAGTTTTTATTTTAAGTGGATTTTTTAGATTGGTAGGTGTATTTCATTCTAACTTAATTTGTTTTTCTCAACCCTTAAGCATATAGCTATTACACCTTTCACAAGTTCTACACCCCATATTGACACAAGGAACAAACTAAAATATTCCACCAAGAATTCAGCCACAACCTTAAAGTTTATAATCACAATTTTGCTCCAATATTTTAGCACTATTGTTGGGGAAAGGTGTTAAAGTCTTGTTAATCCAACAAGTTAAGTTAGGACTAGTGCATCAACGAGAAATTCTACACAATTTTTGACCTTGCCAAAGCAATTTCCCTTGGTTTGCACTATATTAAATCATATTGATACATGAGTCATGCTAGGGATGAAAAAGGTATTATTTTCAAACAAAGTGTAGGAATTAGCTCAACAAAACAAGAAAACCCCAAAATAGGATTAAAGCCACTATTTGTGAGCAAACCATCGAAAAATGAATCGGTTGAACATGATCATGAGAAGTGTGTAATTGAATCCACTATTGTTGAGTTATATTTTGATTCATCATCTAGCACATAATAGGAACTACCTAAAATTATTACCCCTAAGTTTTCCAAGCTATTCGAAGAATCTTACAAATTGTGAAGTGGTAAGCCTTTAAAGCATAAGCAATCCAAATTATTTTCATATTTTTATACACCTTGGGCTTTTGAAGTCATGGCTGACAATAATAATAATAACAACAATGAAAGAGCTCTATTTAGTAATAATCCTATTGCTTTTGACTTCCCTATTTCCCATCCTCCTACAAAAGAATCTCCTATGAAAAACATGTCCCATTTTTCTTTGCCAATTTTTAGAGGACTTTCTATGGAGGATCCTAACATGTTTTTATATGAGTTTGATGCCTTGTGTCACAACTACAACTACCAAAATAATGATCAAAAACTCAAATTGTTTCTAGCTACATTAAAGGATGCAACATTACGGTGGTTTATGGCTTAGGACAAAAAACTATTTACACATGCGAGGATATGAAGGAGAAGTTCTTGACAAAGTATCAAAAGTATTGCAAGACAAAGGAGGTTCAGGATGAAATATTTCGTATGGTACAACGAGAGGAGGAAAATTTGGAGGATTATCTTGTAATATTTGCATTCAATCTTCAAAGGACAAGAAAAACATGATTAAATAATGATAGTATAAAGATTCTTTTTCTTTGTGGAATTCATGATGAATGTATGGATGTTTTAAATATTATAGGGGGTGGAAACATTTATAAATTAAGATTCGATGAAATTTGTGATGTTTGTAGGAATTATTCATGATCCACCCAGTCTATAAGAGGATATCTTAGGAAGCATATCTCTTCTAGAAGCACAACAGGTATCATAAAACATGAGCTAGCTATGTTACTCAATGATCTCAAAATTGATCTTTAAGCCACATGGGTAAACGAATTGACACTTTGTACACACATAAAAAATAGGAAGAAGCTAAAAGAGCACTTGCTATATTTTTTCAAATGTGTCATAAGAAACATACTAGTGAAGAATTTCCTCATAATAAAACAAAAAATTCTTCTTACAGGATGCGAGTAGGAATACCACCTTACAACCCCTTCTAGTAGATATGGAAGATATTGATTATATCGAAGAGCTTATTTATTACATGGCTCAGAGAAGGTCTTGGCCTCCATAAGATATACCCCCAAGGATGATGAAATATTACTATACACCACACAATGTAGGGCCTAGTAGTCAGCCTATTTCTATTTTGAACCAATCTAGATGGTATGGTGGTTGGAAATAGCCTCCATTGTATCCAAAGTGGAAAAACCAATACCAACATGCCCTACAACCATGGAAACAAGCATGGAGGGTACCACCACCATAATTTCCATAATATCCATCTTATCCCACACCACCTATGGTTACTCCATATCAACAACCACAACAATTTTTGCAATTGATACCACCCACATCCAATAATCCACCATCCTACCATCACAGCCACCAAAGGAAACACAAATTCCTACTCAACCATCATCAAACCCAGATAATAAGGTGGCACAACCGCTATATAATAACGAGGTGGCAAGATATCAAACCTACCTTGTTAATAAACTGGACATTAATGGAGTAAAGTTAAGGTCAAGTAAATCTCTTTAGGGACCAATCAATACTAAAGTAGATGATTCACTAGAAGAGATTGATGAAAATCAAGATAAACAAAATGAGCCATCAAATTTTCCCCTATATCCTAACTAGTTTTAGTTTCAACCAAGACAAAAGGAAACACTCAAACCAGAATTTGATCTTGTAAATTAATTGAGGAATGTTCATATTAAAATTCATCTTTTGCAGGCAATCAAGGACATCCCTATATACATGAAGATAGCTTGAGACTTGTGTACTCGGAGGAAAAAATAAACAAGATCCAAAAATCATTTAGGTTATTGGACAACTTGTTGATATTATGTTGGGGAATATCTCAATTCCCAAGTATTTAGATTTAGGGAGTCCTATGATTCAAGTATGCATTGGTCACATTCTTATCCCAAATGCATTAATTGATTTAGGAGCTTCTATAAATGTTATGACCAATGAAATTGAGGAGAAATTATGTCTTCAAGGACTTAGGCCCACACCTATAGTCCTACAAATGGTAGATCTCTCTTTAGTTAAACCTGAAGGTATGATTGAGGATGTGATAATTACTATTGATTCTTAGGAGTATCCTACTGATTTTATGATTTTTCAGCCCAAAATAAGTTGGGGGGATACCCTCTAATTTTAGGGAGACCATGGTTGGATGTAGGTGATACCTTTATCAATTATTGATCAAGTAGTATGGTTATCTCTAATGGTGAACAAAATAAAAAATTGACTTTGTACCTATCAACACAACCATTGTTGGTGGGTTGATAGTCATTTAGAGGAATCACTACCTATTCAAAACTTTAGTAAAATTTCCTCACTGCTTTTTTATTTTGTTAGGAAAAAATAGTGATTTCTCATGGACATAAGAATTTCAATGGGCTTTTTGAAATAATCAAGGAAAATCTTGTTACTACACTATTGTTGTGTGGACCAAATTGGGAGTTATCATTCCATATTCATACCAATTCTCTATATTATTCAATGGGAGTTGTCCTAGGACAAAAGGAGGACACACTTTTCTATTCAATTTATTACATCACTAAGAATTTTACACATGTTGAGGTCAACTATACAATTATTGGAAAGGAATTTCTAGCTATTGTATATGCAGTTAATAAATTTCATCATTATATTACTAGATATAAATTATTCATTCATATTGATCATTCTACAATATGATTTCTAATGAATAAACTTGTAGTTACTAGTAGGGTCATTACATGGTTATTGTTATTATAAGTTGACATTACTATACTTGATAAGCCTAGTCATGAAAATGTTGTTGCAAATTTCTTATCTAGGTTGTAGTGTGAAGATGAACTCATTCCAGTTGATGATTCCTTTCCTGATGAACACCTTTTTGCTATATCAATTAAAAGTCCATGGTTTGAAGACATTGCAAACTATTTAGTCACTTTCTATTTTCCCCCACATTTATCTCCCAAGGATCATAGGAAACTTGTCAGACTAAGTGGTCAGTATACATGGATTAATGTAATTTTATTTTGTACTGACATTGACAACATCATGCAATAATGTGTAGCTGAAAATGGTGTCTTCAATATACTTTGAGCATGTCATTCTGAACCTTATGGAGGACATTTTTGATGCAGGGGCATCTTGATGCACCCTTTTTGATGCAAATTGTTGTCATGTGCTAAGCTTTGAGTTTTTTTTTGTTGGTGTCAATAAGGTCATATAAGACCATTTGGAGTCATGTAAGTCCATTTCATAATGTTTTGGTGTCATGTTATAAAAAGTTACTAAAGTTGCAAACTATTATCAAAAATGTTGTCAAAAGTTGTAAATATGGTCATTAGTGTTAACAAGGAGTTAGAGGTCAATTTATTTATTTGGGATTGGTTGAGACATGTTAAATATGCCTTGTAACATCAATTCAAGGGATTGGAGAAAGTTTGAATGAGAAGATCATCATTTTGCCACATTCTACATTGCATTTTTCTATGAAAACTGATTATAAATAACACGGTACATATTAGTACTGTATGATATGGTCCTAAAATTGGTTGGAGAAGTTAGAGGAGAGAGTTAGCTTTCAAATGTACTTGATTTTGTATATTGTCATCAAGTTTGTGTGAGATATTGTTGTTTTTGTGATTGCAAGTCAAAACCCTACCCGAGGTTTGTAAAGAATTTTTAATTTGATGGGCAGAGATTCCACAAATGAAAACCCATGAAATTTGGTGGAAATATTTTTCCTAGTGCTTCCCACACATTGGCAAAGGTAGGATGTCTGGTTTGCAATTTTGAAGAATTTATTGATATTAGTATGTTGCATTTGGGTGTAAACAGTCAAGAAAACCTTAAGCCCCTTATTGTTGTGATTGGTCTAGGCACTGTTTGTTGATGTAAGGGTGAAGTATCATGTTGGTATGTTGTTGGAAGCTTGAATAAGTCTGGAAACTAATGTGACAAGCATTCTTCCCTTGTTTGAAGTCATCACCTTGACTACACCTAGTGACAACAGCCCTACTTTGCATGTTTTAGTGTGTCAAATGCTTGATTGGGGTTATGCATGATTGGGAACCCTTAGAAGGTGTTGTAGCAAGTTTGAATGAATCAAGTTTCCCATGTTCCATATTTTCCTCAATGATGGAGTATTTTTAGGATGTTTCCCCATGATTCAAGGTGACCTAGGAATCCGCCTTGTTGAGATTAACCAATGTGTGAAGGGACTACGAATAGTCAAATTGTGTTATATATTAGTCCTTCCTCTTATTCATATTAGTATCAAATCCAATAAATTCAAGAACAAGTTAGTTTAGTGTGTTGTGATAAGCAAAGATACCTCCAAGGGTGAATTTTGTTGAAAGAGCAATAGAAAGGTTGGACAAAGAGATGGGAGATAAACTTGTCCAAGAGATGAGAGAAATGAGATTAAGTCTTGATGAAAGGCTTACAAAAGTTCAGATAAATCAAAGAAGAGGTGTGAACACATAGATTTGAGTGATCAAGAAGAAGATATGGATGAAAACAATCCACCACAAGAAGAACCCCATGAAGAAAGAGATGTTGAAGATTTGAGGATGGAGAGATTGATGAAAGCAGTTAGAGGTGAAGGTTCCAACTTGAAGATGGAAATCCTGGTGTATTCAAGTACCCTGAATAGTGAGGAACTTCTTGTTTGGATTGGAAAATTAGAAAAATATTTTGAATTTGAAGATGTGCCTGAGGGACAACAACTGAAGTTGGCTAGAACAAAATTGAAGGGCCATGCATCCCTTTGGTGGGACTATGTACAAGAAGAGAGAAGGAAGAAAGGCAAGGCAAATATCACCTCTTGGGATAGAATGGTTGTAAACTTAAAAGGTAAATTTCTACATAGTGATTATGCCTCTCAATTGTATAGGCAACTACAAAATTTGAATGAAAAGGCATGGATGTAAATACCTATACAAAAGAATTATACAAACTAAATATTAGATCAGGCCATATGGAAGAGGATGTTGGTAAGGTTGCTATGTATTTGAATGGACTAAAATACAACCTACAAGATGAACTAAGTCTCACAAGTCATAGAATGATAGAGGAATGCTACCAACTAGCCATGAAGGCTGAAGAAAAGTTGAAAAGAAGACAAGAGAAACAAATCAGACGTAGGGGAAGGACTTTTCAAGGAAGAGGATCATTTTTTGATTCAGGATGGTCACAAGAGGATTAAAAGTAATTCTCGAGAACAAACCTTAGATTCAAGGGGAAGTTTTAGGGGAAGAAGATCACATTTTAGGGGAAGATTTGGGAGTAGAGGAGGATCAAGTGGATTCACTGGAAAATGTTATAAATGTAATAAATTTGCAAGCCACCAATCATGGAAATTCTTTGAAGAACAATCATCTACTTCTTTTGGGAGTGAAAGGAGAAATCAAGTAGCATAAGGTGGATATGCTGAAAGTGTGAATTTTTCACCAGAAATTGAAGAACTAGAAGTTGGAGAGTTTTTGTTGATGAGGAGAACCTTAATCAAAGTTCCCATGGAGAAGGAACCACCCCAAAGAAGATCACTCTTTATGACCACCTACAAAAGCCAAGGTAAATTTTGTCAAATTGTCATTGATTTCAGTAGTACTGATAATGGTTTCTATTGAAATGGTAGAAAAATTAAAATTGAAAATATTACTCCATGCCACTCCATATAAGGTCTCATGGTTAAATAAAGGACAACAAGTGTTAGTAAATGAGAAAATTTGGGTAGAATTCCAAATAGGGAGATATAAGGACAAAGTCTTATGTGACATCATCCCATGGATTTTTTTCATATGTTGCTAGGTAGACCATGGCAATATGATAGGAAAGCAATCCATGATGGTAGGAAAAACACTTATGTCATAGAGAAGGATGGGGTCTCTTATACTCTAACATGTTTGAAAGAGGAAAGCCAAGAATAACAAGTGGGATATAGTGTGATGTTGGTAGGTGAGAAAGAGTTCATAAAAACTATAGAAAAGGAAGAAATGGGCTTTGAAAACATAACCAAACTTAGGATGATTATGACGACAACTAGGATTGATGAGTTGCCTTTGGAGATCCAAAATTTTCTCAAGGGACATACTGATATAGTGGTAGATGACATATTAAAGAGAGGTATCAATCCTCATACAGAGTTGCTAGAATGGGAAGACAAACCTTTCAGTTTGGTTGAAGATGCTAAGCATTTGCAATTGGGACATGAGAATGCAACCCAAGTTACCTTTAAATTGCTTAAGCAGTTTGGTGAATACAATCCAATACAAGATGGTGTTAAGAGGCTTAATCCCAAGCTAAAGGTTCAATTTTCTATTTTGTAGACTGATATGAACAAAGAAAGGGAGAAGGTCATTCACTGTGCAAATTAAATGGAGAAGGTAGCACTAAACATTGTAGATTTGGGAGACAAAGTTTATGTTGTTGATTTTCAGACCAAGCCCCTTCAATCAAAAATTGACATGTTGAAAGGATCACTAGATGAGTGTGGAAAACATAACATGGCTGCAATGCAAGAGTCTTTTCAAAATTTGAGAAGTAATAGTGTTGAAGAGGAAGGAGAACTAAACCTTTTCCGTATTTCACTAAGGATGAAGAATGTGTACATCAGTTTCACATGTTACAATAGGAGATAATGGAATTTAGACATGCTTTGACTCTTTTGGAAGAGGACAACAAAATTGATCAAGATTCTATGCTTGTTGCCATCATGGCTAGAGACAGAAAGAGGAGATAAATTTCTCTCAATGAGATTTCCTTTGCACCATTAAGGAATACAATCTCACTTATTGAAATCCAATTAGTTGAAAAGATAATAGATGCAGCAATATTGCAAGGGACAGATAGATGTATTGATCATGCAGCAGGGTCAAGGAAGCATAAAATTTTGGAAGTGGATTCTCAATTGAATGATAAGTGGCAAACGAGTGAGAGACCTATGGTCAAAATGAAACAAAGTGTTGAAGGAGAGAAAATTGTTATTGCAATGAAGTAAATCCATCAACAAGGAAGGGGGTAGCTACAAAGTAGATTTAACAGATACAAGCAGAGGGAAAATGTGAAAAGAAGAAAAGTTGATTTCAAGGTTGAGATTTGGTTTCTAATTTTTACCCCTATAGAGGTGACATCATTATAGATGGTGGGGAAGATTCAAAATCATTCTTAGATATTGGATGTTGGTTGGTTGTACTATTGCAGACCTTAATTCAAGTAGAGCTTGAATTTTTTCTCTCTAGGGAGTATGATGTAGGCACATCCTGATGCACCCTTTTTGATGAAAATTGTTGTCATGTGCTAAGCTTTGAGTTTTGATTTATTTGGTGTTAATAAGTTCATATAAGAACATTTTGATATCATTTGATAATGTTTTGGTGTCATGTAAAAAGTTGCTAAAATTGCAAAATATTGTCAAAATTTGTAAATATGGTCATTAGTGTTAACAAGGAGTTAGAGGTTGGTTTCTTTAGTTGGGATTGGTTGAGACATGTTAAATATTCCTTGTAACATCAATTCAAGGGATTGGAGAAAGTTTGACTGAGAAGATTATCATTTTTCAACGTTCTACATTGCATTTTTCTATGAAAACTGGTTGTAAATCATGTTGTACAAAATGGTACTATATGGTACGATCTTGAAACTAATTGGAGAAAATAGAGGAGAGAGTCGGTGTTGTCATGAAGGATTGCACCCAGATGCTAAGCTTGGAGGCTTAGCAATCCCATGAAACATGGAAACATCTTCGAGCCTGTGGGTTGCTCATGATGAAGATGAATCTCCAGATTATGGGCTAGTTCCCCTTTAGATCTCCTAGAAAAAAATGTTTTTTTGTGGGAAAAGTGAAGAAGGATAACTAATAAAAGGTAAAAGCTAATTCTAGAAGGTGATGAATTGAAATGTAAATAATTTGTAGCTTGATTCACGACTACTTCTCAAAAATATTGTTTACACAGCTTAGTTTGGGCAATCTAATCACATAAATATTTCATAAACAGGCTTGAGAAATCTATCTTCTTTGAAGGAAAACATGATTTTCACAACTTGGAAGATATGAAAAAACAATAGAACAACCTACAATAGATAGAAATTTGAAGGTTTTAACACTAAAACACATCAAATTTGAATCAAAATCATTCATAAAAGACACAACACCTGAAAGTAAGAAGGTGAACACTTGATTCTATTGAATAATGGAAGGAAACTCTGCAAACACTGATAAAAATGAGCTAAAATAATTGATGTTGTATCAAAAATTTTGAAAATATCTTTACAAATCTATAAGTCTCTCTACAACATCCAAGAGAAGACAAACAGTAAGAACTCGAGAAAAAAGCATAAGCTTTCCCTCCTATAATACAAAATGAGTCCCAAAGGTGAGGAAGAGTCAACTATAGTCAAGTGCACTCCTCTATATCTCTCTCATGAGCAAAACAAAAAAGACATAAAAAGGGGGCTCATAACTGCTCTAATTTGAGCTAATTTAGCTCCAAACTCCCCCTCTCAAGTTGTCTAACCAAAAAGAACTCCAAAATCATCTCAATTTGACTTAAAGTCAAAAATAGAACTCCAA
>CM021105.1:314924505-315178732 GCA_007115665.2 Sequoiadendron giganteum
AAAGGAAGGAAAGACACATAAGAAAGAACATAGTCATCAGTGCCTGGTGTCTTCAGTTGATTCTGGAATGATGCACCATCCTTTGTCCCCGAGCTCCTGATAGATCTACAAGAGATGTAAAAGTTTTTAGAGCTTCGACTATGAACATTCCTATATGAATCATCAACAATAATGTATAATTTTGCTAATGATACATTGAAACAGTTGAGAAACAACAAGAAGTGTGATAGAAACCAAGGAGGAAACATCATGATAACATATTATTTTATCTAACATTGTTTGCTTCCTATGTAGGTATAAGGCAAGCCATGCTGCTGACCGAGTGTGGAATTTTAAAGCATGTGGTGTAAAATGGGCTCCCACAAGGGTTGAGACATGGCATGCTATCCCTCATGCATTCAAAGAAGAACTGAGAAGAAACATATTCAAAATTCTCAAGAAGATACATCCATCAAATAAGTGCATCTTAAATGCCAAAGGATTCAAGTAGTTGACCATTCAGGATAGTCAACTCTCGAAGTGCAATGAATTGAAAATTATGAGTGATCAACTATTTAAGTACAAATTCATGAATGTGATAGTGAACAGGCATACATAATTTCCCTGTTTATAATCATCAATTAAGTTGAAGTAAGATAAGTGTTGCTATCTCATCTTGAAATGTAAAACTAAAATATATCCTGAGGTTTATAGTAAATGCAATCAAGTAAATACAAATAGCATGACAATGGTGTGTGTGCAATACAATCAAAAGATACATGAAGAGGTTTGAAATATGTTACTTGAAAAATCATGGAGATGCTATTGAATGAGTATGAGTCTTATGATATTATGCATTTCAAGCAAATCGAAGGAAAAACAATGTATTGGCAAGGCATGATATCATTTAAACAGTATATTAATTTTGTATTACCATGAAGACCCTATGTGAGGTAAAATTTGAATGTTCCATCTAACAAAATATGCTTCAGGAATAGTATGAGTCCAGGATGGATTCATCTCATCATTTCAAATCATACACTCATGCTACAGAAAGATCAAACACGAAGCCATATTTTCAAAAAATCTGAATACTGTGGTGCCATGTCAAGGTAGAATGTCAAATCAAAATATGTAGTTATATGGTGTCACCTCGGGTTTAGGATAAAACTCTTTCAATTTTTAAAAGTGTCATTTCCAGAATGCAAGATGGAAGGATTCAAATACAAGTGAAAAGGGAAATATCCAAGGTTTGAGCCTTATGTTGGTGTCTTGAAATAGTGGAATCAAAAGCCACAAGCCGCAGCCCCTAAGGTGGAAACCCATAGTGGAAAATAGGTTTCCATTTTTCTTTTGTGTTCACTAGCATTGCAAGGGCCGAGCCCTATCAAGTTTTTCACAAATGGAGGAGGAAAACACAGGCTCATGGCCATAAGGGTTTGGGAAACCCATAAAATAAAGCTCATATTCAAGAAATGGTGCCATTTAATAATAGTAACTATGTTTTCATAGGAGGGTTGAACCCTCTATATTTATTTTTCAATAGTGAAAGAGATACATAGTGGCTCGTGGCCTATGAAAATGGTCAGGCTAAGAAACCCATAGAAATTCATGTATTTTTGCAAAAGAAAGCTTAAATAAGCTTTATTTAAGAGGGAAATGCCATGAAATGGCAAGGTAGTGAAGCTTACCTTATGCATCAAAGCGAAGAAGCCCAACAGACCCGCGACCGAGCCTTCCCAAATGCTTGAACAAAGTTTCTCATGGCAGCCATATTACAACAAAGATAGAGAGAAAAACAAAAATGCATCAAAACATAATGATAGTCGCGGCCTTTAAGGCCTTATCCCTCATTGAAAGAGCCAAGGAAAGCACAAATAAAAAACACAGTCTAAGCTTACCATCGAATGAGGAGGATTGAGTGCGTTCGAATTTCAAACGAGAGAAGCTTGAATGGTGGCTCCCAGGAAAAACCCTAATTCATCCATGGCAGTGTACGAGCAGGGTTATTTCCCTCCCCAAAAGGCCAATGATGCAAATGACTTGCAAGTGAAGCTTTTTGAAGGCTTTTTGTGTGTTAGGGTTTTTCCCCATAAAATCAGCCTATGTGATTTTATCACATATGTTTTATTTTTCAAAATGCCACTATCTTCATTGCCTAGGCCGATATAAGCCTATGGCTATTAATCTTTTTCCTTTGATTTTTATAAAAAATCAAACACATATCATCCATATGGCCCTTTTAGGGTCGCCCCTCATTTTTTCTTAGAAAAATGGCATGCCAAGTTGCCTTTAGAAGCCAAGTGATGACTCTAGGTCATCAAATTTTTGTCTAAGTAAATGATGGCAAATACATTTTTAAGGTTTTTCGTATAAAAATCAATTATGTAAAAGAGCATCATTTATAATTTTGATTTTTTGCAAGAGATAAATAAAAAAAATCAAAAAAATTGGAGATCAAAAGGAAAAATCAGGAGTGGAGAGACAAAGAATTTGACGACAATAAAAAATCAAATGAAACTGGACTTTCTATATTGTAATTCAGAAACTGCATATGATTGTAAAACAATGCTAATGGTAATGTTTCTATAAATTACCTTGGTGATTGTTAATGTTTAAATGCAGTTAAACTATGCACTTGATTCAACATCAAAGCTTTCTATTTTCAATTGAAGTTACTATTTTTAGTTTCTAGCTATTTTAACCTGATTTTGGGGCCTTTTTGGATCAACCCTTGGAGGATGAAAAGTTTCCATTTTTTGGTGCTTTTTTGGAGTAGTTTAGGACACTGATTTTCAGGCTTTTTGGGGAAGCTCAAATATGCAGAATGAGTTGCTTTTTGGAGATGCAGTGGCTAGATTTTTCTATTCTCATCATTGGTGGCACTTGGGGCTATTTAGCTTGAGAAATTTTGTTCAATTTTTTTTTCTTACTCTCCTAATCACTTAGAGAGTTTTATAAACCTGTTTTGAATCAGATTTTGATATCCTACTCCTTCAATTTCAATACAGTAGCATATTTTTCCTTTTTACCTTCTCTTGTCATGTATTTACAGTAATAATTTGATGATTGTTTGTGATTCAAATTGGTGGATCCTTCCATTATCTTATTGTTTTGGGTTGTGGGAAATATTTTCATTTAGTTCAAGTTGCACATTGTACTCAATAATTCATGAAGTGCAAAATACTATTGAGCTAAATGTTTTAAGGTGGATTGTGAGAGTTAATGCTTTAAAAGGGATCGTTGTAGGTTAGGTTTTGTCAAGTTCTCTAAATATCTAGTTGATAATCTCAATTTGTAGATTTCATTTTTCAGCTTTCCTTCTTTCCCTTTTCCCCTGAAAGTTCATAGATTAGATGATTAACTAGAGGGAACTAGCCCACTCTGGAGACTCACTCTCCCTAATTGGTTTACCCACAAACCAGAGAGTGTTTCCATGTTGTGATAGGATAGAAAAGTGCAACTTTCCTAAAGGGTGCAATCCTAATCGCCAACAGGTATATACAAGAACAATGTGCTTTGAATAAGCAACTATAAACAAAGACCCATATGGACTTTGAATTTTTTCAAATGTATTACCAGCTTTATTCTTCTTGAAATCTATAACACTTTCCAAATATATTGATGATCCCATTGTGAATCTCAAATGGTGGATCAATGGTTAATGGTTTTCATCGATATTCTTGTATTTTCTTCCTTGTATTGACAACCATAAGGACTTCAATGGTCATAAAGACTTTTGTACTATCCTCTACTTGAAATGACTAACCATTATTTCTAACTATTGAGACCCTCATGCTTTGTATTGTCTATTTTATCTAAAAGGTTTCCTTCCATTGGAATTAGGCTCTTCCTTCACCAAGTTTTTAGGAAGTAGCATAGAATAATCTATATTAACTGCAGGTTGAGCTTCTAGTTTGGCCATTTTGTATCTAATTTTTTTGTAGTCAAATGCCTTTGATCTATATCTTTTAATTCATTTTAATTGCTATAACCTTTTATTTGAAATAACTCGCTTTCACCTTATTTGGAAGGTTGTCCTCAACTTAAATCTTTATGCTATTGACTCAGCACATCATCTAGGTTGTTGTCATTTCAACATTCACTACCATTGCTTAGAGAATTCTACTTTCATGATGAAAGCCTTTGCTATCTTTTCTTTCCTCCTTTACTTTTCTATCAGTTTGACACTTTGGGAATGTTTAGGTCATTGTAATTGCAGTAGTATGAGTGTAACAATGTTGTTTTTAAGTCATTCACACATAAGCAGCTTCATCTATATGTCTTGCCATTGATATTGTTGTAACTTTATTGTCTCTAAGACTTTTTCTACATTTTCCTATGCTAAAGACTGTATTGTTACTTGTACCTATAGATCATGATTCAACCTGCTTATCCATTTGTTTGTGAAATTTTTTTATCACCTTCAACTACTATGCAGGCTTCTTGGTCATGACACTATGACTGCTCTCTAGTCTTTATTCATTTGATTGTACATATGAAGGTGACTACCCATTGCTCATCACCTAAACTAACATGAATATACTTTTCCTTGATAGGGACTATCCTTTGTTCTTTATACCTTACTGTCTTCAAGTCTTATGATCTAAGACTACCCCCAATGCACAATAGGTGGATTATCTTCTTCATTGTCCTTTTTCTTTATCAATGCGATGACTGTGCATTTGAATTAAAAGGACTGTCATTCTTTATCACAATGCATGATTAGCTATTAAATGCCCTATGCTCAAAACTCACTGTACTCTTCCCTCTTTATTTCTTTCATGTTGATCATCCTTTATTAGCATTATTGATTGTCCTAGACTTGTCTACTCCTTATCAAATCATGATTGTACTTGGCCTTGTTTTGAATCCACGGTGCTTGTAGCTTCTCATTATGTGCTCATACCTCATGGTTGTAATCATTAACTTATGATAGTGACAAAGTTCATGATTACTATAAAATATTTCATCTTTGTACAGTGACTATCTTTTATTCACTATCATTGTACCTTTCCATGATATATAGTTACTTGGATTGTCAATACATTGAAGTCATTAACAACTTTCATTTTTTCAATAAAGAACTTCAATGAATCCTCTAATGTCATCAATCTCCTTCATTATATTATTTCATCTTGTTAATTTGATTTGTGCCTTGAGCTATTAATTGTCCTCATGCATATTCTTTCAAAACAACTCCTAGGTATATCTTTTATCGTGGTGGCTCTTCCATGATATGACTTCTCTACTAATTTGTATGATAAGATTATACAAGAACATGCACAATCAACAAATAAGTTAAGAAAACTAAGAAGCCCATAGCTTCTCATGATGATTAGATGATCTTGACTTTTCTTGGATCTTCTTGATAACTGTTTTCTGATCTTGAGGAACCTTTCAATCTCTTATCTGATGTTTAATAAGAGATAGGTCATATATTTGTTGGTTTAACATATAAGAGAAATGGAATCCCGAGCTCTAACATCACTTATTTTTCCCTCATAGACACCTCTGGAGCTATCAACAAAGGAGTTGAAGATGCATTTGATCAGCAATGGGGTTCATCATTCAGGAAATGATGGATCCCTTTTCTCTTATATGCTTTGTTTTATCTCATTCAGTTACTCCCATGGCTTGTGTGGGAAAATTATAAACATATATCTTGTAATGAATTTTAAACAACTACTTTATGCAAAATTTTGTGTACTATTCCTCCTTTCTATAAAGCAATTGCATAATGAAAACTGCAAAATTTATTTCTTGGCACTATTTGCATGATTATGAGTAACTTTAGTAGAATCTTTTGTGTACCTTTCTCCTTCTGTAAAGTAATAAACATCGATGTTTTCCTAGCCTAACCTAATTGGGCTGAAAAGAACAATTAGGTAACAATTAGCTTTCAAATGCACTTGATTTGGTAGATTTTCATCATTTTTTATGCAAAATATTATTGCTTTTGTGATTGCAAGTCAAAACCCTACCTAGGGTTTGCAGAGAACAAATTAATTTCATGGGTAGAGATTCCACTGATGAAAACCCATGAAATTTGGTGGAAATATATACCTTGGTGTTGCCCACACATTGGCAAAGGGAGGATGTATGGTTTGTAGTTTTGAAGAAGTTCTTGATAATCGAATGTTGCATTTGGGTGTAAACAATCAAGAAAACCTTAAGTCCCTTGTTGTTGTGATTGGTGTAAGCATTGTTTGTTGATTTAATGGTGAAGTATCATGTTGGTATGTTGTTGGAGGCCTGCATAAGTCTAGAAACTAATGTGACAAGAATTATTTCCCTTGTTTGAAGTCATCACCTTAACTGCACCTAGTGGCAGCAGTCCTACTTTGCATGTTTTAGTTTTTCAAATGCTTGATTGGGGTTACGCATGATTGGGAACCCTTAGAAGGTGTTGTAATAGGTTTGAATGAGCCAAGTTTCCCATGTTCCATATTTTCCTCAATGATGGAGTTATTTTAGGATCTTGTCCCATGATTCAAGGTGACCTAGGAAGCCTTTAGGCCTTATTGAGATGAACCAATGCGTGAAGGGACTACAAACAATCATATTGTGTTAGATATCAGTCCTTCCTCTGCATCAATTTTGTAGCTCAAAGAGATACCAATAATATCCTAACTATTGGATACTATTGGCCTACAATCCATAAAGATTGTAAAAAGTATGTGCAACACTGTGACAAAATGCCAATGTATGGGTCAACCCACACATTCTGATGGATGCCTCTACAACCCCAATTATCTATTGAACCCTTTAAAAAATAGGGTTTAGATTTTGTAGGGCCAATTAAGACCCCATCAAAGAAAAAGGAATATATATTAGTTTGTATTGATTATGTCACTAAATGGGTAGAGGTTATAGCATTAAAATATGCAAGAGATACTAAAGTTGTTGAATTTTTGTACTCTAAATTTTTTACCAAGTTTGGTGTACCTAAACAAATTTTTACAAATCAAGGACCTCAGTTCATGTCTAAGTTGATTATCGCTCTAATTTGAGAGTATGAAATATGACATCACAAATCTTCTCCATATCACCCTCAGGCCAATGGATAGGTTGACGTGACTAATCAGGAACTTGAAAATATTCTTACAAAGACTATATCACTTCATAGAAAGGTTGGGAAACAAGACTTCTTGAAGAAGTATGGGCTTACCAAACAACATGGAAGACCACTACTAGTCTTACACCATATGAACTTGTTTATGGTAAGAGAGCAATTTTACCTATTGAACTTGAGATAAAAACTCTACGTACTACTATGCAATTGGGATTGAATATAATCAATGCTTAGAAAGAAAGTATTGTTAACCTTCATGCAATAGATAAAATATGGTAACAAACTCTTTTCCATGTAGAGATAGTCCAAAAACAATGTGCTCTTTGGAATGAATGTTTCATCCGACAACGGTCATTTTAGTTAGGAGATTGGGCACTTCTCTATGATTCTAGATTCCAAGATTTTAAGGTTAAGTTTCACACCAAATGGTTAGGGTCATATGAAATCAAAATTGTCTATGAAAATGGTGCAGTCAAGCTTCGCACTGTGGATTTTGATCGCATGGCCCTTGTTGTTAATGGGCATCGCTTAAAATCATACAAGTGACCTTTTTCCAAAGAACTTTTTTTTCCATTTAATGAAGGAGCTCAATGTTGTGACTTGAGTTCTTATCACCTCCTCAAGTACCTTTTAGGTACTTCATATTAAAAAACCATAAAATCTAGCAATGAAAACCTCTAGGTATTGCTAGATAGCTATAATTTGAAAAGTGGGTTTCTGATGGATTGTAAATAGATAAATAACATAGGGGTGAAAATTGATTTTTCAGTGCTCCTAGGTAGTGCATAATTGAAAACCAAATTTCTAGTAATTGTACATCAAGATAAAAAAAATCAATTGTGACAGGAACTCTCCTAATAGCTTCTATGATAGGAACCTTCTTGTCTCTTCTGTCATAGGAAATTTTTCTTCATGCATGTTTTGCTAGGTCACCTTTTTCTTTGTCACCTTTCTTCTATTTTGGGAGGGTTGACTGGAGTCTGTGGAAACATTTGTTCAGTTCCTATTATGTTCTAGCTTTCCATCACAAGGGGTTCAGAACATTTCATTCTATCAGTTGGACCCACTTACTGTATTTTAACCAAATTACTCCATCTTGTCTTCAGCCTATGATAAACGTGCCATCCTAGACTTGCTTTACGATATGTATTGGGTTCTCACTTAGCCATATTGACCTGATTCCCATCTATGTAGGCGATGTCACATACAAATGGTTTTCACCATCATTTCATTTGATGGCGAAAATTACATTATCATTTTATGACAACATTTCCTCTTTCCATGTGAGCCTTCATAACTGTCATTTGGATATAGTACACCTCAATCTATATCTAGTTCCTTGATTATGATTGTCCCCTTTCACACCTACCAAGTTGTCTTCTCTACCAATTATCTCTTGCATGAAATAGGAACTCTATCCACATTCTTCCCATGTGACCAATGATCTCGCCATCATTTTGAGTCAATCCAAATTATTATTTGTATAATTGGTAACTTTTGCATTGATTTATTCTTGTAAAAATGTGCTAACTACTTTTAATTATATGAGCTAATTATAATGGAAACATTGGGATGGTGTTTATGACTAAGTTGGTGGGAGGAATTTTCATATCTATTGTAAATCTAATTAAACCCATCAAATCCACTTCTAAACCTTAAAAAAAATTAATTATTACTTGTCATATCCATTCCTACAACCATTACAATATTTTTCATACACACCCACTCTTTCCATATATGCCATATTTGTCATCTTCTACCAGTTACTATTCTCTCCTTTCAACTTATATCACCATTTATACATATAGTATTTCTAGTTTTGTGTACCTACGCCATATCTTCCTGTCATGATAAAATGGGTGAAACTCATACTAGGCAGGAATCATAAAACACAACAAAATTGTTAGCTATAAGGAAGCCTGTAAAAAAATTTAGCAAGCCAAATGGCATGTATTCTACAAGAGGCTATGTGGCTTTGATGACCAAGCTGCATTGGAATTTACTATGGGTTTGCAAAAAACTTGGGTATCTTTGAGGGGAATTTCTTTTGTTGTTAGTGTTCAAACAGTAGATGATGCCATGGGTTTGCCCCAAAGTGATGATATATTCTTTCCTACAAGATCCAATAAAGTCGCTGATTTAAGACCTCTTAGGAAGTATTTCTAGCAATGGGGTGAATCTATGGAGATGGTGTATGGCTAGGGTATGAAATGAGCTTCTTACCAAAGCCATGGGACTTTGTTTCTAGGTTTATCATTTAGTATATTACCTATGAAGGTAGGTACAACTGTGTATTTGCTCACCATTTCAGACTATTATGCCATTTGCATAAATACTCTTTTGTTAATGTACCATATTATCTATTTCAATCTTTGAAATGCATGAGTAATGACATTAAAAAGGGGCATGAAAACTCCCTCGCTCACCATGGTTTAATTAAACTACTTTTTATAGAGGGTTTGAAGTCTATTATGCTTGTGTTAAGTTGGGATTTTTTTACTCAAAACCCAAAATATACATATCATATTAACTACATTCCCAATGAGGAAGTAGTCTTTGAAAGGGGTGAGAAAGAATATATGCTAATAGAAGAAGGATCTTCTAAACAGTGTGAGAAAGCGAATATACCAAAAGAGGAAGAAGCTTCTGGAAACCATGAATATATATCAGAGGAAGAATAAACCCTTAGGCATAATGAGCAGGAAAATATATCAGTTGAGAATGAAGCCAACAATGGCCATGAGAAGGACAATGTGTTAGAAGAAGAAGAGGTTCAAGGGAATGTGCTAGTAGATAATGTAGTCACTAAAAGACATGGTACTACAAAAAATAGAGCTAAAAAACCTTTGGAGTCTTCACTACCCAAATCTTAGATAAGAGGCAACCAACGAAATGGGGAATGAAGGCTAGACCTGATTCCAAGTTATAAAATTTAGCAGTTGTAGCCAGTACAGAGAGAGAAACAAAGCAAGGAGAGGATTCTGATATGAAGCCTTAGCCATTATCATAAGAGTTAGTAGGAATTGTATTAGTAGAGAGAAGAGGAGACAAAATAGATAGAGGAAAAAGGAGCATGAAATGAGAGCACAAATGGAAATTGCATATGATAATGAACCTCTTGTTTCATTGGGAGAACAAACTGCTACTCAAAATGAAACCCTTATGCGAGAAGATAAATAACATCTACAAGAATTGGATATAGATGATAACAATCAGATGGATGTACAGGAAACTCAAGATATGGTCAAGCTAGAAGAATTCAATAATCCTTGTAATTAGGGCTAAAATATTAAGGTTAATGCAATAAAGCATATAAATCAAACCCTAATAAACAATGAAGCACAAACGAGCATAAATACATAAAGCATAAAACAATATTACCAAATCTTCATGCCACCATTGATTCACCTTCATTGCACTTCTCCATTTTTCTTGAATATGATAATTTCCCTCAGATTTGAGTGTGCAATAATAAGCCTATGACAAGTGACTAGCAAAATATTGAAGATTGTTGTCTCACACCAGCAGCATATACTTGCATAATATGTGTAGATTTTTCCCAATGGCAATGACAAGGGTAAGGTCTTTTATAGAAAAGACAAATTTGAATGAGTGGTTGAGATTGAATGCCAATAAGATGTCTTAATCAATGGCAAAGATTGAAAGTTGTAGTATGAAATAGGGTTAGGACTAAATTAGGGAAAATGATAAGGATGAAGGGTTGAGATTGAATTATGAGATAATTCAATCAAGGGCTAGGATTAAATGAGATGTCAAGAGATAAGATTTGATGTGGAAGATAAGATTGGCACAGATAAATAGGTGATAGGAGAAATTAAATAATAAAAATTATCTCATTTAGGTGGCCAATGAATAATTAAATAATTATTTAATTATAGAGGAATGTGACAAAATGAATCATTTTGAATTAAACAATGATTTAATTCAAAATTCAAGAGAGTGGATCAAATTAAATAAATAAAAAACATTTAATTTAGGAGAGAAAAGGTTGATGAATAATTATTTAATTATAGTGGAAAGTGGACAAAAATTAAAAAATAAGAATTTATTTAATTAATCAAGGAGGAATAAAGATAAAAAATAATAATTAATTAAATAATTAATAGAAGAATTATGACTTTAGAAAATAATTAAATAGTTAAAATTATTTAATTATCAAAGAAAAAAGGGGAAATGATGGAGAATTTAGAAATCGCAAGTCTGAGACAATTTTTAGTGTCTACAATCCTACTTTGGAGGAAAAAAATTCTTCTGGTTTTGAAAATTTATGTGGGGAAGAGCTGCCTATGGATTCACCACCATCAAAACAACTTAACCCTATGGAGATAATCAACAAGTAGAGAGAGGATATTTGGTTCCTATAGGATCAGGTTAATGAACTGCAAATGGAAATTCACACTTTGCAAGGGTGGCTTTGGGATGCTTCCACAGCTTACCAGTAACAAACAAAGGAAATACAAGGGATACAAAGTCAATTAAATAAATTTATTAAACAAATAGAGGAACTTGCAACACAAGATCTTTACATTTTTGTAAAGGAGCATAAGAAGATAATTGGGCAGTTGAAGGATTCCTGGTCTCATAAAATCATGGAAACTATGTAGAAATTAGGCATCATACCACCACCTAAAGAAAACCCTTAGGATTGTAAGTAAAATATGTTTCATGAGGACATGCAAAGTCTTAATCTAGGGGGAAAATGATAGCTTATAAACCGGTTTCAATTTCTATATCTAAAATCCTTTCCTTCTGCCAAACTAATCCCATTAATTTCCACTTTAATTCCTTATTTTTCCATTATAATCTTTTACATATTAAAAGTTATTTAGCATATTTTACGAGAATGAAATTTTCTTGAGTTATTCATTTATGTGGAGATTAATTCATTTGGTTATAAATGAATGAACAAGAGTTCTTGTAGCAAGGCAACACGAAGTTGAAGACCGTGGAGATATTTTTGTTCTATAGCATGAACATAATTTTAGTATATTATTTTGGACTAATGGCCAACAACCAAATATAGACTGTAATAGTTTTAAACTATTATTAGGTTGTTTATTTTCATCTATTGTTATTTTTTAAGACTTATATCGAAGTTATGGTTTGTAGGCCACATAACAAATATCAATTATTAAAAGTTCTATATACATACATACATACATATATATATATATATATATATATATATGTATGTATGTATGTATGTATATATATATATATATATATATATATATATATGTATGTATGTATGTATGTATGTATGTATGTATGTATGTATGCATTCCTATGAACTAAATAATATATACATATTCCTTTTTAATTTTGCATCGAATTGTTGAGTACTAAGAGTTCATATATCATTATAAGAATTTCAATTCACCTCACAAATAGGAGAAGGGGCCCACTCTACATAAGCTTGGTGGACTTTTATTTCTATATTTCATTTTTGCATTTCATTATTTTATCAATGGGGTTTGAATAAAATTAATAGAATGTTTTAAGGATTGATTATTATTGTTGTCATAGTTCTTGTCCCATGCATTTATCAGCAAAGATAAAAGATTATTTATTTGAATGTGCTGTAAAATAGTTCTGTTAAATATGGTATTTTTACTTTGATGGAATTGGTAGTGTGTTAATATGAAAGTGTGAAGCGAGCTACAATATTTGTTTAACTAAGGTAGAACATAATATATTCTCATGAAAGATTGGAGTTACTATTATAAATAGAGCAGTCTTAATATGTTCTTGTTGCCTTCATTTTCACTTTGTTCATGTAGCAGTTCCTATTGCATAAACATAATAGAATTAGTAATTAGTTTTTATTTTAAAGGATTTCTAAGATTGGTAGACGCATTTAATTCTCACTTAATTTGTTTCTCTTATCCCTTAAGCGTATATCTATTACACTTTTCACAAGTTCTATGCCCCGAATTGACACAAGGAACAAACTAAAATATTCCACCAAGAATTCAGCCACAACCTTAAAGTTTATAATCATACTTTTTTCCAAACAACATCAATGGAAACAATTCCAACACATAAGGCCTATTGACTATACTGAGTGGGTTTCAAACCTCATTCATATTAGTATCACAACCCACTAAGGGCATATGGATATGCACATACTTCAAAGACTTGAACAAAGCATGTCCTAAAGATTCTTTTACATTCCTAAACATTGACATCATTGTGGATCTTGCAGTTGGACATGAGATGCTATCTCTCATGGATATATTTTCAAGGTATAACAAGATAATGATAGCATAAGAGGATCAACATAGAACCACATTCACATGTCCTTAGGGAACCTATTTCTAGAATGTCATGCCCTTTGGTCTCAAAAATGCTAGAGCAACATATCAAGAACAATGAATGTACTATTTTATGACATGTTTCATAAGATTCTGGAAGATTATGTAGATGACATATTAGAAAAATCCATCACAAGAAAATGACATTTTGAAGTATTGGCTCAAATCTTCAATTGATTGGAGAAGTATCAGGTGAGACTAAATCTTAAGAAATTTTTCTTTGGAGTCACTTCAAGTAAGATTTTGGGGTACATTATATCATGAAGGGGAATCAAAGTGGACCCTACCAAATTCAGATCCATCATTGAGATGTAGCCACCTAAAAAATTAAAGCAACTTCATAGTCTGTAAGGGAATCTTTAGTCTATCAAGAGATTCATTGCACAATTGGTGGAAAGTTTCATCCATTCACACACCTTCTTCACAAGGGTTTTGATTTCAAATGGAATCATAATTTCCAAAAGGCCTTTTAGTAGTTGAAATATTACCTTACATCACCGCTAGTATTAATTCCACTAATTACAGATAAACCATTATTATTGTATATCTTAACTACATCAATAGCATTAGGATCTCTCTTGGCACAACATGATGAATCAAGGAAGGAAAGAGCTATCTATTATATTAGCAGGACCTTGGTCAGATACAAGCTTAACTACACTCCTATTGAAATAGCTTGTCTAGTGACATTTTTTGCTTCATAAAAGTTACAACACTACATTCTTAGCCATCAAATTAAGCTTATCTCTAAGGTCGATCCATTGAAATACTTGTTATCACAGTAAAATATCATGGGTCATATGGCTAAGTGGGTAGTGGTCCTGAGCAAGTTTGATATTGAGTATGTGGATCAAAAGGTGATCAAAGGACAAGTCACCATAGACTAGTTAGTTGAAGCTCCCATATATGTTGAGAACACTTTAGTTTCCAAATTTCTAGATGAAGGGATATTCACCATAACTTCAACAAACTTATGGAAGCTATACTTTTATGGATCCCACACATAGCACGGATCAAGACTAGGTATCTATTCATCACCTGTTGAGGTGATTTCATTTTGTAGTCCTACAAGCTAGCTTTTCCATGCACTAACAACATAGAAGAGTATGCAAACCTCATTATAGGGTTAAGAATGGTTATCCAATGGTATATCTAGGAACTTTAGGTCTATGGTGCTTCCCAACTGGTAGTCTGATAAGTGAATGATGACTACCAAACCAAGGATAATAAGTTAATGCCATACAAAAGAATGGTAGATAGCTTGAAATAATACTTCATAGTCATCACATTTGAGTAGATTCCAAGAGCTAATAACAAATCAATAGATACCATAGCAACCATTGGGTCTTTATTGGACATGTCACATAATACCTTGAAACACAAATTTATCATGGAGCAACTTCTCATACTAACTTTTGATATCCATGAATCAGAATTCGTGTGTGAAATTATTGGTCTCAGTTCCTCTTGGTACCATGATATTTACCTATACCTTCATGGTGGTATCTTTCCATCTGACCTTACCAGTAACCTTTGCAAAAAAAATATTCAAATATCCTCTCACTTTGTCGTCATTGGTGATACCCTTTATCGAAGAAGTCTTAATGGAACATTACTTAGATGTTCATTATCATGAGAGATGGGTTCTTGTGAACCACTACTCATGAATCATGGGTCAATGAGTTTGACTCGAAAACTACACGGTTGAATCCTGATAGCAATATCATAATTACTTAGATGTGTTAACCTCAAAGAAGCTTCAACTGCCTTAAAATAAATACACGAAGGCATTTTTGGGTCACATTTGAGTGGTGTTACCTTCACTAAAAAAATCCTTAGAATAGGTTATTATTGGCCTACCATGGAATAAGAGGTTAATTTTTTTGTGAAAAAGTGTTTAAAATTCCAACAACACCAACAACATGGTGATCTCATCCATGCTCTAGTGCAAGAACTTCAACCTATCATAACACCATGGCCTTTTTCACTGTGGGGGTTTGATCTCATTGGGAAGATAACACCTACCTCATCTAATAGTCATAAATTCATCATTACCTCCACTGAGTATTTTATAAAGTGGATAAAAGCCATTCCTATGACTTATATCATAGGAAAATAAATATCTAAATTCATCCTAAACTACCTATTTTTTTGCTACAATGTTCCACAAGCCATTATCACAGATAATGGAATACCATTCAAAAATTAAGATGTCTAAGAACTTTACAATCAATTCCATATCCAACATCGCTTCTCCACACCCTGCTACCCTCAAGGGGTCAAGCAGAAGCATCTAACAAAACTATCCTAAAGATCTTGAAAAAGACTATTAATGATGTTGGTCAAGATTGTCACTTATAATTGAACCTTGCCTTATGGGAGTACTAAATGAGTATCAAAACACCCATTGATCATACCCCATATTCCTTGTTTTATGGGATTGAATTTGTCTTACCTATTGAGGTTCAACCCCCATTATTGAGGGTCTCACTATAGCACCTGATCAATGATGAAGAATATAGGGCATCCAAGTTGAATGAGCTTGAGTTGATGGATGAATGTCATCTAGAAGCCTTGAATCACCTACAAGAATATCAAAATCAGCTATGTAGAAGCTACAAAAATAAAATAAAGGGATGAATTGTTTAGGTAGGAGACCTCATCCTTAAAGAGAATCAAAAAAATTAGTTAGATCAAGACAACAAAGCAAAGTTTGAACCTAACTGGTTGGGACCTTTTGTCACTATCGCAAGTTATAGATTTAGAGCATATCAGTTAGCAACACCTGAAGGGAATCCCTTGCTCTTACCTATCAACAACTTTAATCTTAAGAGGTTCTATGCCTAGCCCATGAAGGGTGTCTTATTCTTAAAATCCAAAACAAAAAATAGGAAAAATCTAATTTAAGGATAAAATAGTAAAGAGAAAAATTATCCTCTAGAAAAAACCACTTCAATGGCACTTTAGGTAAGTATTATGGTGAAAACTTGGAAAATAGGTTCCTTGTGTAAATAAGCACCATCTACCATCTATCAAGTACTCTTTTCATCCATTCTATAATAAAATCTCCATTCATCCATCATTCATCCATCCATCTCCATCCTTATCATGGCTTGGTGTTTAACGAGTATCTATCCCTATTAATATTACTTGGCATTATCCTAAGGTCAACTTGTCCTACCTATAATGAAGTAGTCTAACACATGATTGGGGGCATCCTCCTACACCTAGTTATCAGCATGGGTTATTGTATAACACCTAAGTTGTTCAAAAATCCCAAAAACATCCAAAACATTTCAAAATCCCAAAACATTTAGATATGTTAAGAACTCAAAAACATACAAACAAACCTCAAAATCCCAAAAACATCCAAATATTTGAAACTCCAAAAACATCTAGATAAAATGTCAAAACTTCAAAAATATTCATATTAGTGAAAACCCAAAACATCCAAATATTGAAAATTCTAAAATATTAGAAAACATTAAAAACCCAAAAATAGCCTCAAAACATTTCAAAAAGTCAAAAAACATTTGAAAATCTCCAAAAATAAATCAATCATCCATCCCACCTCACTCAATCATCTGCAATAAACTTTTCATCCATAATAAACTAATTGCCACCCTCACCTTTGGCAAAATAAATAGAAACAAGTACAACAATTGTCGAAACACAAGCATTCATCCAAAATTGTAAGTCCTAATCATTTCCAAAACATGTCAACAAGATTTCATATTAATAGCTAAGAATTTAAAAATCAACATCCAATGAATTTCTTAATGGATAGATATTTCCTACAATAGACATCATTTCAGATATCAACTAAAACAACTCTCTGACAAGAGATATATGATAGCATTGATATATTCATCAATTGGTCTTTTCTTTTGGCATTATGTTTTTGTCTCATTCACATCTCTCACTCAAAACTACCTTGATCTTCAATATCTTGGTATGTCTAGAGGGGTATGTAATGGGGCATGGTCATTGCTTTCATTTATTGTGTTTGTTGGATGTTCTTGTAATATGACCTTGGTGAATACTTTCCTTATGTGTGCAGGGATAGTCTCAAGTAATACAATGGCTAGTACATATCAAGTTCTTCATACCTTTTGTGTATTGGTCTCCTTGATTTTATGGCTTCATTCTCTCACATAATCAAACAAGGTCTTTGTATGTCAAGTATGAACAATGATATTCCTATCTGTTTGCAAAGTAAAAGTCCATGCAATAGATACAATATCACCTTGGTTCTTCATACCTTGGTGCATTGTGTCTACTTTATATATCAAAATAATAATTTATCTACATTATGTTGCATAATCTAAAAATCAAAAGCAAAATCATTTATTCTATCTCATCACATATCCAATAAAACTTTGAATAATCATAGATTTATGGGTATATGATCAACATCATCATCATATTCTATCTCATTTTATTATAAATCATCTATTAGTATAATTCTATCATACTAACATTTCTATCCAAGTATCATGACATTCAAAAATATATTCATCTCATCCAACATCCATAAATCATTAGTAACATCCATATTATACATCCTGCAAAGTAATCTTCATATATCATCTGAAAATAAAAAAAGAGAATCATGACCATATCATCATCCATATCATGCATCCTACATCCGAAGATCATTAGTGGCATGTGCATCAAAGAATAATAAATAAAATATCCATTATCACATTATGGAAACATGAAACATCTCATAGCACATGCATCCATACATACATCTACATCCATAATCATATAACATGTACCATAAAAAGAGCATAACATATAGCATGGCACCATATCATGGTCACATTAAAATGATCTACTCTCATATATCATCAAAAAATTAATGTCATGATACATATCAAATGTGTGACATACATCAAAATATACATGAGGCTATCCATAGCCAACGAATGTGTATTCATCATAAAGTATGTCTACATCAAA
Source organism: Sequoiadendron giganteum (assembly GCA_007115665.2). Taxonomy (NCBI): domain Eukaryota; kingdom Viridiplantae; phylum Streptophyta; class Pinopsida; order Cupressales; family Cupressaceae; genus Sequoiadendron; species Sequoiadendron giganteum. Next base: position 314,942,860 of record CM021105.1, read on the forward strand.
ATCAAAATGTCTACCCTAAGCTCCCTCGATCCTCTTGATCAGGAGGAGGTTGAGCAGGTGGTGGTCCCATAGGCTATTATTGATGACCTTGTCCCACTGACTAGGCCTGTGAAGGTCTACCCACTGATCCATCCAATCAGCTCAGACCTACATCACTCCTTTAAGAAAATGTAGGTTGTTGCTTATGTATGGGTACTACTTTTCATATATAGTCTTGTAATATGTGGACTCACTTTGTAATGATCGAATGGCCTCGATATACTAATTCAATGGAATGGTTTGTCCCTAAGTCTATACAGTGGCCTCCAACTTTTATTTGTGTGCTCTCTCCTAGTCACACTCTACAGTAATTTATGCTAGCCGAATCTCTAACTACTACCTGTGAGTAGTCTCTGCATCTAGATGTGTCTTGATCTAATCACGCTTAGTCCTAAGCTAATACCTCTTTTTCATGGTTGGAGCAAGTTGTCTAGAGATGCCATATCTCCTAATTTAAACCATCACACTCTTGGCATGCCTAATCTCACTCCTTTAAGGAGATGAAAAGTATCTGCTCATCGACTCCTCTATCACCCCCTTCTATGGAGGATACTAGTCCAGGAGGTAGACCCTGTCCTAGTGGTGGTCCCTATCCCTATCCCTATCTCTTTCCTTTGTCCTCTACCATATAAACCTCAACCTCAACCCTAGTTCTCTCTTTGTGCTACCTACCAGACTCCTCTTTGCATCGTCGACCACCTATGCCATCCCCATCTGGGTCTATGAGCCTCAAAGATCTATGTGGAAAAATATGAATCATAAGCTATTTTAGTTCCAAGATTGTCTTGACCATCTAAGTATACCCATGGTACCAGGGATAAAATAATCTAAATAAAAAATGGTTGTATGTGTTAAGGATATTAGCCCCCACTCTGGGATCTCCATCACTATCCTTACAAACATTGCATGATAATCATCTCTAGGAGAATCCTATTACTCTCTAAACTATTATCTAACCCTACTAGTTAGGTATCTCTCTATTATATGTGGTGTGTAGCCTATGAGCCACCAAGTTGGTCTACAATATGGTAGATTCTCACTATCATCCTCTTAGGCCTCCACATCGATCTATGGTCTCCATATGAACTCTATAATGTCATCAATGATACATCACTAATGTGCTAACTCACCCATGTGACGATGTGTCAACATGCCCTCGTACCTGTAAATGAAAGGCTCACCAAACTCTCAATGTAGATATCCAATCAACCAAAGCACTGTAATGTGCTCCCACGCCCTGATGTGCAACAATGTGGCACTCACAGATATGTTGGCCACACCCTATATATGACTTGATGCATATCATGATAGAGGTGTACCAAGATGCAAGGTCCCAAACCAAAAATAAATCCTTCCTCCAAGATCCTCACTAAGAATCTCTCCCATCTCGAGTTGAAACTCCTCAATTTTCTATCTAGCATGATATGTCTATGAATGAGTCCAACATTAACAATGTAATATCATTGAATCTGTCAATGTAGCCCCTAAGGTCAACTTGTCCCTCCTCAAGCACATTCTCTTCATCCAACAAAACTCTCTCAAGACCCTCAAATCCTTGGTATGTATCATATATGATGTGCTCACCATGAATCACCACCCTCAAGATGTGCCACACATCCTCAAGTGCGATGTTCACCTCGTCAGTCAAAAAGTGGAAAGAAGAGGTCTTTGAATTCCGTCTCTTGACCACCACTGCCATCAATGCGAGTTGGGCCTGAATCTCCAGCATGCATGAAATATAGTATAAATCAACCACATGAAGAAACTCGATCTCCATAGCCAAAAATGTAGTCATCCTCTCTAGAACCAATGGCCTCCACTCTCAGGAAATGAGGGGATCCAAGACAACCTACAAGGATAATGCTCACAATGTCAATTTTCTCAAAATTTTCAAAATAATCTAAGTCTAAATACCTAAAGAATAAAAGTGAGCCTTTGTAATAAAGGTGTCACGTAGTGCTACTCAAAGGTGTCACCTTTTTTGCAAATGTGTCACGTTTTAGTAAAGAAATGATGTTTTAGGAAAGGTGTCACACTATCCCTCAAACAAAAGCAAGAGTAGATGTGAATTTTACAAAGTTGGTGCACCCTAATAGTCAGAGGCGTCACACTTTTACACAGGTGTCACAAATTTTTAAAAACTCAAAAGTAATTGTAAAACCCCAACACTTTTGACAAAGGCGTTGTTTCAAGTTACAAAGGTGTGACATCGAGTTACAAAAGCGTCATAAAAATTATGACATCTTTGTTTACCTAAGTTCTAGCCTACATTTAGCTATCTAGAAATCTTTGCACGCAAAATTTAAATTTTTCCATATTAGGGAACCTCCATTGGTCGGCCTTTGGAATTAATGGACTTGATCCATGCGATGAAGGGCTCGAACTATGTACACCATAGTGATAGGGTCTCTATAGGGTCTCGAAGCTAAAATATTCAATGGGCTCTCAAATCTCTCAAAGAAAAGTGTGTAAATGAGGCTGAAATTCACCCAAATGCACATATATGCCTACTGAACCCTAAGATTTTTCCCTACAACTCATTTTTCCAAATTATCTATCAATCCTAATCAGTTCTTGGGCTTCCTACGACTTATTTTTCATCCTCTTTTCAGTAGACCTACTCTTGTCATCATGTCACAATCTCAACCTGAAAAATAATTTTCTTGGTCTATCTCTTAAGGGTGCAGCACACCATCATTCCTTCATCCACTAGGGCATAGTAGGGCATCAAGTAAAATAATGGGAATTAAAAAAAATAAAAATAGCATCATCAAGTCTTTGAAACAATACAATGGGTACATTTATTCAAAGAGGGGGAAAATGTTGTTGAACACACAAAAGTATTGAGAGGGGAGGTGAATCAATACTTAATCAAATTCAAATTATTTCCATTCATCAATAATTAACCAATTCAACCATGACAAGAAAAATAACAAAAAATAAAATAACCATAACACCATATTTATGTTGAAAAACCTACAAGGAAAAAACCATGGTGAGAATGTTGCTTGGATCTACTGTCCAAATCCAGCCTCACAAATAAACAACTTTTACAATAGGTATTTATGGTCTTTAACTAAAGGAAGTTCACTACTCCTTGCTCACTATAATTTTCACAATAGAGGTTCACTACCCCAACATACAATTAGATTATCTCAATACATTAGTTACCTTTGGGTCACTACTTTTGGTACATACAACTTCTTCAATAAGCTGTGTTTCCTACAACTCACTGCCTTCAGTAAAATTTCTCATTTACAGGCTCACAATCTTCTTTTTAGTCTTCAAATTCACTATAGATCTATCAAAAATAATCGTTGGCACATTTCATGATCAAAATATATTACGTTGAATTCTATTCACACATTTTTTTCTCAAAACATTCACAACACTCGCTTCATTTCACAAAAACTTTGATCTTCTATTTATACAACCTGCATCCTTCAAAAAAGGTTCTCCAAGTCAGCTATAGACATGAAATATGATATTATACAATATTTGCAATGAATTCAACTTCAAACACATTTGCAATAGAAGGAAATCTTATGTGGTCCAAGTTGAGAGATGTCCAGGACTTATCCTTCATGAAAATAATCTTCAAAAATGGTGCACACACTTAAACACTTGGCACAATCAACTCATCTTCACAAATTGGTCTAGTAAGAAAAAAAAAATTAGAACATCAACTCCAGACCAAGGTGGTACCAGAGAGACCAAAAATCACTTTACAAACCTCTTCAAAAAATTTATATAGCATGTAGCAACACTTTTGTGTACTCCTATTGCCATTCTAGATCATTCCATGCAAGTGCAAACACTTCATACTCCAAACAATGATCTTAGACATACTATTGAATAGGGAAAGATCGCATACCATCTTGCAGAGAAACTGGAGAGCCCAAAGAGACTCCATAATGAATTACAAAGCCTCTGTACACATTCTTGATCCAAAATATGTTGACACAAATTGATTAGACACCAACACACCAACCTACCAGGTTGTCATAATATAGACAACACACTATCATCTATAGAACTACCAATGGTGAACCAAATCGTCTGAAACTTGGACTAAGAAGACATACCACCTTCATAAACTTAACTTCAAAATCGTAAGGAAAAGAAATGTGATGTGGTGAAGTGTGGAGACAAGCAGTTCTCTCTTTATCATACATTCACTAGGACTTAGCAAATTCATACTCTGACAACTCCAAAACACTTTACGGTAGAACGCATGCATGGATACATGGAATATGCATATATTTCAACTATTTAGATTTACTCTTCAAATTGCAAGAAAAAAACTTCATTTGCTGAGGAATGCAAATTATTTGACAGAGCTCCTATGTAGCCAATCTTGTGCCTTAGACAAATTTTAACCAAGTATCAACCAAGGCATTTGACATCTGATCATGAACTTCAAATGATGGTGTACAATAGTGTACTGATGATAGCATCCAATCATAAACTTCAATAGATAAGAAAATCTTACATCTCTTTTACATCCAACCATGAACTTTCCTTCAATATAGGTTCATATGATATCTACAAAGGTTGACATCAATGACAACACTAACAGAGGCTGACATCAAAGACAACACTTTATCTGCACATTTTCCAACAAATGTAGACACCTAAAATTATCCTAAGTATATCACACATATTTATTTCACTTACTAACATCATTTTCCTCATTATCCACCTAATTCCTCCATTTAATTAAATAATATCCAATTATTTAGTTAAATTCACTTTATTTCTTTATTAATCGAATAATTAAGGTTATTTGAATAATTCATCATTTTCACACTAATTTACCCTTTTGATGGAATTATTTAATTAAAAATATTAATTCTTCTCATCCTCACAATTAAATAATTTTCATAATTGTTTAATTGATTAATTTCCTCCAACCCTCCAACTTGCATAAAGAATATTCCTTTTTCAAAAAGAGAATATTCCCAGTTTAAATTCAAATATCTTCTTCACTCCAATTAAAAATATCTTAACTTCTTTTCCATGAAATTAGGGATATTTTGGGCTCTCATGAATCCTCAACCCTTGATCATCCCTCATCTCCTTGATTTCCCCTTGACCGTTGATCAAAATTCCTAAAATATATAAAACAAAGCCTCTCCAACATGAAATTCATTCACAATCCTCATAAACATAGGCACTCTCTAGAATTCTTAAGCCAGTCTTAAGCATTTTAGAACACCTATTTTGTGAATCACACCTCTCATCAAGCTTTTGGAACATGGATTATGCACAATTTGAGAAATTCACATCACAAATATGCATCAATCCACAATGGGATTGAAGGTTTGCACACTCTTATGATTTAATTTCTTTAAATTTGTATTCATGTCTTTAGATTAAATATTTGATGGATTTTTCAAGTTGATGTCATTGAGTGTGGGTTTGTATGATCTCAATTGTGTAATTTTTTAGTGTTTTTAGACTCTAACTACTTTAATTATGCTTTCATTTGATCACCATATTTTTCCCTACGACACTAACATAGATTGAGAAAACCACACTTTAGGGAATATCCTATATAATACCACCACAAAAGGGGCCATATGGCTTTAATTCTTATCCCATACCCTAACAGACAATGGGAATATGCCCCCCTTAAAATGTTAATGTATTTTCTACACTAATATTTTAAGGAGATAATGGAGGAGAGAGGATCCTTTTTAGAAAGAATACACACCTCACGAGACCAACTATGTGTGTCCCCCAAGTGTAAGAACAAGAATAACCATATGTGGACATTATCGTGTTGCCCCCTAATGATGAGATATGGTTGAACAAAATGTTTTTGTGCCCCCATACATGGTAATGACACTCATATGATACTACAAATGCCACCTAACAAGGAACAAAACCATAGTAACAAATTTATTATTTGTATGGTTCTACATAAATGTTCATATAATTGAATTAACCATTGTAATTTTTTCTTTAAAGCATGACACTCATCATTATAATTACCAAATGTTCTATGATATGCACAAAAATACAAGTTTTAAGTTGTTTGTTTATGCTTTTTCCTTTCACAAATAGGTGGTAGAGTGATTAATTCTCATTGCAAAAGTGTACATAATGTACGTTCTATTTTGGACAAGGGATGTAGAGTGGGAAGGAGACCATCTCCAATTGGACCATGAGGTGGTGATGGGGTTGAAGTTAGAGTAAATGTCTTATGTAAAGGTGGAGGACCTTGGTAACCAATCCATATTATAGAGTCCTATGGTATTTATTCTAAAATATTGTGAATTTCATGTTCATTCATTGTATCACAACCTTACTTAGCAAGAATTTTAAATCCATGGCCATAGTACTTTTCTGAATCAATGGGTGTATCACTAAATTTGTTTGCATAGAATGGATTATAATTTTTGGGGACATGCTTATTTTTATTGGAATTAGCAAGGGAATTTTTGTGTGTAATGGGTGAGGGATGAACTATAAAGGAGTCTCTTTATGAGAGGCAAAAAACATGTCAAGTGAAGGTATGGTAGGCTTTGCAAATTTTTGGCTAAGGTGAGTAAGAAAGATCAAAGGATGATATATGGGTTCTTTAAGGACAATGTTAGCTTTAAGGGAAGGTAAAGTATTGTTTGAAGAGCTATCAATGATCTCTTCTTCTTGCACCAATATATCCTCACTAGGAGGAAGTACATTGGGAGAAAAGGATACACGAGCCTCATCGCTTGTTAGAGAAGAAAATGTCACCAAAGACACAACATCAAACATCAACCAAGGACTTCAAATAAGAATTAAATTTTCCAAAGAAATCGGATATTGTGAAATCCTTTTATTAACAATTATATGCACTAAGACAATGATTGTTAAAAATAGTGAAAGCAAAAACTGGGAACAAGTGTGGATAGGGATTCAGAGAGATCATTGTCGCCAAAATATGGTCCAAAACAATCAGGACAAGGTTGTTGGGTGCCCTAGACCTAATGAATTAAGTTTCAAAATTCTAAAGATCTGAAAATATACTTTTTTTAGGATCATAATTTACAAATGTTTAGACTTGGCAATAGAGAGATTTTCAAAAATGCATAAAATTTCAAATTTGCTATATGTAAAACACAATGTGCATACAATTTTAGATTTTCCAAATGTGCAATGTGTTCTAAACATAATTTTCAAATCGTAAAATGCAATGATCAACTAAACCTAATTTGAAATGTTTGGAAAAAAAATAAAATTAATTTTTTGATATGACAATTAACAATGTAAATCTTCATTTTTTTTAACATATACATGCATAAATGATGATTTAAAACACTTTCATATTGTTTTCAGATTTTATCACTGCCTAGTGAAGATATTTTAGTGTAATTACTGACTAGATCTTTCTTGCAACAACTAAAATTAACACTATTTATCTTTTGAATTGAAATTGCTATGCAAATTTCTCTTTTTCAATGCTTTTTATCACAATTTTCATGCATAAATCATAAATTCAACTTTTTCGAATTGTATTTAGATTTCAACATGACCTAATTAACATTTTGGAAGGTTTTAAAATGCACAAATATCAAGTTCACAAAAATGTGATGTGGGGAAAAGGGATCTAGGGTTTAAATCACACTTCTTCCTATATCACAAGGGAAATGACTAAAATTGATCTCAAACACCCACTTGGATACTAACCACAATGGAAGAGTTGGAATGGTGGATCAAGGTTCAAGTCCTTTAGATGTGGGTGTGATGGTATGATTAATTTATTATTAATTGATTTAATTTGATAGTACAAAGATGTACCTAGGTTAACTATGAAAATGTAGTGAACTAAGATCATTTTAAGAAAATACATAGTGGAAAGACAAAATTGGAGTTTAGAATAATAGAGAGTAGACACAAAGGAACCTAGAATGTGAATTTGAGCTTGATTTGGTTGGACAAGGGCATTGGGAACCTTTGAATTGAAAATTAGATACTAATTTAATCATAATTTAGACTCTTTTTGTCTCATGTCTATAGGTTTTGCTCCACTAGACTTAGTGTCAGAACTTTGTTTGTTTCTAATAAAATCCACTTTCCCTAATTTTTTGACTTGTAGGGCTTGAATTCTTGAATGAACAATTAGGTCTTCAATCCTTTCCATATTTTCTCCAAATCTGTAACCTAGACACAAGGAAGAGGGGAAAGGGTTGTGTCGTATAGGGGCTTGCCTAAGTCAAACCCCATATTGGTATTTCAACCTCCACAACAACTATGATGATTTAAAAGAGAGCTTACCCCCGATTAGGTAAAGGCTAAATGATAAATAAGTGACAAATAAATAATTATTGCAAATTACCACTTATATTTGCATTCCTTGATGGACTGAAGTCATTGTACTCATCGCCTTCAAGGAAACTTGGATGCTTGATTTGAATTCCTACAATTGTCAGTACTCACAAAAGAAATAGACATGAAACATAAATGAACTCACATAAAAATATGATGCATTTCTAACATGATGCTTGACTTGAAATAATGTTGCTACAATTATACTATTGATTGCTCTTAGGATGCTCAATTGCTCAATTATTTTCACTAATATTGCCTTAGGATTTTTCTAGGATTTGGAATGTTGAAAAATATGTATTTATATGTAATTCTTTAATTTCTCAAAAATTAGTTATCGATAGCCAACAAATGAATTTGAATTTATAAATTTTAAAATGTTTAAACCAACATATTTTAAATTGAGCCAAAATAGGTTAGACAAGGGTGTCGGGCGCCCTAACCCAAACCTATTATTTTGGGGTCTTAAGCATCGGTAAATGAATATTAAATCCTTATTCCCAATTCAACCTCTATTTTTTTGAAGATTATTAAAAAATGGGAAAATTAAATGCACAATTGGGTCCAAGCACATGAGGGGGGAGCTAAACCTAGTGTGAAATTGTCAAGGGTGACAATTTATGATGCTACAAGAACAGCAATATTTCAACCATAAAACATATTGGTGAAAGTCAACTTGTAGCAAAAGTACATGAAGAAAATTTTAATTATGCATTCACCTTTTTCAACCTCCAAAATTATCTAGGAGGAAAAGATGATATATTTTACCTAAAAAATATGAATTACCCCTTGGAAAGAATGACAATTAGTAGGGGAAACTTGAGTTTTAATTTGATAGGTATGTGTAGATGCTATGAAAATATTAAAATGGGTTTCTACTCAAATGTTCCAAATGGAGAATAATATGGCTTGTGGCATGACCATATATAATTTTTGAGTATTGTGATAGTGCACATTACCTTAATATTTTGGCCAAAATATTGTAGGTTTATTATTTCATGGAATTATGGATTAGTAGTATTTATTGTAAGTAATTATTCTACCCTATACATATTGTATTTTATTTTATGTGTTTTTTATGTCTATGCAACCATGACCCATATTGTTCTTCATGAATTATATCTATCTTTACTCCCAAATATAGATAGATTCTCACTAGGCTTGCAAGAGGCACAAATCCCCTAAAGGAGCTTATGTTGGTACCCAACCTTCCAGTGCCAAATTTTTCTAAGTCATGGTGTCCATTTGTGAATTTAGCCTCATTTTACCCATTATTTATAACTTATCTAATAATTATTTATATGGGTCCTATTTTGGTCAAGTTTACATGTAATTATTCTTTGTCATCATATATGTCCCTATCAGTTGCTAGAAGTTACAAACATCCAAAGATTCTAAGTATTGGGTATTTTTTATTTTTCTATGGATTTTCAAACTTTCCTCGGACAATAAAATATTTCCTATTTGTCCTTCTTTGATTCTAACCTCTATTATCACATGAAAATATTACATGGTTTATTAGGTATTCCCCCCTTCTATTTTCCTCTATTTTCATCTTTGTGGAATTGTGATGGTGGTCTATACCTCCCCTATCTATCCAATATATGACTTTTCCTTCATTTCATGTAATATTCCATCTCTCCATCCTTGTAAACTTTCAAATTATTTATGGACATTTTCCTCTTCCACTTCATCCATATCCTATATCCAGTCCCATAATTTTTCCCTATATCTTTCTCCTTTCTTGTGTAGAGTTTATTTGCACTCCTAGAACTATTTTGAATTTACTTCTACTTCCTCCATCAATTCCTACACATTTTTCTCGCTTTCCCTCATCTCTTTTCAAGTGGACTTTAGGTGGACTTTTGTACTTCCAAAATGTCCAATTCCTAAATCCACTTTAGTATCAAGAATTATTATAAAGGTTCCCTTAGCTTTCCATCTATTTCTTCTTATGTGGATTTCCAATTTAACCTTTATACATCTCATCTTGATGTCCATTCCCATATATTTTCATTGTGTTTCTTTATAATGATTTATTTTCTCTTTTTACCCATTTTTTGGAGTTTCTTTGAACTTTAGGACTTCCATTTATCCGATCCAATTCTAACCTTTGATCCTAACCTAAAACCTTCACATCTTGTTCTTCCACCCAATTTTATTTGGAATTTCTACTCTCCTTCCAAATGTGTTCATCTACTCTCATACACTCACCAAAACACCATTAATACTTGATTTGACCCTAAAACTATCTAATAAGGATTTTCTCACCCAAAAAACATTGTTTAACCTTGAGGGGGAAAATTTAAATATAATGTCAACTATGGATAATGAGGGTGAATATACCTCATTAATACATTTTTTGAAGCTATATTTGTTAATTATCCTCATATCATATCTACATTATCCAATTTTTTCATGATATTACATTTGTAATACATGTCATTTCCATTTCTTGGTTAAATTATCACAAGTGACTAGGTGACCAAACAAGTGTTAAAAATATCAATTCACTTGATAGAAAAAAGGGGGGTCATTTATGTCTTTCATGAGAGTCAATCATTTCTTCTCTCCACATGACTACAAGTTTTGAGGATCTTATAAGGTTTCAATGCATAAAAATTCAAATTTCATTATATAAATCATATGGAGGTCATTGTATTTTTAATGGTTCTTGTAACTGAATATTCCATGGTTCTATTTGTGGATCTTTTGGGAAATTATATCTTAGTTTTTCCTCTTGCCACATGTGTTGGTACAAATACAATAGGTATGTGATAAAATTCATAGAATTATAATTTATTACAAGCTTTGTAATGGTCATTTCTCTATTGCATAGGATGGATAACTAAGAATTTTAGTTAGTTGATATCATTATTTGTGGTGTATATATCTACACAACTAATATTATTTTTTTATTTCTATATGTTGTCTCTCATGGTATATTTAAACTCCATAAACCAATGTATAAGCATTGGACCTAGAATTAATGATCCACCATATTCTAAAAATAGGGAATATCTTGCACTAGTGTTTTAAGAGTAGGAAGTATTTTTTATACAGCTCATGATTTAATATTATACCTAGGGAAAATATTTGTTGTGAAAATTAGTATTATACCCACATATTGCATTTTTGCAATGATGTGTTTATTGTGTATTTGTGCAATGATGTGTTTATTGTCTTAATAAGAGGTCTTATGTGTAGTAGGTTAGTCTTTGGTCTAGAGACAACCTTTGGGACTAAGTGTACACTAGGTAGTACTATAGTTTTATCCATTTTTCTATCTTTAGTTGTGACCAATATTATTAAGGATGCCTCTATGGAATCCCCCCTTATTTTTAGTTTATTCTAAAGTGAAGGAGAGTTTATCCACTCTCAACAATTGGTCTATTATTTCCTTTCTTGATCATAAGTTAGATTTTTTTCTTTGGGTTTGATACCCTTGGTAGTTAGACGATGGGTTTGTTTTAAGGATTTGGGAGCCAACAACTCTATTAACCAATAGAACCTTTTATTTTTGCAACCATTCAACTTGTAAAACTTTAGATTTTCCATGCAATTTTTCTCACCTAAAAAATTATCTCTTGATTCTACTACCCAAAGTCATGCAACTCAAAACTTACAAAAATTTAGAGTTTTAAGGAATTTTTGCACACCTGCAAACTATCTATTTTCTTATAATCCCCAAGAGTTTACAAGTCTAGAATTTTATATTTTTAGAGTTCTAAGGAAATTTTATATATTTACAAACTACCTACCTACCTATCATCCCTATAAGCCCATAACTCCAAACTTACCAAACTTTGAAGTTCCAAGGTAAGTTTGTGAATGCACAAATTTCCAATACTTTTATTTGTGCAAGCCCACAACTCTAGACTTGTGAAACTTTGAACTTCTAAGAAAAAAATTCATATTTGTAAACTACTTTCCCAAGTACCTCTAATTTTTGCAATCCCACAACTTTGAACTTGCAAAAATTTGGAGTCTCGAGGAAAATTTTCACACCTACACATATGCAAACTACCTCTATATTTATGGATTTTCATTACTCTTTAACATGAAACTTTATGGTTCATGATTAGTTTTTTAACCCTATAAAAATAACAAGTCCAAATCTATACATAAAAGGGAATAATTTTCCCATTTTTCCTATTGTACAAAAATGGCTTGGTCCAAACATTTAAATGCATACAATATCTTCATTAGAAAAACAATATATATTAAAAATTATACAAATATCATGTAAAATTTCTATTACCTACATGGTTCTACACATTCTAAGGAAATGGTAAGGCATGTAAAAGGGAAAGCCACTACACAAAAGTAAATTTTACAATATCCAATTTCTAACATTGATAACATAATAATTAAACTAATGATTTATGCACATTAAATAAATTTAAAAAGGAATCCTAACATGATTATTCCATAATTTTCTTCAAAAGGTAAAGTTAGGATTCATGAATAATCATGATTTATCATTCCAAAATAAAGATAATTTTCCATTCAAAAAAATTATCATTACATGATCACAAGGTCGAGAGTACTTTCCAAACATGTAAGTATCACACTCAAACACAAATATGATATAAATATATAATTATAACATTAGTGAGCCTCTCAAAAGGTTCTTTAATAGTCATTAATTATATCATGATTATAATATATTATAACTTTTTAAAAAATGATAGATACAAGGAAACTAGCTAAGAAGAAAGGTTAGATCCATGAGAAACTTCATGATGCTACTATGATCCATGGGTAATATCAATTTTTCAACACCACCCAACCATGTGGAACCCTAAGGCCCACCCCTTTGAATTAAGATACAATCTTCATGGCTTAAAACTAAGACACAACACACAAATTTTTCCCTATATACAAAACATATAAATATGGTTTTCTCAACATACAATTATATATTATAAATACAATTAAACAAGGAAGAGGAGGGTAGCTAAGGCATGGAGTATATTTCCCCTTGGGTTTCCATATCCAATCCAAGAAGTGAATTAGACCACATAGGCCTTATAGTGAACATCTACATAGTGTATGCTCCTCATTTTGCAAGGAAAATGTTTATTTCTTACCCCCATGTGAGGGACTTCTTCAATTCTCATGCCATTCATTATCTTTCCTTAATGTAAAGTCATGTGCTCAAGTTTTATGTTTGTATTCATTAATTAATTCATATTGTTCAATTTTATGCAAGGGACTTCTTCAATGCCTATCCCAAATCTTCCTAAGAGTATAGGTAAATCAACCACTCCAAGCCTCGAGTATCCTCTAATCCTAAACAATCAATGAGTCATTCTTCAATAATAAAACCATAAGGATGGGTAAGGTTCAAATTTTCATGCAAATACACATAGTTTATTTCTATGGGAGACATCATGATTTCACAAAATAATAATATTTTAAAAATTCCATATCACAAAAAATAAATTAAGATATTCCAAAATATTCAAGTTTGATTATTGATGAATCTTCAAGCTACCTTCAAAATTTCCTCAAAATTTGAAAACATAAAATAAAATTCTAAAAAACCCTTTTGACTAAATCTACCTAACTTCACATTTGTGTAGTTACATATAAATTTATGAATTTTTTTCCATAATAATGGTAGGAACTTCAGTTTTCCAAAGTTCAATTCATACAATAATGAGATTCAAAAACACATACTAAGTCATATGCCTAATCCCATGAAAATGTAAACATGACCAAATCAATTCTATTCCAAAAGTAAGAAGACAATTTTTAGGAGATTTACATGTATGCTAAAAGAAAAATAATGAAGAATACCTTCAATGCAATCTAAAGGCAAACAAGGGAGTTCAAAATCTTCATCCACAAGCAATCTACACCACAATCTAATATTTCAAAGAAAAACAATCCAAGGAGGGTTTCAATAAAGCATGCATTTTTATTTTCTCTCCAAAATTCTCCAAACACAAGACGCATCATAAAAAATATCAATACTTTTCAATATAAGCCAAAAACCTAAAAAATAAAAAATCTTTTTATCTTTTATCTATTTTCAAATTCAAAATAATTGTTTTTAAAATAAGATATTTTCATTCCAAATATGTAATACCTTTTCAAAAATGACTAATGACCTTTTTCATAATGATATATGTGTAGCTTCAATTTAATCTATCTAGATACCCTTTCAAAATTCTTTTCAATTATTCTAATATCATAATGATATTGAAAAGACTATTTAATCATTTTCACATACCAATAAAATGCACAAACAACAATAAATAGATCCACCCAAGAAAGACACATATATATGTCTAACACATAGAGGATCCAAAATGATGACTAATTTAGATATTGATTTCATGAGTTTCAACATTACATGTCTTATTAATCTACAGTGAGAAAGATGGATTTACAAAATAAAACAAACCATATACACCACCTTCAATTAACCACCATTTGGATTTTACTTATACCTACACACTTCAATCAAAAGTTATACACATATGCCCAATATGGAAGAATAGCCAAAATTAAAGGTAAAATCACCCAATCTCATAATATTTACATTTAATTATCACATTTCAATAAACCAATTATCCAACATATATGATCAACATATGAGTTAATTGATTAATGAAATAACACTATAAGAACCAAATTAACTCAACTAGTATATCTTTTCAATGACAATAGTGAAGCTAAACATCAACACGTATTCAAACCTAAAATAATACAGATACATATATCTATTTATAGATCCAAAGTATGTATTGAGAATATATTAGTGTGTTATATCCACAATAGATAATCAACCAATACAAAAATAACATATAGTACCGTATAACTCCAATAAATGAAGAGAAAAGCACAAATGCCCATGGGTCTTGTATGTATCACATGTAAGGAAATCTGTGAGATATCTTAAGAAATACCACCAATAGGGAAGAAATGTGTATCAATAGGAGAGGATGGAAAGTCATATGAATATGTAGCATGAAAATACAAGAAATTCCACACTATCCTTAGCCACTCTAGGAAAATAAAATTAATAAAATAATGCATTAATCCCATGAATGAACTATAAAGAATAGTGGATGAGTAAAATAATTACAATGCCATCAATTAAATTGAGTCTTAATTCACTCATAAATAATATATCATCATTTGTGTACTCATAGTTTACAATAAAAAATGACTTAACATGTAAATATGTATCCCTAGTACCATGAAATGTGTCAAGCCACAAATCCTCATTAAGATAAACAATGTCATCATGTAATGTAGTATGAATCAAGGAAGAATCAATAAAATTAACATAAGAAGCTAATGAATTATCATCATAAAGAAAAACATCATCATGTATAAAAGAAGACAACTCATATAAATTATTACATCCTTAGGTTTTTGATAAGATGCATCATCAAAGGAATATTGTTGGTAAGTACTAGAAATAATATAAATAGAATTATATATAACCTTGTATGATATCATCATATACTACAAAAGGTTTGTGGTATCATAAGAGAATAGTTACACATCCTACAAAGATATCTAAGAATATTGCACAATACCACACACTACACTAAGGGTCTTGTGGTACTACATATGAGAATTATACACTCAATAAAGGAATAAGAGGTTTTGAAACATTACATAATATCTATACATTCCATTTGGATCTATATATTAGTCATATAACCATTAAATAGCCTTAAATAAACCTTGAAATTCATAAATAAGTTATAATAGGGATAAATATCATAAAGGAAAAGGAAAATTCATGGGAAAACTATAATTAAGAATGTTTATGAAAGGATAAAAGGAAAATACACCATGGAAATGCACTAAGAGGATATATATGGAAGAGAAAAATGATAAATGAGAGAGACGTGAGAATATAACCAATGGTTATATGATCTATATATTAGTCATATAACCATTAAATAGCCTTAAATAAACCTTGAAATTCATAAATAAGTTATAATAGGGATAAATATCATAAAGGAAAAGGAAAATTCATGGGAAAACTATAATTAAGAATGTTTATGAAAGGATAAAAGGAAAATACACCATGGAAATGCACTAAGAGGATATATATGGAAGAGAAAAATGATAAATGAGGGAGACGTGAGAATAAGGGGCATGGATGTGTAAGAGAAAGATATATGGGAGATTTGGGAGCATAAGAGGAGAAGATATATGAGTAAGAGATATGTATACATAATATATAGTGAGAACACATATATGTGTCAGAGATATATCTATGAATTTTTTATTTTATTATGTTAGATCTATTTCACTTTAAAACTACAACCCACTCCATATATTTTCATTCTCTTCTTTATCCATCATGGTGGGATATTTAAATATATTATTAATAGAGAACTAAATCTTAGAACCATAGTATGTGCTTCCTCTTGTCAACATTTGGTTTCATCATTAGGACCCTATTAGTTCCAGTGGTAAGGAGAGGACCAAACCTTGGGAGAGTTTAATGTGAGACACCTTCTTAAAGAAGTGATTACACATAAAGAAGGGATTTTGATGTTGTGTGATAACACCTACTAGGTACTAACCCTTGGTGAGGGGAAAAAAGGGTGACAAATAGAAAGGAGGGATCTTAAAAGATGTGATCATTGATGTTAGTCAAGATTAATCCATTAGGGATGTATACAAATATTAATGTAATTATAAACAAAAAACATCCATAACAAAAGGAGACAACAAGAGAGATAATTTATTGAAGAAATTAATATAAATTTAAAACATCCATGACAAAAGGTGACAACAGGAGAGATAAATTATTGAAGAAATTAAGATGGTTTATGAAATGAATATGGAAGAGGAAATAATATGGGAGAAAATGAGAGAGAGAGAGAGATGAGATATTATAGGAGGATAAAAATGGAAAAGGAAACTTCCTTAGAGAACACCATGAGGATTGTTGTGAATTTTGAAATTTTTTCATTACAGAGATAATTATAGTATCACTCAATTACAATAAATTAACCATATGTATCAAAAGAGTGAAAGAAAATTTGAGTATATTAATATAAAATATGAAATGATATAATGTATATAAGTAGTAAATTAAGAGAGGGGTTAGAACCAAGAGTGATTAACCAAGGCATAGAAGTATGGGTGCTCCACTGATTGAAATTTTGACTCGAGAGACATATTTTGAACTAGAATTATCAAACCTTAGAGTCTCAATTAATAAAGGATTTAAGGGTTTAATAACCCTAATTTCAAATCTAAAACCTCTAAAATTTGGCACAAAATATTTTGACAATGTTGTGAGTAAAAGTGTATGTTTACAAAAGATAAAATGGTGAAAATTTTAGAATTTCAAGAAAGGGAGAAAAATTAAAGAAATGATGATACAAAGTAAATTTTCAATGAGAGAGTTATTAATACAAATTGAAGCACTCAAAGAAGGATGGGATAGTCAAAAAATTATTTAATGATATGTCATTAATTAATAAAAAATGATAAAAAAACTACATCTCCTAAAAGGAAGTGACCTATTGCAAAGGTGAACTCTAGACCAAGAGTTCTCCCCTATCTCACTTAAAGTAATATTTTTTTCCAAATATATATTTAGTGGTTCCTTTTGAATAAATTAAGAGACAAAGAGAAGAAAATCTGAGTGGTTTTGTGTAAAGATAATTTAGGCAAGGAGTTCTTTGATATTGAGTTGCTCAGGGACAAATACAAAGTGTGGAAGCTAGTCAAATAATAGGAATTCGTTAAGTGTGGTATGAAAATGAATAACCATAGAATAATAAAGAATAAACTAAATTAAAAATAATATTTTTTAAGTAATTTATAATCTCCATAAGCTCCTTCAAAAATTTTAATCAACATGAGAAAAATACTCTAGAAGAAAGGAAAAATATTAAAATATTTTGACTAAATATTCAGAGTTTTTAGAATATGGGAAGAACCACTCATTGAGAATAAAATATTAGAATGGTTTGTGTCTAGATAACTACCTAAAAAAAGAGCATCTTTTGATTGCATAATTCTTAGTACTTACTTAGAATTAGTAGAGTTGGCTTCTAGGATAAGCCTAGCCTTGGAGGAGGTAGAATAAGGAGAATGAAAGTGAAGAAATAAAAAATTTAAGATTGGAGTTAGGGAAATAAAAAATAAAACAATTAGCCATAAAGAGGTACACCTAGATCCAAAGGAATAATATTTGGTGTACCTACAACACACATGAAATCCATTTAAGGAATAAATACCCAATCTTGTAGTGTTGGTGTGAATAGATACTTTTCCTAGTTCTAGTTACTTAGTGGGGTACTATTTGAATGTTAAGTCCACTTAGGTCCTAGTCATATTTAAGTTGTTTAGATAAGATTTTATCTTTTTAGCTTTTATTAAATATTAGAGTCCTAGGTCATTTAATGATGGCTCATGTCACTCAATAATGACATAGTCATTTAATATTCGGTACTTCATCACACCTTATGTATATAAGAAAGGTCATTGTACACTTTTGTATGATACCTCATCAACATATTTGATAGATCTTAATATGAAGCAAGCTCATTTCATGTATACTCTCTTGTAGAAGGTTTTCATTGTTTTTGCAAGTGCTCCTGAGATAGAGCTAATTTTCAGCTTCTACACATAGGAGAAGACAAGAGCCACAATATTGAGTATACTTTATGGAACCTGCAAGGAGGATAAAAAGTGTTTTCTGTGAAATTTATGAAGAATGGGGAAACCATAATATGGATGACTATCCCTCATTACCATTATGACTAAGAGACGAGTCTAAAAATAAACCTTGGTGTAACCATAGGTGCAAAGATAATGAACCTATCCATAGAATGATGATGAGAGGCAAAGGATTGGTAGAAAGAGCCTACAATGTGTAAGATAATGGGTATCACCAAGTATAATTGAGAAACCAATGCACAATTAGTACAATAAAAAATGTGACACCCTAGATGTCATATGAAAGACATCTATTAAATGACTATGTAGAGGAGGATGATTATAAGGATGATTGTCAATTAAAAGATAATAGAGGTTATTGCAATGAATGTAGAGGAGGACAAGACTGAGGTCAAAGAAGAAGAGAGGATATAGCATACTTCAAGTGTGGTGAATAAATAAATTACACCAATGAGGATAGATAAGAGAAAAATAAGACCTATGTATTTTATGGAAACTCTACACATGATTCATTCAATTATCCTAGGGTGGAATAGTACTACAATAATGGATGGATGCTTACTAAGAGTGAGGAATTATTTGGGTTGGATGTACTATGAGGAGAAAAAGTGACAATGATAATATCAAAGCAAAACCTTTCAAATGCTCAAACATACAAAAGGAAAAATTTGAATATAAGGAGGAACTAAGTAAAATTTCCTTGAGAAAAAAAAAACTAGAAGGAATACTTGGAGAAAAAAATATTATTATGAAATAAAGCTATATAAAAAAACAGAAACAAAAATATTGTTGTAATTTTTAGGGGTGGAATTAATATTGCAAATGGAAAATTAGTTATGGAGGACTCAAACAAAGAATATTTTAAGTGATTTCCCAAAAAATGAGGCCATGACATTATTGGAGATAAGCCTAAAGGGTCAATTAGGAGGGAAAAAAAAGTGGGAAAGAGTACAAAAGGACTTTCTTCTCAAAGAAATAAGCACAAACATTAAAATATGTAGCAAACTTGGTAGAAGAAGAAAACATATTAGAAATGAAATAGAAGAAAAGGTTTATTTTGTGGAACTAAAAATAAATTATAGATGGATGAGAAATGTATTAATAGACTAGGGAGAAGATGTTAACATTATGCCTAAAATCACATGGGAGGAGCTTGGGAAACCAACTTTGCATGATAATCCCTATCATATAGCATTAGTTGAAAAAATACATAGAAGTGTCACTTGCACATGGCAAAATGTAGAGGTCAAACTCAAGTATAAAATAAAATAAAAATTGAGTTGATAAATATGAAAGTACCTTTGGATACTTTTAGTGTTTTTCTTAATTTAGAATGGTTTATATATTGTAATGGAGTATTTAACTCTCATAAATAAGAATTGAAATTTTATAGGAAGGACTAGTTAGTGCATATACTATTGCATGCAAATATGGACGGGGCATATGTTGAGGAGATAGTGCAAGAAATAGATCTAGAAGAAGAGGATGTATTAGAGAGATATATTTAAAAGAAAGATACTTGAGGTTGCTACAAAGGGAGATGCAAACTTATAAGGATAAATATAGGTGGAGAGCAACAAATCTACCATTGATAATGAGAATTTAGTTATAAGAAATAAAGAGGACAAAAGGTGCCAAACATGAGGAAAACATAAAAGAGGATGCTAGAGTGCATCACAAGTGAAGACAATCCACTATAGAATAGAACTAGGAGAGCATTTCATATCAAGATCCAAAAAAAATGCAGTGGAAAATACCACAAAGATGTTTTTGGCAAATATGGAGGCTAAAGAGATAATTGTAGAGGAATAAAAGCTACTACAAATGAAGAGATGACACTCATAAATAGGATGGTATCGAGTATTAATAATATTGAGAGAAAAAAAATTGAATATATCACAATCATGGTTGTAGTAGGTGTAAAGAAAAAATAATATATTAATGAAGAAAACCTACCAAAGAAGTTAGAAAGTATAATGGAAAGGATGAAGTGGATAGCTAAAGAGAGAGTGTGGTACTCAAAAAGGCATGTTTTGAGGAAATGAAGGATGAGAAGGACCTATGTGAGAAAGGCAAAAGTCTTATAAATAGATATGTGCATGACAACAATGAAGGAGATTGAAAAAGTTACTAGAGAGTTGATGGTAAGGATTTTCACAAGGTTGTCTTGAGGATAAGACAAAGGTTAAGGCCTGAGTAGGATGTTGGAAGATACTAGTGATACTAAAAATGACATTATACTTCTATGATATCACCCTATGTCACAAAGGGTTTGTTGTACCATACAAGCAGAGTTCCACATCCTACAAAGATACATAAGAAAATTTTACAATATCACACACTACCCTAAGTAACTTGCAGTACTACATATAATCATTAGACACTTAGTATAGGAATACAAAGGGGTGGTAGAACATCACACAATATCTACACATTCCATATGTACCCATATATAGATCATATAGAACTTAAATAGCCTTAAATATGCCTTGGAATGCCTAAATAAACTATAATAAGGATAAATATATAATAAAGGAAAAGACACATTCGTAGGAAAACAATAATTAAGAGAACACTTATGAAAGGATATAAGGAAAAGGCACCATGGGATGGAATTATGAGGCTATATAAGGAAGAGAAGATTGATATAAGAGAGGGATATAAGAATAAGGATAAATGATGAGTCAGAGGAAGATATATGAGAGATATGGGAGAATAAGAGGTGAATATATACATGAGGAAGAGATGTATAAATACAATATAATGAAACATATATATTTCAGAGATATATGTATGCATGGATGCTTATTTTACTAAATATGCGTATTGAAATCTACCAAACACCTTATGATTCTTTATCTTATCAATCACATGGGGATATAAATATAATGTCAATAGAGATTAGCTTAGAATCATGGTCTATGCTTCCTCATGTCAACAACCATAAAGCTAAGGATATAGAAAAATGTGATCATAAAATGTAGGAATAATAGTGCCACAAGGATCAATAGCATCATGAGTAGCTAACATAAAGTATCACCCTCAAATATAATACTAGAAGATAGATCAACATCATTATTGTCTAATGAAAGAAAAGTGTTCAATGGTAAAATATCATTACACACATACACATCAGTAACACTACTCATTAGAAAAGTATACTCAAGATTAAACTCAAAATTAAGTGAAGTGAGTGTATGTAAGAGAAAAATAATTGATCACCATATTTATAAAAAATAAAAATTTACATATACAATGAAACAATACCTCAGAAAATACCTCAATATCCTTAAGATAGAAAGACATGATTTCATCTAGGATGAAAGGATTAGATGAAATAAGTGTAGGAACACATAAAATATGAAAGGCATGTATACATAGAAGCCAAAGTTAAAGGACTATGAGAATCCATGGTAAATTAGCTAGCAATAATGTACAATAAAAATAAGGCTGAATGGGTAGATATCAAAGAGATAACAAACAATGGAGGCCAACACTTAATTAAGATAAATCAATAAAGCACGAATGATGGTGGATCCAAACCATAATCACATTTGAATTAAAATATTAGTAAGATCACAAACATCAAATCTAGAATTGTAATATAGAAGGATAATCCTAGGGGGGGTAATCAATAATAGGTTTACTAAAATGAAAAGAAATAAAAATAATTTCTTTTACAAATTTAGGTTTTAATGAATTTACCAAGCAATACAATCTAATTAACCTAATTTATAGCTACAATATATTATATGATATACTTTTAAAAATGGGAAATTGAGAGGAATGAAAGAAATTAGTTGATTTCAATGATTGATAGACAATTTATCCACTATATTGATCATAAATTTTGAATATAAGCTCATAATCACATAGAATTGGACACCTTGAATGAAAAATAGTGAATTAGATATGTGTCATTATTAAAATTTATGCGAGTTCAACTCCCTAACTATAAATTTGAATCATTTGAGAAAAAATGACCCTTTGCTATGAAGTATTTTTTACAAAGTGACTATATTACCTTTAGACCTTTTCTACCTACAAACAAATAATTTTTTTTATGTTTGCACTTGCAATGGAGAAACTAGGAAATGTTTAAACATTTTTTTGAGCTTGCTAAGTGATGATATTATCCATAGAGACAATTCAACAATTTTCACAAGAATAAAGATACTTAAGACAATCATTCAATATTGGTGCAGTCACTTATGGAGGGTCCAACAAAGATTGTCCAACCATGCAACATAGAGTTCAACACAGTGGAAATAAAATGAGAAATTCTTAACAAAAATGAACTATCATTGATTCAACAACTTGCAGTCTTGCATGCATCATATGCCTTATATGCGGAATGATTAGGGCTCATAGGCTTGTCATAAGGGCATTACAAGATATTACAATTGGCACAAGGCCTTATTACAATCCTCAACCTTGAAGGTTGAATCTCACTATCTATCTCCTAACTACTACCTAATGAACTAAATGATCTTTCTTCTAATGGATTATAAATGATCTTAAATATGAATCTCTAGCTCCAATTATGATATGTGTTGACCTCAAGGGATTACAACCCTAATGCAAGATCAAACGTGTAGGTTGGCCAAGAATATGAGAAACAACCCAATGGGAAATGGAAAGTATTATTGATCTCCAAGAAAGTTCCCCTAGACCTAAAATACCTTGTATGATGTTTCATCAAGCTTCGCACGCTCCTAAAAAGGTCCACACAACAATCCTGACCTAGGTAGGCCCTGAATGCTTTGTCTGATAATTAACAATGAAATTCTGAGAGTGATAACTTTATGTAAATGAATGCAAATCACCTGAAATCTAGATATGTTGTAGATGGCCTCATGTAGAAGCTATATCCTGCTCCACAAGCTAAGAAATGGAAATGTGATAAAATATGGAAGAAATTGTTAAGTCAGCTACAAACTAAACTGAAAGAAAATAAATATTTTTGGTTGATACATGATTTCTTTACAACCCGGGATGTTCCTGCATCAGGCACTCAGGGTTGGAAGAAAAGTGAGTCCCTCACTTTCTAGAGGCTAGAGGAAAACCAAAGTGGTACACCTCAGCCTGAGAAATCCATGATGAATCCTTCATTGGTCTATCTTTCCACTTTACCAAGTACTCGTTGTAATGCTTGTTCTTAGTGCTCCTCCCAATTATGGTGTCCAAGATCTGATCAATCTACTCTAGTGGGTGATGTGGTAATTTCTCCTTCAAGTCAACTTCCTTATTACTACCACTTGATTGTCCTTCATGGTACTCATAGATGTCTACAACATTGAAAATAGGTGATATACCAAGTGTCTCCGGTAACTCCAAAAACATTTCTTGAATCAAACTTTATGAGAATCTTACATGGTCCAATATTCCTCATCTTTAGCTTATTGTATGTTCCTACTAGAAACCTTTCCTTCCTGGGATATACTATAACTTCATCCCCCAAAAAAAAATCCTTTTCCTTCTCTTCTCATCTACATGCTCCTTGTACTTATTGTTCATGTCCTCCAAGTGTTTTTGGACCTGATTATATGTAATGTTTCCATAATCCTAGAAATTCTTCTACTTTTGCACTCCTCTTATTCTCTATATTGATGTCTCTAAGCTCCGCAACTCCTTTAGGGTGTATCCCTATCACAATATCAAATGGCATCTTCCTTGTGTTCTGATTTACTAAATTATTATATGCAAACTCTGCTTGTGGTAGAACCATGTCCCAATTTCTTGCCTTATCTCCAGCCAAACATCTCAACAAGTTACCCAAACTCTAGTTTACTACCTTTTTTATCCATTTGTTTGTGGGTGATATGTTGAACTGAGCTTCAAGTTTATCTTCATCTTCTTCCACAATGTCCTCCAAAAGTATCCATTGAACTTGGTGTCCCTACTTGAAACTATAATCTTTGGTAGTCCATGCAATCTCACAATTTCCTTGAAAAATAAGTCAAAAACATGCACAACATCATTAGTCTTCTTGCAAGGAATGAAATATGTCATGTTTGAAAACCTTTCCACTACTACCATTATAGAATCATATCCTCTTTTTGTTCTTGGTAATCCTAATATGAAATCCAATCTTATATCTTCCCAAGGTCTCTCCGGTATTGTCAAAGGTTTGTACAATCTAGTATTCTGACTAATCCCTTTTGCTACTTGATAAATCCTGCAACTTTGAACATACTTCCTGACATCATTATATATCTACAGCCAAAAATAGTGTTCATTCACCAAAGCTACTATCTTATCTATCCCAAAATTTCTTGCTAGTCCTCCACTATGATTCTCCTTAATCAAATTCTCTCTCATTGAACTCCTTGGAATACACAACTAATTTCCCTTAAAAAACATATCTTCCTAAATTAAATAATACAACCATTGACTCTTATTCATTACTACTAGTTCCTTACATGTCTTCCATACTTTAGCAAAATCTGGATCATCCTCATACATGTGTTTCAATTCTTCAAACCACAATACTTCTATCTTCATTTCTATCAACAAATTCCTTCTCCTGCTCAATGCATTTGCAACTTTATTTGACTTACCACTCCTATGCTTCAACACAAATGTATAACTTTGCAAGAACTCAACCCATCTCATATGTCTCTTGTTCAACTTACCCTGAATATTCAAATACTGCAAGGCTTGATGACCAGTGTACAACACAAAATCCTTAGGCAACAAATAATGTCTCCACTTCTTCAAGGCTTGAACTATGACATAAAACTCCTAATCCTAAAATAAATATCTCCTTCTAGCATCAATCAAATTCTCAAAAGGCTATTGGTCTCCCTTCTTGACTCAACACTGCTCCTATTGCATTTCCACTGGCATCACAATCAACTTGAAATAATTTATCAAAATCAAGTAATGCTAACACTGGTTGCTCTGTCACCTTTTGCTTTGACAATTCAAAACTTTTTTGTGCTCTAGATTTCCACTTAAAGTCTTTCCTATCTCCTCTAATTATTTTTTTCATGGGTGTGCAAATGCTACTAAATCTCTTAATGAATTTCCAGTAGAAACTTGCTAGTCCATGGAATTATATTACCTCTCCAATGTTTACTAGTGTAGGCCACTCAACAATTGATCTAACCTTCTCAGGGTCCATCTTCAATCTTTCAGTGGAAATGACAAAACCCAAGTATACCAACTTTATCTTCATAAAGCTACACTTCTTGATGCTTATCCACAACTTTTCCTCCCTCAGTCTCTGTAATATTTGTCTAATGTGCCACAAATGTTCTTCTTTGGTCTTACTAAAAATTAGAATATCATCCAAATAGACAATAACAAATTTACCCAAAAATTTCTTCAATACTTTGTTCATCAACCTCATGAAAGTACTAGGTGCATTGGTCAATCCAAAAGGCATCACTAACCATTCATACAACCCTTCACTAGTCTTAAATGTGGTCTTCCATTCATCTCCTTCTTTTATTTTGATTTGATGATATCCACTCTTTAGGTCAATCTTTGTGAAATACTTTGCTCCACTCAAATAGTCCATAATGTCATCCATACCTGGGAATGGGAATCTATACTTGATAGTGATTCTATTGATTTATCTTGAGTCTGTACACATCCTCCACCTTCCATCTTTCTTTGGTGCTAGTATAACATGTACCGCACATGGGATTAAGCTCTCTTTGATCAATCCATTCTTCAACAATTCTTGTATTTGTTGGTTTAACTCCACATTTTTGTAGGTGTCATCCTATGTTCTACTTTGTTGGGAAAAAATTCTCCTAATACTAGATTTATATGATAATTGATGCTCTATACAGGTGGCAATTCTCTGGTATGATATCTTAATACTTGGCTAACAGTTCTGCTACTTCTGTCTGTAGTGGATCTTCCTTCTTTGTGGTAGAATTCTTTGTCTCCTAATTACTGCACTTCTTTGGAATCAATGCAAAACACATGTTTTCATTCCTTAATCCTTCCAATAACTTCCTTCCATCTACAAACTATAGTTTAGCAATGCTACAAACATCACTTTTGTCCTCTTCTCCCAAAGGTATCAATATATGTCTCTTGCTATTTGAATTCATGGTGTAGGTATTCCTCCTCCCATCATGAATTGCTTTCCTATTATATTGTCATGGTATTCCTAACAATAAATGACATGCATCCATAGGCATAATATCACACAACACTTCATCATTATATGATCCTATATGGAATTTTACCATACACTACTCACTCACCAAGATATTATGTTCATCTTGAATTCATGCTATCTTATAGGGCTTTGGATGTTTCAATCTCTTCAAATTCAACTTTGTTACCATCTCTTCTAAAACTAAATTATTGGTACTACCACTATTAATGATAACTTTACATACCTTTCCTTTGGATTTGTACTTTGACCTTTGTGGTGGTTCCTTAGTCACTTCTTCATGCATCAAAGCTCTTCTCATTACTAATGGCTCACCTTTCTCTAGTTTCCTAATCAAACTAGGGGATCCAATAGGTTCTTCATCCATATAAGTTGTTCTTCTAGTATTCTCAGTCCTCTTGTCGGTACTTCCCTGATGACATTCAAATACTCTATGTCCTTTGCCTCCACACTTGAAACAAGTTCCTCTGAATGGTCTCTTCTCAGATTTTCCTTCATCTCTCTTATATGCATCATTGTGGTAGGAATTATGACCTCCTCTATCATTATGGTAGAAATTTTTGTCCTCTCTTCCTCTACGGTATGAATTATTGTCCTTCTCTTCACTGTGGTAGGGTTTCACATCTTTGCTTTTCTTTGCATATGGTCTTCTCTCTCTAGATTGTGATCCGCCTCTTTGGAATCTTCCTCTTACACTTTTCTATCTTTGCTCAAACTTCTTGTTCAACTTTTCCTCTATCTTTAACATAAATTGGTATGCTTCTTCAACGGTTGTCATCTTCACCAAGCTCAATTCTTCTTGGATGTTTGTTCTTAGTCCATTGATTTACCACACAACCTTTTCCTTGCTTGCTTCACTATGTCCAACTCTGATGATCATCTTGTAGAATTCTTCACTATACTCTTTCACAAACTTCTCCTTTTTCCTCATATTTTACAATATTTTAACAATTCAAGATCATAATCAATAGGTATAAATTGATTCTTCAACTTTGTCACCATGCTATCCCACTTTGTGATTTTATCCTTTCCCCTCCTATTCCTACCCACTTGAACTTCTTTTCACCAGATAGCAACATGTCCTTTCAACTTAGTTTTTGCAAATCTCACTCTTTTCGAATCTTCAATTTCTTTATACTTAAAGTATTCTTCCATATCATTGATCCAATCAATCAATTCCTCAAGGTTTAAATTTCTCAAGTAATTTTGAATTTCAATTCGAGGTCTCTTACCAATCTTGGAGATAGCTTTTAACATCTTTACCTAATTTGGATCTTCTTCTTCTTCTAGGTTCTCTTCATTTTGATTTGCAACATGATCTAATTCATCGTCACTTTCATCCACATGTCTAGGGTTTAGAGCTCTTTTATCTTCTTCTACATCATCCAGCTGGACTCTCATTACCCTCATCATCTCCAACATTTCATCCATTCTTCCCACAACATTTTCCATTGTAGGTGCTCTTCTTTGCAACATTTCTCTCCTTAGATCTGGTGCAACTACCTCAATTTAGTGATTTGGCTATAAGGTGTCAACTTTCTCACAGTCAGCACTTGATTGAAAACATTTGCAAATTGCCTCAAGTTGGTGATTTGTTCACCACAAGGAATGCCTTCTCTCCCAAAGGATTCACAAAATTGCTTTGATACCACTTGGTGAAGTCATGGATGGAGGGTCCAACAAGGACTATCCAACCATGCAACCTAGAGTTCAACACAATGAAAATAACATAAAATATGCTCAAAAAACATTAAATATCATTGATTCAACAACTTGCAGTCTTACATGCATCATATGCCTTATATGCAGAATGAATAGGGCTCACATGCCTATCACAAGGGCATTACAAGATATTACAATTGGCATAAGGCCTTATTACAATCCTCAACCTAGGTAAACCCATAATAATGGGTTACAATTTTTCCCATGAAGAAAAATTAGAAATGCACATCAAAAAACTTAAAATGGCTTACCCCTTCTAATGAAGAAGGTTTGAATGAACCCCACTCTTCTAATGAACCCCGTCCCCCCCCCCACCTTCTAATGAACCCCCCCCCCCCTTCTAATGAATGCCCACTTGCACCATGAATGAACCCCCCTTCTAATGATTCGAACCCCCCCTTTTTTCACCTTCCCCTCCACCATTTTAAAAGTTATGCATTTTTTTACTATCGAAGCCCGAGAAGGAGGTGAAAATGGAGTCAAATTAATAAAACAAGTTGGAGGACTATAGTGATTGAAACGTTCTTTCCAACAACTATAAATTTAATATATTTTATTTTTATTTTATATTTTAGTTTTTAGTTTTATTGAACATAGGTTTTTCACCGAACATCAAGTTCGATGAAAAAACATTGTGGAAAAATAGTAAATTTGAGAATTTTTTTTTGAAAAATATATACGCACTAGGTATTGATGTCCTCGTTCCAACAAAAAGAGAAAAATTGAATTTCAATACATACCAAAAAAGTTATGCAAGCCGAAGTGCACCTGTGTCTAAATTGTAATTGGTTTGACTTCAAAACTTAATTAAAAGAAAAATATTCAACAAAATATTATGAAACAAAATGAAAGCACTAGATACTAGTGTTACCAAACTAAATTCAAAAGAATCAAAATTTTATCCTTTGTAGAAAAAAAGTTATGTGAGCCAAAGTATACACCACTTTTAAAAAATGTTGTTTACTACTAGAAACTAGTTATCAAAGGAGATGCAACAAAAATTACAATTTAATTTCAATTTAATTTTTAAAAAAATGCTTTTAAAATCTATAGATAAAACCTCACAAATCACTAGTTTACATCATTTTCAAATTCCTAACAGTTTACCTATTATAGGTGCCAGAAAGTGAAGTTTTTTTCTAAAAATGTTGATTTCAATGTCAAGTTTGGCCAAAAATTGTAACCCATTATTGTGGGATGACCCACCTTGAAGGTTGAGTCACACTATCTATCTCCTAACTATTACCTAATGAACTAAATGAAATTCCTTCTAATGGATTACAAATGATCTTAAATTTGAATCTCTAGCTCCAATTATGATCCACATTGGCCTCAAGGGCTTATAACCCCAATGCAAGATCAAACATGTAGGTCGACCAAGAATATGAGAAACAACCCAATGGGAAATGGAGTGTATTGTGAATCTCCAAGAAAGTTCCCTTGGACCTAAAATGCATTGTATGATGTTTCATTAAGCTCTACATGCTCTAAAAAGAGTCTGCACAACAAGCTTAAGCCAGGTAGGCTCTGAATGCTTTATCAGAGAATTGATAGTGAAATTTTGAGAGCGATAACTTTTTGTAAATGAATGAAAATCACCTAAAATATGGATATTTTGTAGATGGCCTTGTGTAGAAGCTATATCCCACTCCACAAGCTGAGAAATGACAATGCGATAAAATGAAAAAGAAGTTGTTGAGACAACTACAAACTGAACTGAAAGAAAAGAAATGTCTTTGATTGATACAAGATTGCTTGACAACCAGGGATGCTCCTGCATCAAATATTCTTAAGCTATGTAAGTGTTGAGATCATGCTCATGTTGCTCTTGTGATAAGGATGCACAATGTGTAATGAAAGACACATACAATATTTCTCTTTGATTATAATGAATTATGGTTTGTCCTTTTATACAACTTAGTGTGCAATTTGAATACTTTTATGTTCATGTCAATAAGTAATGACTAGTAGGAAGGGATCTAACTTTGGCTCCAAATTTTAAATTTAAATTTGGAATTTTTTGGGGTCAAATTAGTGTTGTGGATTTGGACAAGGTTCATTTATGATCCTTGTAAAATTGACCTGAGTAAAGCAATGAATATACTATAAATCAATACTAATTCTTAAAGGTGTACTTATAAAGGAAGGATTAAGTTAAATTAAAAATAATTGCCTAACTTTTATATAGTTACATACCACTTATACTTAAGTTATCGCATTTGAAAGAAACAAAAAGAATATGACATTATTGCACTTTAAGGTTAGTGGAAATGAAATGGTATTACATCATAAAATGTCTAGCTTACAAGGATATTCAGATCAATTACAACAATATTATAAATGTCACCTCCTTGACTACCTTGTCTAATGAGAAAATACTAACAAAAGCAACATACCATTTGATCAAGATTGACAACAAAAGATCCAATATAAAAAACCAAATGAATACCAATCAAAATATAATAAACATAACCCACTAACTAAGACATGTATAGATTACAATGTGATCTTTATCTTTGAAATCCTATAGACTATTCAATTTCTAGAATATCATTAAAAACTTTACTTTCATATCAAACATAGTAAAGAAAATAATAATAATAATGTGTGCAGTTTTCACCATTACAACATGAATAGTACAATCGTATGCAGACGAAAAAATGAAAATTGTGAAATAGAGCACGTCGGGTGGGCAAAATGAATAAACAAGTCGTTCCAAAAAGTCAATACCTTAAAACAAATAATAAATATCTGTAGTTTGAAAAGTTATATCCTTGACCCATTCTCTCCTGGTAAACTTGTATGGCTATTACCCCAGGAATCACATCACCTTCCCCGTCCAACACGTTCTCAGAAGAAAAGTATTAGAAATCCGTTCAACGCGCTGTGAGAGGAAAAGTATTAGAAATTTCAATCATCTTATACAATCCTACATAAGAGGAGGAGGAGAGGAAAGGATTTTACTAAGGAGGCTCGTTTTGGAGCGTAAGTGTATTTTCATGCATGCGGGGAGCGTGCGACTTACGTTGTATTCTT
The DNA here is from genome assembly GCA_007115665.2 of Sequoiadendron giganteum. Classification (NCBI taxonomy): domain Eukaryota; kingdom Viridiplantae; phylum Streptophyta; class Pinopsida; order Cupressales; family Cupressaceae; genus Sequoiadendron; species Sequoiadendron giganteum. The sequence goes on from CM021105.1 coordinate 314,974,784, forward strand.
CTCTTTAATTCCTAAGGCTGTTTTCCAGGAGGACAAGGAAAATACCCATTCATTCAGTTCTCTGGATGTTTTTCATGCGGCCTTCTTGAGGTAGGTGTGGTTTTGGGATTTGGGTTCAAATCTTTTTATTCAATTTCAATACAATTAATCTCTAGATGTCAGAAATATGATACCAAATTCTATGTTCCCTTGATCTTCAGATGAATTTGAAAATATAATTCATTGATGTTCGTTGTTCAATTACAGGAATTTCTTGTTTCCTATCCAAATCCGGTTTTAATACGTGTCATCTGTGAGCGGTTTTAAGGACATCAAGAATTTAAGCCTGTGGAAGAATGGAGAATATGTTTGGCACAACAAGAGTGCTTTTTAATGTGGAAGTGCTCTTTCTGCTGGTAATAACGATGATGGGTGGAGGGGTATTAGGCCGGTTTGTTGTTGAGAAGAATAGCATACTTGTGATATCTCCAGATTCTATCAAAGGAAATAAGGACGGTGCTATTGGGAACTTTGGAGTTCCAGAGTATGGAGGGACTATGATTGGGAATGTGGTATATCCTGATAAAGGACAATCTGCCTGCACTTCCTTTGAAGAATTGGGGGTGTCCTTCAACCATTCTAAATCCCGATCAACTCCAATTATTCTTCTGGTGGATCGAGGAGGTGGTTTATTTCCTTATTCACCCTCTACTGTCTCTCGTTTTATGCTTATCATTATCTTACATACTGCAATTTACAGTACTCTCGTGTCTTTCACAAGCCCATAAAGTATGAAGCTTTTCGGACATATATCGGTCAACTCATAATAAATGTCATTTGTACACATGTCAACGATTTATATTCTTGTTTTTTATATCTGTACAAGCTGTGAAACTGTTTCCTCGTTGAAATTATGTCTCTTTGTTCCTCAATACCCCATACCTTCCTCAATACCCCATACCTGTTACTTCTCTGTTTTGTTCCCAACCAATAATCTAACAGGAAATTTCATTTTCTGATGTATTATGAACCCATGTCCTCCACAACCCAAGACAGCAAACAGGTAGGAGCATACAATACCACAGATATTAGTTTAAAGTTTAAACTGCTTATTTGTGAGAAATCGTCTTGATGCAAATGGGCTTTTCAAAGATCATTAGATTGAAATGAGGAGTTTCAGGGGAAAACTCTGTATTTTGATTTCTCAATCTCAATATTATGAGAAAGCAAAATACAGAGTTTTCCCCTGAAGCTCTTCATTTCATAAATAGCTTTCTTTTTAAGAATCAAATTTTTTTCAGCGGATATTCTCAATTTACTGGTTTGAGCAAACATTTTCCTTGTTTGATATCTTGTAATATTTATTTACTAAATTATTTTCCATATTGTGTTTCCATCAATAGCTCATGAAATCAGTGGAACCCCATCTTTTTCTTTGCTTGGCAAAAGGCTCTGACTTGGTACGTTCTTTTAGTGCAGAATGCTATTTATTAAAAGAGGAGCTTCTGGGGAAAACTCTGTGTTTTGCTTTCTCATAATATTGAGAAATAAAAATACAGAGTTTTCCCCTGAAGCTCTTTATTTCATAAAAGCCTTCTTATTATGAATCGAAATCCTTCAGCGGATATTTTCTATTTACTGTTTTGAGCAAACATTTTCCTTGTTTGATATCTTGTAATATTTATTTACTAAATTATTTTCCATGTTGTGTTTCCATCAATAGCTCATGAAATTAGTGGAACCCCATCTTTTTCTTTGCTTGGCAAAAGGCTCTGACTTGGTACGTTCTTTTAGTGCAGAATGCTATTTTGCAATGAAGGCATGGAATGCACAAAATGGTGGTGGTGCTGCGGTTCTTGTCGCAGATGACCGTGAAGAGCCTCTCATAACCATGGATTCTCCTGAAGAATCCAGTGCATCTGATGATTATCTTGCTAAAATTTCGATTCCATCTGTGTTGATTGAAAAGTCTTTTGGAGATGACTTGAAAAGTACTTTGGGAAAGGGGGAAACAGTAACCATCAAGCTTGATTGGACTGAATCCATGCCTCATCCTGATGAGCGTGTAGAGTATGAGCTGTGGACAAACAGTAACGATGAGTGTGGAAGCAAATGTGACGATCAGATAGACTTTGTGAGAAACTTCAAGGGCCATGCTCAAATATTGGAAAAGAGTGGTTTTACTCAATTTAAACCACATTATATAACATGGTTCTGCCCTGAAGCCTTTACTTCGAGTAGACAGTGTGTATCACAATGCATCAATCATGGAAGGTATTGCGTTCCAGATCCAGATCGGGACTTAAGCGAAGGTTATGAGGGAAAGGATGTTGTTATTGAAAATCTGAGGCAGCTTTGTGTCTTCAGGGTTGCAAACGAAAGTAATAAATCTTGGGCTTGGTGGGACTATGTTACAGACTTCCACATTAGATGCCCAATGAAAGATAAAAAATACAATCAAAACTGTGCTGAGGACGTCATCAAATCTTTAGGTGAGGTTACACTTAGATAAGGATTTAAAATTGAAAAGAAAAATGTCTTTGCCATAATCATTTTGTATAACTAGCTCATTACTGTTTGTCGATTTCTTGTTAGGTTTGCCTGTAGACAAGGTCCAGGAATGCATGGGTGACCCAAAAGCTGATGCAGAAAACCCTGTATTAAAGGCAGAACAAGATGCTCAGGTCAGTACTAGTTTGTGGTAATTTATTCTTTCTATGCATCTGACTGGTTGCTGATAAGTTGCATATTTCGTTGACATCTGTGTTGATTAGGTTGGACAAGGCGCACGTGGTGATGTAACTATCCTGCCAACTCTGGTCATTAACAATGTGCAGTACCGAGGTCTACTTTGCTACATCTCTCTAGAGCGCTATTTTCAGTTCAGTTGTTGGATTTAAGGAAATTTTACATATATGAATATTCTTGTGTACTGTTATGTCATATGTTGTGTATTGATTAATATCTCTTGTAACAGATTATACCGATGCTAGTTGGTATACATTATGCTTTCTTTCATGTGTTGCCTTTTATCTGTATTAGAGTATATTCAATATTGTAACCTGTTATTTATGGATATGGTGCTCAATTCAGTCACACTGTGATCTGTTTCTGGTATCTCATTTGTAATAGCCGTTTAATAACTACATGGATATGTTTAATGTGATAGCTATAAAAGGTTTGTTATAAAATTGTATTTCTGTGCTGGCAAAGGCTGGTTTGAAGGCCATCCACTTCAATAGCTTGCTTGCAATTATAAATATGGTGTTTTATAATATTAAGAAAACATTCAATGTAAAAAAGTTAATTCTCTTTGTAACATTTTTGGCTTTCATCTTAATTTCATCTTTTCTTCTATCGTGACAGGCAAGCTGGAGAGAAGTGCTATATTGAAGGCCATATGTGCAGGATTTAAAGAAACTACCGAGCCTCTAATTTGTTTGACGGGAGGTAGATTCCAGTAACCTTTTATATTTAGTCTAATAAGATATTGGTGTTTTGGCTTTCTTAATCCAAGTCATGCTAACAGAAGTTTCCAGATTGATTTAAAAAAATATACTGATTTTCTTAAAAAGAATCTTGTATGTTGTTTCATTCTTGTTTTTTGTCCTGATTTTTTTTCTCAATATATTTTACATTTCTTCAAACATCTTGAATATCATATTTTTACAAGCACAGCTGATATAATCGATGTTTACCATCTTTAAATGCAGATATAGAGACAAATGAATGCCTGACAAATAATGGTGGTTGCTGGCAAAACATAAAGGCTAATATAACTGCTTGCAAGGTATTTACTTATGAATAAAGGTTACATCCTGATTTACATGTATGAAAACAATTTCCATTTCTTTTAAGCTTTATTCATCTCAAGGTGCAATTCACAAACACAAGAATACTGGTTGTAATTCCTCAGGATACCTTTAGGGGCAGAGTATGTGAATGCCCCCTCGTGTCTGGAGTTCAGTTTAAAGGAGATGGCTATTCACGTTGTGAAGGTTTGTTGAATCTAATTCTGAATAACATTTCATGCTATTGTATTATGAGAGGAAAAAAAGCAAATGAAAAGGGTTAAAGACAATATATATCAACAGAATAGCAAAATTGACATAAAATAGCAAACTTTCTTTTGGATTTTAGCTGTTTATTTTTCTCCTAGGTGCTGAGTGCCTTTATATTTATGTAGGGATTTTATTTTCTATTATTCCGTGGGCATTTTCAAAATACTTTTGCCTTCTTTCATACAAACAAATATGTGTTTCCTGGCAAACTATGGTATAATATCAAATATGTGCTTCTCTGTACCTGTACCTATCTCTTGGTGACATTTATATTGTTATCATGCATTCTTTAAGATTTTCCTTCAACTATAGTGTTAAGTTCTCTTCGAAAGCCCTTTTTGGTTCTCTTATATGGAGATGCTTTAGACTGTCCTTTCATTTTCTAAATTCTCTTGGCAAGCTTTATGTTCAATATATATGTGTTTATGTGATTTATATACATTATTATAATTTCCTTTCTTCATTCTTTCTATATGTTGTTTTCCTCGTTCACCCTTTCAGGTATAGGAAAATGGGCTGCTGTAGTAAGCTTGTTCAATTCCAGATGGTGAACCAGGCTTTTATGATCTTACTTGAAATTCTAGGTTATATGCATCTTGCTACAAACCTTTTTTTTTTTGGAAGCTTATAAATGCATTTGGGGAATTTTCTTAGAGATATCATTGTTATGAATTTGAGACAATTGTCTGATCCTGGTCATATATAGAACCACTATTATTTAATCTGATTATGTCCCCTACTATGCTTCATTAGTATAATGAGCTGCCCTGATAACAAAAGGTTGATTTCTCTAAATGGTCTGTTTTTGAGCTAGCTAAACTTGGGACAAAATGCTACCTGAAACCCTTATTAGGTGCCTACATATGGTTGGTTAGTAAGGATGAAAAGCAGTCTCACCCATCAATAGCAAATTTGGGGAAGGAAACCAACTTGAGTGACCCTCTTTTATGCTTAAAAAATGTACTTTTGAGGTCAAAATCTTTCTTAAAACATTTGGGTATGCTGTGAAACTTTATAAAAAATTTGAGCTTATTCATTACCAGAACACATTTATTAGAAGATTATTGCATATTAAAATTACCATCAATGTGGGTATGTAAATGTTTTATATAATGACATGAACAGCTAATAAAAATAGCATTGGTCCATAGGTGATGGGTAAATAGTATTGCCAAGCATTATACATTATAAAACACTAAAAAATGCTTGGGACAGGCATCATATCTCAGCCCGGCCTGGGAGTAATGCACCAGATGTTGGCAAGACGATGAGGGATATGTTTTGCAAAGCTTCACACCAGCCATTTACCTTATGACATAAAGATGGTTCTTTGAGCCATTTGTTTATTCTTTTCTCAATATTTGTTATTAATGGGGGATACTGATGTAGTCTAAGTTGGTTTTCATTAGTCATATGAATTTTGAGTTACAGTAAATATATTTTAATCAATCTGAATGAAAGCTTAGCTTTATGCTTAAAGTTTTATTTATTTCAATTCTGGTAGTGGGTGATAAATGATTTACAGGCAGTCTCTTAAAACCTGTCAAGCTAAAACAGCTTAGCAGGAGCTAAACTGGGCATTCTTAATTTCTTGAAATTGCTTAGGAGGGTATCAAGATTGTTCAAATATTTGGGAACCTTTTTCAATTTTAGTTTATTTTTAAAATTTAATGGCCTGTAGCCTTTATAAAATGTTAATAGAATGCTGCTTGAAATACATAGATTTAGTTTTCTTGTTTAATGTCTTTTTGAAATTCAATGGCCTGTAGCCTTAGTAAAATGTGTTAAATTGTTAATAGAATGCTGTTTGAAATACATAGATCTACTTTTCTTGTTTATCTTAAATTGGCTACTGCTAGTTGGATAAAGTATCTGATACCCATAAAGATGCATATAGCATTTTTTTTTGAAAATTAATATTTTAAAGTAAAAAAATAGATGTTAACCAAAACAAATATTAATTATATTGATATTTGATAATCATCATCATTATATAAACAATTAAGTTTTATATAATAATCATTTAAGATAATCTGAGACAGAGTAGGAGGGTCTGCTGATTATTTTAAAAACATTACTGAGGTCCTCTGAAATGACTATATTTCCAGTTAATTCATAAACAAATTTTCTGCAATGAAAAACAACTAAACAAGTAAATTTGCATGAAAGAAAAAGGAAATTACAAGTCTAATGGTGTATTTTAGTAGTTATTTTAACTCTTCTCAATTACATATCAAGAATATATAATCATAATCTATGTGATATGTATATGAGAAACCTCTATAGCAAGTATTTTTGACGTTTCAATTATTTAACTGTAAAATTTGAATCTTTTTCCTTAGAACCCTACACCAGATACCCTCCCGATAGCAAATGTACTGTATCTGGGTGTTTGAATACGGCCCAGATATGGGCTCCTATTCAAATAAATCCAGATACGGTATCCCGGCGTATGGAATACGTATATGGGAATAGGTGTATGTGGGCCGTAGAAGGGAAGTATTTGGTAACTCTGCTGATAATGTCTCTTAATTCATTTGTTAATGGCAGCCACTGGAGCAGGTCGTTGTAGGATTGAAAATGGAGGTTGCTGGTCAGAAACTAGAAATGGCGGAACATTTTCTGCATGCTTGGTAATGATTCTTTTACAGTGATCCATATTCTCGTTGGCTTTAGAAGTTGGAAACAGGTTTTCCTGTTGGTTGAATCCATGCTTCATTTATTTGCTTACTATCGTGTCTATGGTAAAATCAATAGGAAACTCAATTCAGCGGTTGTCAATGCCCTACTGGCTTCCGTGGTGATGGGCACACGTGTGAAGGTACTCATTCCCTCCCTGTTTTAGAAATATGTAAATCTCGTTGTATGATTTTTCGTCCATGTTTTCTAGGGTTCTAAGTAGTGATACTGAAGATCTTAGTTTAGATTGATATAAGGTGTTGCTCTATTTTAAGCCTGTATGTGCACATTTAGGTTTAGTTTCGTTGGTGTATTAAAATTTTCCTTTTTCTATTTTCCAGATATTGATGAATGCCGAGAAGGAGTTGCTTGTCAGTGCAGTGGTTGTACATGCAAAAACAAATGGGGAGGATTTGATTGCAAATGTAAGGGAGATCTTCTATACATCGCAGATCAGGATACATGCATTGGTGAGATATTCGTGCTTTAGGCTTCTCTCAGAAGAAATCAATACTACGATTTTTCTTGCCTCTCTTTTCACAAGTGCACTAGAGACGAGGAATTACCTGATTTGATTTCATTGAAGAGAGGCATCCTTTTACGGTATCAAATAACTTTCACTTCTCTGAGTGTTTTTTTTTTTTTTCTGTGGGTGGTATAATATGCAGGCAGAAATGCTTCAAGATTTGGCTGGTTTTTGACACTTCTTATTCTAGCTGGCTTAGTGGGTATTGTTGTTGCTGGTTATGTGTTTTACAAGTATAGACTTCGGGTAAGTTCTGTAAATTTAAAGTCTAACCATTAAGGCTTTCCCTTTACCCTTTGATTTTAGTTAGCTCTGCATCTTAAATCCTCTCTTAGCTTAAAAATGTTCAGTGCTGAAATATTTAAACGTTTTGCAGTCGTACATGGATTCTGAAATTATGGCTATAATGTCCCAATATATGCCATTGGACAATCAAGGTGAGGTTCACCAAGCACCACAACAAAATTCAGTATGAGACGTGGTCTTTTCCCTCCTGATGAACTTTGGTACGGTCTATATTCCCATGCTGGTGTAAGAACTGTGCATTATCCTCATTAGCTGTTCTTTCTAATACTGGATGATTTCAAATTTCATGGATTTTCAAGTATCAAGATTGCTTATGTTATATATAGAAGTGATGTTTTCTTCTGTTTCAACTAAAGAAGTTGTTGCTTCGAACTAATTCTAGGGAAATGTTTGCATTCACTTTAGTACATATGTATATACCTCTTCTATCTTTTCTCACAGCAGAGGTTGTCTTTCTTGAACATGCAGGAAAGAGGACCTAATTCAACTGAGAAAGGATATGGAACTGACGTTGGCCTGATGTTTTATTTACTAGTGGATTTTCTCGGCTACCTTGTTCAACAGCCTATTGAAATCTGATTAGTTATTTGTCTCCTGTTGATGTATTCATTCGTTTGGGGGATAACAGTTCTATTTTCCTTACTGATGAATCTGTTTCAGCCTTTGAGTCAGATTTTAAAGGAAGCTATGACAAATAATCAGGCAGAAGCTAATGTCTATAAATGTAGCCGATAGTCATATCGATGCATCTCTGTTGAACGTGTATAATTGAGAAATATAGTCATGCATGGTCAGATGTTAATGTAACACATATAGACAGCAAAATTATCAATGGGTTTGAAGAATGGCTTAGGTATGATCTGGTGTACTTGTCTGGATTCCTTATTTTTGTTTGTTTACTTCTCTATTTTGCCTTCTGTTATTTATTTATTATTGTTGTGGGAATAGAAAAAACCAAGTCTGTTTGAAGAGTTTAGTGCTTCCATTAATGCATGGTACTGCTAAGAAAATTATGCTTTATTTGGGCCATTAACAGTTGAGTGGTTGGAGTGGTTCTAGCTGGGAACTTGATTTCACAAAATATACTTCTGCTGCCTTTGCTTGCAGTAAAGGCTATTAATAGAGAAACGGTACACTGATTTCATCTGGAGTAAAGTTAGCAAGTTAATTAAACAGGAAAGGTAGGCAAAAAGATGGGAAGGATTGTAGAGGTTTCAAAATACATCATATGATGTTTCCTTTATTGTTGACTTGAACTCATTTATTGCACATAGTTAAAACTGGTTTAATTTTCTTAGAAAGAATATTGAAGGATTGTTTGTTTTATCTCAGAAAATAGGGAAGGTTACTTAACCTTTATCATTGTCGAGGAGAAAAGTGTTATGGTCCTTTTTCCCTTCTTGTTTAAGAGTCCCTTTAGGCACTCTCCTAGTATAATGTTCAAATGCTCAACTTCGCTCAATTTGTGCATATGGTGACCCCAATCTTTAGACTACTTTTGTAAGTCATATAATTTGCGTCAACCCTAGGTCAAGACTACAAACAAGGTCATGATTGAAGGGCAGCCTCAACTCCCAATTTCAAATTCTCTTTTTTAACCTTTTGAGCCGCCTCCTTCATATCCTAGTCATTACACCTTATGAACATGCGCATTATTTGGACTGGTTTGAGCATCTAGGGTTTTGTATATAAAGCTAAGTCTTGTAATTACATTACTTTCATCACACATTTTTTTGACTTCATTAATTCTAGTTCTTGATTTAATGAGTCTTGGAATATTGCATGTAACCTTCTAACTCTTGATTCATGGATTTCACATTGATTGTTTTGTAGAAATAGATTTTAATGTAATTATATAATTTTGTAAAGAGTGTGTAAAAGTATTTTTTATAAAGGTTGAGCTAAATATGAATATAAAGATTCAATTTTTAGTAGCAGGTGTTAATTTGGATTTGGTACATAAGATAAAGATTTATATTATTTTTATTGTCTAATTTTCAAATTTGAATTATGTCAATGTTTTTACCCTCCATAAGAACGAATTTGTTTATGGTTATTATAGTAACTTAACTGATTTTTAAGATGGTTTCTAATGATTATTTTAGTGATATTTTACTTTTTCATGATGCTTTAGAATGTGATATATTAGTTGTCTATAATGAGTACGCAATGATTCAATAAACTCGATGGCCCTAACTATTGACAATGCTAACTTTGATGTAGAAAGAATTCTTGATAGTATTTAGGTTGTAATTTACTAATATATAATTATTTGAGTTAAATTATATAGTATGATGAGATCTTTTGACTAACTACAATCCTTATATTAATATGTAAATGAGTATTTAAATGTGTATAATGATTTTTGTAACTAACAATTTAGAATTAAACTAGGAAACAAATGCAAAACAAAAATTTTATATTCTAAACTATCACAAACCTTGAATAGAGCATGTAAATGGAGTTTAAACATAGCAATTTTTTTTATTTATTTTTTGGTTTTTTTCATAACTCCATTGTTGAGTGTGATTTGCTCCAATGATGGTTTGGATGTGGATACTCTTATTACACAAAAGAACACTATTTAGATAGCATACAGTTATCTCAAATGGAATGAGTGTATCTCAATTTATAGGTTTTTGGAAGAAGAAATAGATGGTGGAGATGTAATGGAAATATCAACAATGGAAGATGAATGAGAGGGCTTCCCTACGAGTGAAGAGAGAATGGAGGGTTATGATTGAAGTTGTTGGAATGCGAAAGGCTAAGATACACTTACAAAAAATAATAAGTAGTCACAACTATGAGGGATGTCGGGGACAAGAGTACTTAGGACCCCTTTATTCTTGGAAGTTAGTGGAGAGAATATTGCAACCATAAAGTATGTGGGATACAAGTGTACTTAAGACCCTTTTATTCTTGAAATTTGGTGGAGAGAATATAGCCATAGTTAAATAATAATATTATTTAGTTATTTAAGCCATCTGATGAAAAATATGTGCATAAATAATAATAATAATAATAATAAGTTATTTAATTAGGTGAGATAAATTATTTAATTACATAGGGGACATTATATGAAGGGGATTTGACTGGATGATGTAATTATTTGGTTGATTAGTATAAGAGTGCACTACGAGAATATTTAGGTGTTTACATTTTTCCCTCTTTGATACATTGTTGCAACTAAGTGGTAATGTGTTAAAGAAGAATAAAGAGTAGGATGAGATGGAGCTTTGGTGGCAAGTTGCTTTAGTCACTTAAGGATTATGATAGAAGTGATTTCCCCCTCAAGAGATTTGTTGGGTGAAATTGAGCCCATAAGGTCTCTTGAAAAGACAAAGGATGATAAGAAAATTTACCATGATGCATAAAAGATTACTTGGGATAAATCATATTGGGATGATGTACATGCCATGAAAAATAGAACTAATGATAGATGACAATTGAACATGTTGATTGATTTTGCTTGGATGATTAGATGGTACGATTCTAGATTGCATGGTTGTACATGTTTGATGATGATATTTCATAAGGATGTAATGCAACTAAAATGACACATGTTTTAGTAGAAAGCAAATGATGGATAAAATAGAATTAAGATGGTAAAAGAGGATGAAGGATGAATGTTATCAAAGTAACTTCACGTGCATAGAGAAACCGATTATTTGTTGTAGCACTGGTGCTATGCATCATGATATGATGGATCATGATGACGATGCACTATGTTCTTATGGACTGACACAAAACAAAGAAGTTGCAAATAGCATAATGATCCAAGAGACACGTTGTGTGACATGCCACCATATGAAGGATTGAGGGTAATCATGACAGTGTGATGGATGGAGCACTATGACTATAAATAACATGAATTAACACAAAATCAAAGTTGTAAATAACATAGTGATCCAGAATACATGTTGTCAAGCTATGCCATCATATAAAGGATGAAGGTGATTGTGATGGTGTGATGTATGGAGCACTAGTACCATGTGCAACAAAAAACACAAACACATGCAAAAAATTAATCAAAAACATACAAGAAAGATGAGATGGTATCTAATGAAATGTTGAAGCCAAGGGGTATGGGATGATAAGTTGGATTGAAGGATGGAGAATAAAGGGTGGGATGGGAAAGAGGCCAAAAAAGGATCAAATTAGGGTGGGAGGAGTGTGACAATAGATGGAGGTGGAAATACCATGCCCTAATGGGGATAATTTGTGGTAACCATTTCTTAGGAAATGTCAATAAGGGGATACCCCCACTTGAATGCAAAATCAAGGAAACTATGTGGAATAAATAAGGATAGAAAGGGAATGGAAGGGATATATGGAGGTAAATGAATGGATCGGGGGAGCGAGGAGGGGTTAAAATTAAGTGATATATGTGGGAGGGATGATAGAGAGGGATGGGCAGATGAAAACAAATGATGGATAGGGATCTTGAGTGAATGATTTGAGGAATGATGGGATGGGTGGAATGTGATAAATGAGATGATATGGAGTGATGCATGCTCATAGACTAGAGTGGTTTCCTACTACATGCGATACCTATTTTCTAGGTTTTTTATCATGGTACTTGCCTAAGGTGCCATAAGGAGTGGTTTTCACCATTGGACAAAAATATTTTTCTTTTAATACTTTTTAATTTTTTTGAAGATTTTGGTTGATTTTTTATTTTTTATTTTTATTTTGAAATATTGGTGTAGCTAATGGTTTAAGCATAAAAGTTCTTGAGATGGATCATGTTCATGGGCTCATCTATTTCATGGCCTTCAAGAGTAGCCAACATGTATGCTCCTAATCCAAATTTTGTAGTGATAACATAGGGACTCGACTACTTTGGTTTAAGCTTCCATTTGTTCACTCTATCTTGAGTGGTGTTCACCTAATTTTCCTTAAGGACAAGATATCCAACCTCAAACTCTCTTGTGTATATGTGTTTATTATAGTCGTGATGCAACCTATGATGGTATGCTTTGAGGTGATTGATAGCAATGAGATAGTGCTCCTCAAGGAGTTCTAGCTCATGTAATCATACCACTCTAGAGTCCTCTAAGATGAAGTTGCATAAAGAGACACAAAGAACATAGCTCGATCTCTATTGCAAAGATTGATTTGACACCATAAGCAAGGGAATATAGAGTGGAACCTATGTGAGTGCAAATATTGGTGTGGTAGGTCCAAAGGACAACATTGAGTTGAAGGTGCCAATCATGAATAGCATCATTGACAATTTTCTTGAGGATTTTTGTATTATGGTTTTGTTAGATACCACAACTTGGTCATTACCTTGTGGGTAATATGGGGTGGATCATTTGTGCTTGATATGTAATTTCTCACATAAGGATTACACTTCATGGTTTTTGAAAGATTTGATGTTGTTTGTGATAATAGTGGATGGAATGCAAAAATGACAAGTGAGATGGTTGAGGATGAATTGGATATTTGGATGTTAGTGGTAAAAGTGAGTGGAATCACTTCAACCAACTTAGTGAAATAATTGATAGTAGTAGTATGATTTTATGGTCATTGGAGGAGGTGGGATTAATATTTCCAATGATCTCAAGGCCCCATGTAGAGAAGGGACATGAAATGACAATATGATAGAAGGCTTGTGATGGTACATGAATGAGGTCCCCATGTTTCTGACAAGGAAGGCATTTTTTCACATATTGACAAGCATCAAATTCCATGGCAGGGAAATAATATCTTACACAAAGGAGTTTCTTGGCCAGGATCACATTGTTCATATGAGCACCAAAAATTCCATTATGGAATTCTTGAAGTGCTAGGTTAGCCTCATTTGAGTTGAGACATATAAGAAAAGTACTATCATATCCCTTACGATAAAGCATGTCACCAAGGAGGGTGTAAAAAGAGGTGCATTGAATAAGGGATTAGCATTTGGTGGATGTCATGTTTGGAGGAATGGTTTAGTTTTGGAGATAGACATAGATGTCAGTGTATCAAGGAGTGTTACAACCAATCACATATCATGTTGGAGAATGGTAGATCATAAGTGTTGAAATGCACAAGACAACTAAGAGGGGAGGGTGAATCAATTGTATCAAATTAATTTACTTCTAATGTTAATCAACATCACATTAACTCAGTTTGTTATTAAGTGTAAAAATGAAATGAAAATAATAGAAATAAAACACCAGAGACACTAGATTTACATGGAAAACCCAATGAGGGAAAAACCATGATGAGGATTAGCTCACAATATAGTAATAATGCAATATCGGATACAAAGGCTCACTGATAGAGGGCTCACTGCCTAGGTACAAAGGCTCATTGCCTACAATAGGACTCACTATCTGGAAGGAGGATCACTACCTACAAATATTGAAAAGATAACTAAAGATCCACCACAATAGGTTCCACACATTCACATCTTGATCAGAATATTGTAGACACCATCAACTCACTGCTTTCAGGAATCTAACACATCAAAGTATTGTTGCCTTGATTCGCTCTTACACACTCTGCTTTTCACACTTGTTTGCACACTTCACTTGCTTGTCTCTTTTAATTCATAACATCTTGACTTGCTTTTATACCATCTTCAACCCGAGAAGCATTCTCCAAGGTCGTCTATACATCCTTCATTTTACAAATTCAAATTAGGTCGGCTACTCAACATTCCCGCGATGGATAAGAATGAGAGAGGACCAATTACACATTTAATTAGGACCCAAACAACATCTTGGATCAATCACATGCTTCCTTAATTTAATGCAAAATCTTTATGTAATGTGTAGACACTAGGTCGACCAAACCTAATGAAAACACCAATGATCTTTGAAGTATGCACATCTCCAACAAGATGATCACATGTGGATCACCCAACACACTTCATCAAAAAATTTAACATCTCTAAGAAACCTGCAGGTACATCCACAACAATTGCAATAATCTTCATGCACAAAACTTTCTTCAATAGTCCAACCAGACCAAGCAACAACAAACAAGGGTTCTGGAGCAAGTCTTCCGAAGCACCAAATCACAAGCACATTTTCTAGAATAATGAGAACATCAGTATAAACCATCTCCAAAATCTGCAAGACCTTAAATAAACCACCAAAAGACTGTGGAGCAAAATCATTTCTCCTAGTCACAAACAAATAGTTCTGCCAAACTGGTTCACACACCGATGAACATATCTTTCATTCTCCATCGACCTAGAAGCTAAAACTTAGGATATATTATCCAATGAAGCTCATGAAAAATACCACATATCCACACATGCATAGGATCAACACATAATAAATACAAAGCACAATACCAAAGCACACTTAGAACACACACTCAACACAACCTTCATTATTTTTTAATTTTCTCAAAAGCACTTGGCAAAAACACAACTACAACTTCATAAATATAGCTCCATGTACTCTAAAAATTTCTATGGTATCTCAACTATACAAGTACCATTTGCAATCACACCGAACTGTGTTGACATCAATGACAAAATTAATGACAACACCATCAAACACATCCATACTTGCAACAACAAGTAGGGATGAGAATTTTTTCTATAAGAAAGTGGTACTCATGAGATTCATAAAGAATATCCAAAAGAGATCCAATATGTCCATTGCATCAATATCTTTGTTGTTGATACAAGAAATTTTCTCAAAAGACATATCCAAAAAATATTATTTAAATTATCCACCATAAATTTTTAGGGTACAAGCTTGTCATCCTTAGTAAGGAACTCACCATTGACCTCTCTGACTATCAACTTTGAATCTTTGAAGACATATAAGCGTTGGACATTCCATTGTATTTCTAGTTTTAGACTAGATCTCAATGCCTCATATTTCACTAATTTGTTTGTGCAAGGAAAGCCAATGCAATATGATTTTGGTTTGAAATTTCCTTGGGGGTGATGAAAACAATATTTACACTTGATCTATGTAAGGTAAATCATCGATAAAAGTATAATGTCTATAATTTGAATTCTTCAATGTGAAGGATGGATTCATCTAAAAATTATGTGATAAAAAAATGATAGTCTTAAATAGGAGCATTCACTAATTGATTTACTATAAATTTCCCCTTGATATCCATCTAATTGGTATACTCAATATCAAACTCACTAAGGAGCATAACAAAATTTTCCATTCTATCCGTAAGGAATGCTTTGGACAATTATATTAATGGGTCAATTTTGGCAATAAGATAGGTGGTAGCATTAAGCATGTAATGCCATTTTTTTCACATGGAAAAATCTATTGCAAGGCAAGATTTCTCCATGGATGAGTTCATATCCCACTAATATATTTCTGAGGTAGTATAGATGTCATTCTCTCTTCCTTGATCATTATGCTAAGTTAAGAGGGTACCTAAGGCATGTTGTGTAACTAAGATGTAGAGAAACAAAGGCCTATCTAGAGTGGGTGCTTTTAGGACTAGAGAATTGGATATGTATTCTTTAATCTTGTAAGAAAATTAACATGATTGGTTCCACTCAAAGTTGAAATTTTTCAAAGTAGATGTGAAAAAATATGACACTTATTTAGTAACTAGGAAATGAACCACTTGATAGCTAGAGTTTCTCCATAAGCTGTATAGCTATGTAAGGTACCTAGGAGATGATATTTATGTTATTGATTTTACCTTATGTAGATCTACTTTGATACCATGCATAGAAATAGTCAACCCTAAGAACTTGCTTGATGTAACCCCAAAGACACATTTCTTGGGATTTAATTTGACCTTATACTCTTTGAGCCTTTGGAAGATATGATGCAAGATGATTGGGTGATATTCTTTGAGTTTTTATTTTCTTGAGATATCATCCACACAATCTTCAACAATGTCTCAACATATCATGGAATATTATAGTCATGGCTCTCTGATATGTGGTACCAACATTTTTTAGACCAAATGACATGAATCTATATGTAATAGAATTTTCCCAAAGGGATGATGAAGGTTGTCTCATGTTGTTATTCTAGTGCTATATTAATTTTTTCATACCTAAAAATACATCCATAAGGGATAATATCTCATGGCCAGTTGTCTAGTCCACTATCATGTCTATATTAGAAAGTGGAAAATAATCCTTGGGGCAAGCTTTATTAATATCCCTAAATTTTGTACATACCCTTATTCATTTGGCTTTAGTTTTTACTTGGTCCACATTAGATACCCACTCTAGATAGTCATTAGGATGAATGAATTAATTTATAAATATCTTCTTTCTAGGAGGGCCACCTTAGGATGCATTTATCTTAGATTTTTTATGAAATGGTTTGGCATCAGGCCACACCACAAGGTGGTGAATGATCAAGGATGGGTTCAAGGTAGGAATTCCAATAGAAGACCAAAAAATACATTTAGATAATCTCTAAAGTATCATGGAGATGTCTATTTTCAACCTAGGATCTAAAGAAAGTACTATATGTGTCAACTTAGGTGCCTCCTTTGTACCTAGATTTATGTATATAACTTCGTCAACAAGGAGGGGTGATACATATTGAAGTGGGGTAGGAGATAATTTAAAATGAATCTCACTATCAAATGGTATATTTTTATGGTTCCTCTAAAAGATCTACTTGTTCTCCAAAATATATAGATGATCTTAATAGGATTTGGAAGCCTTGTTTATGATTTTCTGGTGAAATGTGGTTATGAGATTGTATAAGCTCTATGATGGCCTCATTATTTTGAAATGTATCCCCACAACTCTTAGAAATCACCTGAAACCAAAAATTCCTATCACATTTGAAGAGAAAAAGCCATTGATATGCTCATACAACTTTGAGAAGAGATGATCTAGAAAAGCAATTAATTAATCTAAATGAATGGCTACAATGAATGAGAATCCTTATAAAAAGAAAAGAAAACCCTAGATGAGGATTTGATTAGATTATGAAAAAGTGTCATCATCTCATGCAATGAGACAACTTAACCTATAAATAACCCAATCTAATAATAAAAACACACCTAAGTTTAGATTAAGTGAATAAAGTAATAAGGGACCTAATAATTAATTAATTATCAAGTGATGTCCTAATTACTCCAACAACCTCCTTAAGATCAACTTAGGGAGAAGCAAAAACAACCCAATGATGGATGCATCAATGGGTCCCAACTACAAGGCTCGATGAGGTACCCATGTACAAACAAATGATACTATCATAAACAAAGAAAAGGAGAAAACCACATGGGAAAAAATCCTCTCCAAAAGAGAGAAAATGAAATGATTGCACTAGTGAAAAAAGGATAGAAGGAGGAATCAATGTAACACCCTAAGCACTAATTTTATAATTTTGTCAGACAAGTATAATATATGTCCCTAGTAGGAGAGAGAAAAAAAGGATATAAATCCCCCTCATAAATAATGAGCTCATGTGTCAATGGTGAACACCTGAAGATAGAACACGATCCATTGCGTGCAAACAAAATTTCTCCCCTTTGGAAGAAATAGATCAATTGGTGATTGGATATGTCATTCCCAAAACATGGAAGACTCAAGAATATAAATCCAAATGATGCGTGCCTTTGAAAAGTACTCAAGCATCCACATGTCAGAAAGATATTATGTCAATCCATAAACCCGTGAAGGCCGATACAAAATAATCTTAAGAGATGATAAAGATGATGGGCCAACATCGATAATGTGACTTTCAACAAAGAGGAGATGAATTTCCTCAAAGTAATCTTCCAAATCTGCAATATAGGATTTCACAAACAAGGATGATATTTCTGCAAGATTTGAATCCCAAGTAGTTGTGTCCAAAAGATAATGAATGTCCTGCTGCATTGAACCAATAAGGGCCAAGGATGTGGTGATGCCAAGCTGACTAGGAAAACCGTGAGATGAAGATGAAGTCTCAATCTCAAGAGTGGGAACATGAAGAAAATTATTTGAACCATCAAAATATGCAAGATCTATGATATACTCAAGGTCCAATAAAGTATTGTCATCAAAGGTTAGGCAATACACTTCTACAAGAGGAAGGAGACAATTTATAGTAGGATCCTTTAGGAATGGAGAGATATGAGGGTCTCCATGGATCCTCCAAAGTTAAGTCCAAAGTATGTGGGGATAATCAATGTTTGATAAACACACATAGTGTCATGATCAACACTAGAAAAAATTACTCTGACAACATGATCACTAATAATACCCCATATTGAATAACTCATTGGTGTGCTAGGTGTAGGTATGAGTCCATATAGATAAGGAAAAGTATTAAGCCACTTGAGATGTGTGAGGATGCTATTTTTCCAAGACTCATAGTTATCATTTATCATGATGAGCATAATAGGATGAATTGAGAAACCCATGATACTTCCTCAAATAGAAAAATCAAAGACTAATAACCTCAATACATGTAAAGAAGATCAAATGAAGTCATCTCACACAAAAAATACTTTCCAAGTGTTAAGATTTCCAAGTAATTGACAATAATATGAAATAAAAATAATGAATAAAATGTACTTGGGGAAGATTTTGGAAAAAGTGAACGTATGGATTTGAAAAAATCTAAAATACCTTTTCAACGCCACTAAAATCATGAAAGTTGAAGATACAAGAAAAATGTTATGAGCTCAAAAGTGAAAATTGAAGATATGAATTTGTCTGAGAATAAAATGAACCAAAAGTAAAATCTAAATATGAGACCCACACCACTACAAAGTGCTTGGAACCAACTTTACGACGATATTTTTTCCCAATTTTGACACCGTATGCCCAAGTTATGCCAAGGGGTTATCTATACAGTGTTGATGTTATGTTGACATCAGTGAATATTCCTAAAATATTTTGTTCATTGAGAAAAGAATCCTCCTTCACTGAGAAAAAGTTCAGGGGCTCAAAATATTGGTATAAAAGAAGAATATTCTATGTTTGGATGGGATTCCTATTGAAATATTGTGTGGTCAATTGAAAGAAAAATTAAAGTAGAATATTCTACTAGGTGCACCACCAACAAATTTCTAATAGCTCCTAGAATTTCCAAATGGGCCCGTTGGCAGGTTTCTCCTGCATTTTTGGGGTTTAAAAGGTTGGTCTACGCTTAGCCACCACTAAAAAAGTAAGAAGTGGTCAGTGGGTGATTTGACCCCTAGTGTTACTTGATTGCGAGTTGTAAGGTGCAACTTGTACCCTATGGTCAGTTAATTCTTTTTGCTTTTTCTTTTTTTAAGTGATTAAAAAAAAAAACCTTTTGCTAGAATTTAAAATAAAATAAAATCATAGATGATAAAAATACCAATCACTTACTTGCACAAAGGAATTTAATGCGACAAGGACATACAAAGATGTTGGAGATTTGCATTGTCATTGATGCCAAAAGGAGAGTGTTGCACTATGTTTCCCTTAGTGTTCTCATTAATGTCTACCTATGTCAACCTCTAGTGTGGTGTTGAGCAAGTGTGTCTAGATATTTTTGGTGTTGTAGATGGGGAGATTGTTGCAACCTCTAGTGTGGTTGTGATAACAAGGTGTTTGTTGATGTTTGTTGATGTAGCTAGTTCACTTGGTTTCCAAGTTCTTTTGAGAAAGTTTGAATGAGAGTGTACAAGGTGACAAAGTTGTATTTTGTGTTGTGCTCCACACTTCTTCATGGTTGAAGATGTGCATGTACAGTTTGGATGAGATGATCAAATTTTTTCAAAGGTGTTATATCCATAGTTGTAGGTTTTGGATCGTGTGACAATGGAAGTTGTGTTTGACAGTTTGCTAGACTGTGAAGAAAGTTTTCTAGGAGAAATGAAATTGCTCCATGTTTCTCCTCATTGAGGTTTCTCATATTCTAGATTTGGGAATGTGATAATATTGTTATTACCTACCTTCCCTTGGATTTTATGTGTTTAGGTGTTCCACAAGGTTGGTTACTAAGTTGCTTGCTTGTGGTAGTGTTGTTGGTTGCACATGATGATATTAAGTGTTCTTAGTTTTGGGTGGTTGTGGCATTGTTGCTAAATATTTTGATGGTTTTAGAATACTCTAGGATGTTGTAGAGTGTTGCTATGTGGTCTTCATGTTTTTTCTCAGACCTGGAGAGGCGTGTATGTGGTTGCTTGTTAGTGTTACTACAAGTTTGGTCGACCTGACATGCTAAAACTAATTACAAAAATTGTTTGTTGTTTGTGGAAGCAAGGTGAAGCATTTCGATGTAGATTTGGATCCTAGTAAACCATTTGTGTGGTATACCTTCAATTCTTTCCATTGTGGAAGTGTTTGATGTTGACCTATTTGTTGGTTGCATGTTTAAGGTGCATGTGTTTCGTTGAGGCCGACATAAACAAGGTTTTTTGAGGTCGTGGAAAATATATAAGAAAGTTTATTGTTGGAGATGTTGTGGTACATATTGTGATCGAGTGTTGTGATATGAGTGTGAGCTTAAATTTGTAAGGCTACAAGATGCAATGAACATAAGGTGTCTACATTTTAGTGAGCTTGAAGTTGTTGGAGGCAATGAGCCGAAGGTTGCGGATGGTGTAGAGTTGTTGTGGTGGATCTTCTTGTTTCTCTAAGGTAGTGAACCTCCTTGTAAAAATAATATTATATTCTTCTTTCTTTTAGAAAATGAGTCCTTTGGGCAGTGATCCTTTCTTCTCTTTTGGACAGTGTGCCCATTCGGTTGTGAGCCTATTGTATTTGGTATTGTTATTCATATATATGTGTCATTCCTCACCATGGTTTTCCCCTAATTAGAGATTTCCACATGAATCTAGTGTTCATTTGTGTATGGTGTTGTGTTGATGTTTCATATGTTTACTTTTTATTGATGCTTAATAAGGATATGAAAGTTGATAAAGGTTTAAGAATTTATGAGGGTTTGACAATTTTAGTTTACAATTGATTCACCCCCCCTCTTAGTTGTCTTGTGTGTCTAACAATTGGTATCAAAGTTGCAATTCCTTGGAAGAATATTATCCGCTTGAGGTAGATCCGATGGCGTACATGAATGGTGTCAAGGTCCCTTTGTTCAATGGAACAAACTATGCTTTATAGAAAGCCAAGATGGAAGCCTTTCTTGTCTCATTAGAATTTGGTGTTTGGAAGTCAGTTGAAACTGGATACACTATGTTGAATACTCCTCTGGAGAGTGATTATGAGATCAAGGATTATGAGAATAATGGTAGAAAGGAATGCTATCTTGAGTGGAATTTCTGATTCAAAACTTGTGAAGGTGATAAGCCTCAAAATTGCTAAAGAGATCTAGACAAAGTTGTAGATCATTTCTGAAGGAGATGGTAAGGTCAAGCAACCAAATATGTAGAATTTCAAAGATAAATTTGAAAACATAAGGATGTCAAAAGATGAATATATTGCTGGCTACATGCTTTGGGTGGATGAAATTGTCAATGCTATCAATGGTCTGGGTGGAAAGCTAAAGGAAAGTGAAGTTGTGAAAAAGGTATCGAGACTATTCCTAAAGCTTATAGTACTAAAGTTTCTACTATTGAGGAAGCTCATAATTTGGATCAGTATTCTAGAGATCAAATTTTTGGTGCTTTAACTAATTTTGAATTAAGAGAGTTTGACCAAGATGCTCCAAGGAAAGAAATTGCTTTTAAAGTCAACAAGAAAGATGATGAATCGGATCCAAATGATCTTGATGAGTTAGAAGAAAAATTTGTAAGAAGAATGAAAAAGGGAATTGGAAAATACAAAGGTAAGTTAACCTTTAAGTGTTTAAATTGTGGAAAGATAGGTCATTATGCTTCTAAATATCCAATCAAAGTTGCAAATGACAAACATAAAGATCATAAAGGTAAATCTATCAAGAAGATTTATTATGTTAAAGAAGATATTGGTGTGTTTGTTGATGAAGAATTAGATTATTTGGATGATTGAAGTGATGAATTATTGTTCATGGCTTCAAATGTTGGAACTAATTCTATTGACCCTAAAAGATGTGCGAAGGAAATTGCTCTGAAAATAGGTCACAATATTGAAGGAACTATGTTGACCACTTTTCTTGCAAGAGGGGAGAGAAACTACTAGATAATTGATAGTGGATGCTCAAATCATATGACAAGTGATAAGAGTAAGTTTTTGAAGCTTGAAAATTATGATGGTGGCCTTGTTAAGTTTGTTGATGATACATTTGCTAAGATCTATGGAAAAGGTTCAATTAGTTTTCATGGAAAGCATTAAATAGATGATGTTATTTATGTCAAGGGTCTTTGGAATAATCTTCTCAGTGGAGGAAAAATGTGTAGCAGAGGATACAATTTGGTGTTTCAAGATGATGGTTGTAAAATCATAAAAGAAAGTTTTGGAGCATTTGTTACAGTAGGAACAAGGATAGAAGGAAATGTTTATCAGCTCAAAGGTGGTGCTGTTAAGTGCTTTATGTCTCAAATCAATGAGAGTTGGCTATGGCATAAAAGAATGGGTCACATCAATTTTTATATCCCAGTGAAGATCAGTTCTACTGAAGCTGTGAGATATCTACTAGAGATTACAAAGCCTATCAATGCAATTTGCAAGGAGTGTCAGTTTAGAAACTAGAAAAATAAGAGGTATAGTACTAAAGAATATTCTACCACATGACCTTTGGAGTTGCTGCATACAAACCTATGTAGACCTACTAGAATGGGAAGCTCTCAAGGTGATAGGTATTTTATGTTGTTGATTGATGATTGCTCTAGGATAACTTGGGTGACATTTCTCAAAGAAAAATAAGAAGCTCTAGATAAGTTTAAAGAATTAAGTCTATGTTTGAGAATGAAATGGACTTGAAAATAAAATGTTTGAGATTTGACAGAGGTGGTGAATTCACCTCCAATGATTTTAATAGTTTTTGTGAAGATCATGAGATCAAGAGACATTTATCAACTCCTAGGAATCCTCAGTGAAATGGAGTTATGGAAATGAAGAATAGGACAGTTCAAGAAGCAACAAGAACGATGATGAAGGAAGAAAATCTACTCAAAGTATACTAGAAAGAAGCAATTCATACTGCAGTATACATTATTAATAGAGGATAGGAAAGAGTGAACAATTCAAAGACTTCTTATGAATTATGGTATGGGAAATCTCCTACTGTGAAATATTTCAGTGTTTGGAAGTAAATTTTATATTAGGAGAGATCCAGAGAACTTAGGAAAGTTTGATTCAATATTCGATGAAGGAATATTCCTTGGATATTAAACAAAGAACAAGGCATACTGGTGCTATAAAAGAAGGATAAAAAATATAGGTGAAAGTGTAAGTGTTAAAGTGGATGAAGAATCACATCAAAGTTCAATGATGATAGAAGGATCTGAATTTGATGAACCCCCTTGCAGAGAAGAAGAAGAAGAAGAAGAAGAAAAAGAGAAAGAGATAATAGTGGAAGATGAAGGAGCTTTGGAAAATAATCCTAAGACTCCTAAGTATGTGCACACGAATCATTCTAAAGATAAAATAATTGGAGATAGGAGAAAAGGTGTGATGATAAGAAGAAGATTTGTTATGATAGAGGAACATGTAAACTTTTATTTACTCTTTGAAGTAGAACCTAAAAATTTGACTGAAGCATGCAAGGATGAGAGTTGGATCAAAGCTATGGTAGAAGAACTAAGTCAGATTGAGAAGAATCAGACATGGAAATTGGTCCCAATACCAACAAACGAGAATGTGATAGGAATCAAATGGGTTTTCAAGAAAAAGTTAAATAAGGATGGAAATGTTGCTAGAAACAAGGCTAGACTTGTGTGTAAGGACTACTCACAAGTGGAAGGAATAGATTTTGAAGAGACTTTTTCTTTGGTGGGAAAAATGGAATCCATTAGGATTTTTTTGGATTTTGTAGCACATAATGACTTCAAAGTATATCATATGAATGTAAAGTTTGAATTTTTGAATGGTGAGTTAGAAGAAGAGGTGTACATTGAACAACCAAAAGATTTTCAGTTATCAAAAGATTATGATATGGTTTTTAGGTTGAAGAAAGCATTGTATGGAATCAAATAGGCTCCTAGAGCTTTGTATGCAAGATTGAATAAGTACCTATTGCAGTAGGGATTCAAAAAGGGTACCACAGATAACAATCTTTACTTCAGGGTTGAGAGAGATCAAATCTTGATTATGGTTGTGTATGTAGATGACATAATCTTTGGAGGAAATGAGGAAATGTGTAAAAAGTTTACAGAGAAGATGAAAAATGAGTTTGAGATGTCTATATTTGGGGAGATAATTTTTTTCCTTGGGCTACAAATAAGCCAATATGATAAAGGTATATTCATCTCACAATCAAAGTATGTCAATGAAATGTTAAAGAAGTTTGGAATGGAGGACTCTCAAATAGTATGTACTCTCATGGTTACTAGTTGTAAGTTGAGAAAAAATGATGAACCTCCTAAGACAAATTAGAGCAAGTACAAATCCATGATTGGTGGATTTCTATATCTAACTACTACTAGACTGGATATCATGCATGTAGTGTGTCTTGTGGCAATATTGCAAGAAAATCCTAGAGAATCACATGTGGCAGTAGTAAAAAGCATATTTAGATACTTGAAAGGCACTCTAGACTATGGTCTATGGTATCCTAGGGATATTGATTTCTCTTTGACTGCTTATATAGATGTAAATTAGGAATGTTGTACAGATGAAAATATAAGTGCAAGTGGAGATGCTTTTTTTATTGGAAGTAGATTGGTTTCTTGGTTGAGTAAGAAGCGAGATTCAATGTCATTATCTACTACAAAGGTAGAATATATTGCAACAATCTCTTGTTGCGCACAAGTTTTATGGATGAAACATGCATTGAAGCATATTAGAGTATCATATGTTGAACCTATTTCTATCTTGTGTGAAAATAGAAGTGCTATCAACATTTCAAAAAGTCTAGTAATGCATTCAAGGATAAAGCATATCGCTCTCTGGTATCACTTTCTAAGAGAGAAAGTTGTAGAGAATGAAGTGAAGTTGGAGTATGTTCCTAAAAAGGGTTAAATAGTAGACATTTTCACAAAGGCTCTTCCAAAATATACATTTGAGTAACTCCAACAGAAGCCAAGGGTTATTGCCCCTCCTTTCAACTAGATGCATAAGTTGGTGCATTTGTCCAAGTGAGCCATTCAAGATATATTATTGGTCTATGACTGATCAAGGCCACTTCTTAGGGGGATTAGGTAGTGGTGTATTTGGTTGGTACAGTTAGGGGGAGCATATCTTGTGCCCCTAAGGGGGAGAGAGAAGTGAAAAAGAGAGAGCAATAGAGAAAGAGCTATGGAGAGAGAGCATAAGTGTGAGAGGGAGTTACATGCAAGTGTTTCCTAAATTAAAGTGTGCAATTGTTTCCATTTCCCATTAATGTTAAAGGGGGAGAGAGAGTAGTGTGAAAAACATAAGGTGAGAGTTAAATCTACAAGAAAAAAATTGATGTCAAAGGGGGAGAGAAGTCTGAAATATAAGAAGTGTTCTAGTAAGGGGGAGTGTTACTTGAGTACTGCTTGATGCAAGGTTGTTGTTGTGAGCTGGTATTTACATTGCATGGTTGTTTTTATTGTTGATGTTTTTTAGAGTTCGTGTTGCCATCAATGATAAAGGGGGGATTATTGGAGATTATTGTTGTCATTGATGTCAATAGGGAGATTTTTGTACCATGTTTTCCTTAGTGTTGTCATTGATTTCAACTTATGTCAACCTCTAGTGTGGTGTTGAGCAAGTGTTGTAGATGGAGAGATTGTTGGTGTTGCAATTGGGGATATTGTTGTAATCTCTAGTTTGGTTGTGAAGAGAAGGTATTTGTGATGTTTCTGATGTAGATGGTTCACTTATTTTCCAAGTTCTTTTGAGAAAATTTGAATAAGAGAGTGTATAAGGTGATAGAGTTGTGTTTTTTTTTGTTCTCCACATTTCTTCATGGTTGAAGATGTGCCTGTGTGGTTTGGATGAGGTGATCAGAGGTGTTCAAAGGTGCTATATCCATATTTTCATATTATACATCACGCGAAAGTGGAAGTTATGTTTGACAGTCTATTGGATAGTGAATAAGGTTGTTTAGGAGAAATGGAATTGCTCTACATTTCTTCACATTGAGGTTTTTTGTCTTGGAGATTTGGGAACTTGCTAATATTTTATATACCTACCTTCCCTTATAGTTTTGTGTGTTCAATTTTTCCACAAGGTTGGTTAGTAAGTTGCTTGCATGTGGTAGTGTTGCTAGTTGCACATGACGATGTTACGTGTTCTCAGTTTCAGGTGGTTGTGGCAGAGAGTGATTATTATGATGGTGTTGGAATATTTTGGGATGTTGTGGAGTGTTTCTATGTGGTCCAAATGTTGTTTTTGGACTTGGAGAGGTGTGTATGTGGTTGCTTGTTAGTGTTAGTGCAGGTTTGGTTGACCTAGAATTCTAGCACTAATTGTAGAAGTTGTTTGTTGTTTGTGGAAGCATGGTGAAACATGTCAATGGAGATTTAGATTTTAGCATAGCCTTTGTGTGGTATTCCTTCACTTATTTCCACTATGGAACTGTTTGGTGTTGAACTATTTGTTGGTTGCATGTTTGAGGTGCATATCATATGTTTCATTGAGGTCGACCTAAACAAGGTTGTTTGAGGTCACAAAGGATATATAAGAAAGGTTATTGTTGGAGATGTTGTGTATGTTGTGGTGTGAAATCTGATCAAGTGTTGTGATATGAGTGTGAGCTTAAATGCATAAGGCTACCAATTGTAGTGAGAAAAAGGTGTCTACATTTTTAGTGAATCTGAAGTACTTGGAGGTAGTGAGATGAAGGTTGTGGATGGTGTAGATTTTTTGTGGTGGATCTTCCTATTTCTATAAGGTAGAAAACCTCCTTGTAATAGTATTCTTCTATTATTATTTCATTCGAATAGTGAGTCCTTTGGGTAGTGAGCCCTTAGCAATGAGCCTTCCTTATCTTTTGGGTAGTGAGCCTATTGTATTTAGTGTTGTTATTTATATATATGTGAGTTAATGCTCACCATGGTTTTTCCTGATTAAGGTTTTCCACATAAATTTGGTGTTCTCTTGTGTATGGTGTTGTTGTGTTGATGTTTCATATGTTTACTTTCTATTGATGCTTAGTAAGGATCTAAAAGTTAAATAAGGGTTTAAGAATTTATGAGGGTTTGATGATTTTAATCTATAACTGATTCACCCCCCTCTCAGTTGTCATGTGTGTCTAACAAAAATTCCCTACCACAAAAAAAATGTTTTTTTGTAACTTTCTTAAATTTGACAAAATGGTAGGTGATATTTGGGTTTTTGGTCATTTTAGATTCAATGATAATGCTTGTTTTTCCCTAGGATGAGCCAATTTTTCCATTAAGGCTAGATTTCTCAAATTTTGCATAGAAATTCATAGATATAGTGCTTTAATACCATGTTGGAGTTTATATTTAACCTCACGACTCCTAGAAATCACCTATAACCAAAATTCCTATCACATCTAAAGAGAAAAATCTATTTATATGCTCATGCAATCTTGAGAAGAGATAATCTATAAAAACAATTGATTGTGCTATTGATTAATTTAAATAAATGATTACAATGAATGAGAATCCTTATAAAATGAAAAAAAAACCCTATATGAGGATTTGATTAGATTGTGACAAGTTTCATCATCTCATTCATTGAGATAAATTAACCTATAAATAACTCAATCTAATAATAAAAAACACTCCTAAGTTTAGCATAAGTTAATAAAGTAATAAGGGACCTGATAATTAATTAATGGTTAATTAATTATCAAGTGATGTTCTAATTGTTGAGAAAATGTCTCAACCTTGCTTTGTTTTTTAATTATTAATTGGCAATTTGTAATTATCTTTTAGTTGTCATGAAAGTTACTAAATAAAACTATGATAACTTGAAAAGTTTTTAAAAATTGTCAAATTAGAAAGAGCATGAAAAAGGGGAAGTTAAATGTGATATTGGAGAATATAAGGAATATTTTTTAGTTTGCATGAGCACATTACTAAAAAGTGGATAAAATCACAAGTTGGAAGAGGAAATTTCTTATTATTGTGATTTATGCCTAAATGATTTTGGAAACCATTCTTGATTTTGGTTTCCTCTCATGCCTATATATTTAGTGCTTGAGTTGAAGGAAAAAAAAGTTAATTTATAGGTTGTTTAAGCCATGAAGTGTTGCATTGATTCACAAAGAGAAGTTGTATTAATGTAACTCATTTGAAGGATTAATGCAATTGTTGGATCTCTATGGGTGTAGATATTTTTCCTACAAGGTTTTCTCCATGTAATTCTTGAGTTATGCTTTGCATTTATATTGTAATCTATTTACATCTATGATTTATTGTTATCTATTTATTTGGATGCATAAAATTATCTACATATTTTCACTGTAAATTTTTATCTTTTTCTTCAATAATAATTACTCCAACAATCCCAATAAATGAGTTCAAGATATTATATGTTAAGGTGGATGATGAGGATGGTATTTCCATAAAATAGATTTGTGATAGCAAGCTCTTCAAAAGGACTTGGAATGACATTTATTTCACTATTTTCAATGTAACATGCACATTGTTCTACCTAGTAATTTTACTAAGTTTTACCCACAAGTGAAAAGTACATGCATGTAACATAATGAGCAATACAAAATTTCTTCTTTTCAATAATAAATGTACCATTTAATACATAACCTTTCCAAACTTTTCCATTTCATAATCAAAGTATCATTTCAATAATATAAGCATGATTTCAATTTACATAAATATATTCAAGATAACATTTCACATTTACAAATTTCCATATAGATGGACACATGATTACATACATAGATTCAACAAGATTACATGAACTATAAATACAAATGGTCCAAAATGTCTTTCTCCCAAATCTTGTACTCCAACTACATGAGGAGAATCATCACTCAAGTGCTTTTCTACCAACCATGGACTTACTTTGGTTCCCCGCACATCTACCCAACTTGGTAAGATGGCCCTTCCTTCAACGAAGAGATTGGTTTGGTAACCTCATCCTTCAAATAGCCTTTCTTGAGAAGAGTGACGTGTCCTTCATATCTAGAGCTACCATAATGTCTACTTCTACATGTATGATTACCTCATCCTATAATGTAAATTGGATCACATAGTGAACTGACAGTGTAGATAGTGGCTACCTACACTACTTTGGCCAAAGATTCATCACCTAGTTACTTCGAGTGAGGTCATTTGTTCACCACAATAATTTCTCAATTTGTATTGACCGTTATTATTCTATTCAAGGGTTATCCCCTTTCCCATGGATTATCCTAACCCTAGGAATAACCTTCCCATTAACTCATATCTAAATGCCATTACTACAAGTATCTCAAAACAACTCTATCTTATGCTACACACCTAGAGTGTTGTCATACTGCATATAGTACTAACATTCTAAGTATAGTATAAATATTATATAATCATATACAACCCAATATAATATAAATATCTATATACATATAAATCCAAAAGAAAGGTTTCTCAATACAAGAAACAATAAAGAAACATTCAAAAGAAATGCAAGAATCATAACACACATAAAATATAATATTTCCAAACACGGTAACATAATAAACAATCTTTCCAACATAATAATAAAGGAGTAAAAATAAAAATGCTTGTTTAAAGCTCCAATTGATTATTCTTCCCTCTTAGCGTAATGGCTCAAGCTCACTTGCAACTTCCTCTAAGAACAACCCAAATTCCACTATTGGCTTCTCACCAAATCTCTCAATAATACCAATGCAAATCAACAAAACAACTCCCTAAATCTCAAGCTCTCAACTCACTTTCAAATAAAATACAACAAAATAACACAAGATAATTTGATTGAAAAGTGTAGCAAATGGTAGAATGAACACCTCTATATATACTAAAATGCAAGCAACCAAAGGTTACAAACAAGCTAATACCTCTTCCACATTTCTAACCATATGCAATGACTCATCAAACTAACTTACAAGTTTGTAACACATAATAGTTCTCACATTCAAATGGTTGAGTCGACTGGTTTCATGGTATAGCAAGACTCTTTTACTAAGTCAAATGAACAACAAGCTCATTAGCAAGTTTCCTAAATCAAATTCCTTCTCATATTGCTACCAAGTTTACTTTTGACTGAGTCTCAAGGCTAAGATATTGCTTTATTAGACTTATGCATAGTAAAAAATCTTCTTAAGCATTTCATTTACCTCAACAATCGTGCCACATTTCATAAATTGGCACCCTTGAGAATAGCACAGTTAGATTGCTTGTATATTGCTAAAAACTATATTTACTTCATTTTGCAATGTATACACAACACTAATTCTATACATGCCTCATATTCAAAGTTGACTTGGTCTTTTGTTGCTTTATGCGCAGGTTATATTATGCCACACACTACCAAGGCAACACCATATATGCGCCTATGCTTCTTTTAAGCACTTCACTAATATTAATCATAGCGCTATGTATTTCACTTTATAACTATCTCAAATGATTATTAATTATATATTATATATATAATATATATACATATACATATTTATATATCCTTTGATATATACATATATATTAATATACTTATCTCACATGGTTATCAAATACATTACACATTTGTATATACACACAATTATATATAAATACATATTAATATATATGTAGCTATATTATTTTATACATATATATTAATATATATATAAATAATATATTTTAATACCTTTATAAAAACACATACTCTCATACCCATCAATCGACACACACACACACACACACATATATATATATGTCACCTTAGTCGCATATGGGTAATCCATCCATGGGAATGCATAGGTACATCTACCTACGTATACTCATGTACGTATTTACTCACATGTATGAGTTTACTATACATATATACATATATACATTTTATGCATTTATCTCATCAACATAACAATAAATACACAAAGAAGGACTTCCACTTAACATCACGACTTCATCACATTCCTCAATCCAAACATTCATGAAACAAAGTCAAGGTGAATCATTTGCTTCATATCTACAGAGATGGAGACACAAAGCAAGAAAATTTAAATGGCCTATTTCTGAGAAACAAATTGTAGACATATTTATGTCTAACGTACACACAAACATCAACTTCGAACTCACTTTGTTGTGCCCTAGAAACTTTGAGGAAACTATTGAAAACAATTTTCTAATCGAAAGAGCTCTCATTGCACGGGGAGTAATTAAACTCTAGAACCCTAAAAATCAACCTTCTACCTCAAATGACAAACCAAATAAATGGGTGAAGAATAAAAATGTAACCAATGATGGAGTGGTTTATGCTAAGGTTATACGAAACATACAACCTTCCAATAACCCATAGAATCATGTTCAAACAACACATACCAAACAACCAACCCAATTATCCATAGAACAATCAACTTAGTTATCCTAAGAACAACCAACCAACCAACCAATAGCAAAAACAAGGACATGATAATGAAAGGAGACCAGTAAGGCAATATGACCGACCTAGAAGGAAATGCACCCCACTGGGATAACCACTCGAGGTAATCATGTGTAAATTGGTCCAAACAACCTCATCAAGATTAATGACAAAACAAAGTATGAGGAGCCCAACTTCAAACCCCCTTGGTACAATAAGAATGAACAATGTGAATTTCACAAGATCAAGGGGCATACCACCAACAATTGAATGAGGCTCAAAAACATCGTGTAAGACCGAATCATAAAAGGAGAGGTTGACATAGAATCTTGTCCTAAAAATAAAGACTTAAAGATCTACAAGGATCTAATCCCCAACCATTCTAGGGGAAATGGAAAGGGAAAATGAAAATATTTCCATTAATGAAACTTTGCCTATGACGAACTCATAAGAAACATCTCTCACGATGATCATACCATCCATGTTGTAACCATACTAGGAGGAGATCCCAAGTGTAACGTAACTACATGAAGATGAAGAGTTACAATCGAAGGAGAACCAACCCAAGTAAAAGCCACAAATAAGCCATCTACAACATTGCGGAATAAATAAAGAAAACCCCTCCCTCAATCTCCATCCTTGATCTTTTAATATTTTCGCCAGCACATAAGGAAATCTTGGACAAAGATCTTGTCGAAACCTCCATCCCTAACAACCTCAATGCTAATTAGTTCAAGCCATGGTTGGTAATATCACCTCAACTCATCATTTGGTCTTTTTTGGGAAAGAACTTCCACAACGATCTTTCCACAATCAAGCTCGCTATCTAGAAGTGTGTGTCCATAAACACAAAGTTAAGAGAGTATTGATAGATAACGATGCAAGTTTAAACATTTGTACCCTAAAATTAGTGAAACAATTGGGATATTCTGATGACATAATAGATAAAAATAAAATTATCACCATCAAAGCTTATGATGATATGGAAATAAATTTGAAAGGAACAATTAGACTTCCCATTCAAATAGGACCAACAATAGTAGATACAACATATCAAGTACTGGATCTCGAGCTTCCATACAACCTTCTCCTGGGATGATCATGGATCCATGCCTTAAAATATTTTCCTTCAATATTCCATCAATGCCTAAACTTTCTATATAATGATAAGGAAGTTACCATATATGCTAACTCTGAACCTTTTCATTACCGTGCCAAATTGGAGAAGTACAAAAAGATTCTTCAAATACCCAACAATGATATATCTTTCTACTCTTTTTTGTACATTGACCCATCGTCACTACCTTCATCCTCCACTATATCTCCATAAACTGAGCAACCAAAATTTGATCTCAAGATCTAAGTGCTTGAAAAGTGTTGTGGGGAATACCAGTTTAACCAATTCTTTTGCATTGAAATGCTTCCCCAACACCAAAAAATTATGGAGGACCAAAAGAGATCAGACATGTTCAATTTGTTACAATAATAGTCAAACCCACCATTTTCACCAAGTGGGGAGACATGCAAGATGAAGAATTGTTCAAAGAAGACCGATCGTCATGGATTTACAAAGAAGGACGGGATAAACCACTAACTCCCCTTCCTATTGATAAAAATAGTAAAGCGTATAAGATAGTAAAAAGCATGGGGTTCACTAGACAAGGTGGCCTTGGTTTACATGGAAAAGGTAGAAGAGAACCAATTATTATAGAAAGGTGCCCAAAGAATCTTGGATTGGGTTATGGTTCATCTAATGTGATTACCCCAAGTACTGAAAGCACATCTTATGAGGAATGAGCTACTTCAACCAATGTTGAGACATCAAATAATTTTGAATTTTTAGACAACTACTTGTATATCTAAAACATGTTTGAAAAGATCAACATAAATACCATCACTACTAGATCTACATCTAACAATGACCATATCAAAATAGATTCCAATAAATACGAATGTGATTCTTGTGACTCTAGTGAGTATAACCTAAATACTTTATGGGGCCTTGATAAAACTAATATCCATACCATTGATACAACCTCCATAAGATTTTCTAATACCAATGAGAAAAATTCCCCTGATATACCCATAGCTAATAGGCTAGAACCAACAACATTATACACCTATTTTGGACTCATTCTAGAATGATGAGGGTATTGCGGAGTTCATGGGACTTCAAACTGATATACCATAAAGAGATTGTGAGGTAATATTTGTGATGGAGCTTTATCAAATGACATATTTTTGGTGGGAAATTGTGTCCTCTAGTCACAAAAATAAATTGAAAATTTTAAAAATAAAAAAGTGGTCCCCTAAGGAAAAACACAATGTGGCTTTATTAGATCAAGAA
The DNA here is from genome assembly GCA_007115665.2 of Sequoiadendron giganteum. Classification (NCBI taxonomy): domain Eukaryota; kingdom Viridiplantae; phylum Streptophyta; class Pinopsida; order Cupressales; family Cupressaceae; genus Sequoiadendron; species Sequoiadendron giganteum. The sequence goes on from CM021105.1 coordinate 315,009,037, forward strand.
AAGAGAAAAAAAAAAGGATGTATCTAAGGGTGAAAACCTCTATGAGGTTCTTGAATATGGAGGATTCAATCTTCCCACTACGAAATATCAAGAAAAATCAATGCTCTTATTTGAAGACCTCAAACCTATCAACGTTGGCACAACGAAGACACCAAAAATAACATATCATGCAACATCACTTGATCCTGGGGAAAAGGTAAATTTATCAGCATTCATCAATGAACACAAAATCAACTTTGCATAGACATATGAAAACATGCTAGGGCTAGATCCAATGTTGGTAGTACATCACCTTGTAGTGTTCTCTAGAGCTAAACCCATCAAAAAAGCCACAAACGATGCATCCACAAATAGCACTCTTGGTCAAAGTAGAACTTCAGAAACTACTAGATGTGGGCTTCATAAAACCCATCGACTTTCCTAAATGGGTATCTAATCTTGTAATAGTATCAAATCCCACTGGGGGCATAAGGATCCACACAAACTTTATGGATCAAAACAAGGCTTGCTCAAAAGATTACTTCCCTCTACCCATCCTTGACATGATTGTAGATCTAATTGCGAGGCATGAAATGATATCACTGATGGAATGTTTCTTCAAATACAATCAAATCAATACATCCCTTGAGGACCAATATAAAATAGCTTTCACTTGTGAATGGGGAACCTTTTGCTGGAATGCCATGCCATTTGGTTTAAAGAATGTAGGGGCAACCTACCAATGAGCAATGACCACCATTTTTCATGAGATATGTTACATATCACTATGGAGGATTATGTGGATGAAATACTAGAAAAATTAATCAAAATAAAGGATCATGTATCTAACCTAGAAAATGTGTTTGATAGGCTAGAGGAATACAACATGTGTCTCAACCCAAAGAAGTGTGTATTCAACATGACATCTAGAAAACTGTTAGGTTACATAGTATCAAGAAGAGGCATCAAGGTAGATCCCACCAAGGGAAGAGCTATACTAGAAATGCTTCCTCCAAAAATATAGAAGAAGCTAAGAAGTCTACAAGGTAAACTACAGTCCATCAAGAGATTCATCGCACAGTTAGCAAAAAAGTGTCATCCATTCACTCATGCAGGGGCACCATGGTCATTTTTCTTAATTGATACATTTAGGTGTATAGGTTGGTATTTTGTGTGTTTTGTCACTTATTTTCTATAATAAGGTTGAATGAAGACCATTTGCAATTTTGTGGTGTCATGTAGGGTCATTTTAGTGTGTTTGGTGAAAGTTGGCAAACAAGTGTAAAAGTTGCTTTGCAACTTGTCAATTTTGGCTTTTGAGAGGAAGGTGAACAATAAATTGAGTGAATCTTGTTTGTAACTGATGAGTTACAATCGAAACATGTTATTTTGGCCTCACAAACTTTGAGGCAGCACTACTGAAGCATTTTGGAGGACAAAACAATAGAAAAAGACTTTGTTTTTTGCAATTTTAGTGCAATTTCTAAAGTTTTCTTGTTCTGTATGGCCCGTATAGTGTAGTTATGGTCTGAGATTTGTGTGAAGTGTTAGAGAAATGAATCAGATTTGATTTGGTGGTAGTGTGATAGATTTTCATTGAGAAATAACTCTATTTGAAGTCTTTCTTTGCAGACTACTTGCAAACCCTCATTTAAGGGTTTGTAACCAAGAAATATAGATAATAGTCCATTCCACCATTGTATTCTGGCCAAACTCGGTGGAATGGAGGCTTTAGGTTTTTTTTTATGTTTTTATTGTCTCTCGGAGCCGGAGATGGGATTTGGAGATTTGTTATCCAAACCCTAGCCTAACATCCTTATGTGTTAGGCTAGGTAAGGTAGAGATAGTGTAGGATAGCAAGTTGTAGGTGTTGGTTGATGTTAAAATTTGTTGAATGGGACCCTATGTGACCTGTAAAGACCATTGGTGAAGAGTTATTAAGTTTGATGTTTTTATTTCTTATAGATGCTTTGGAAAAGTGGCCTAATTGGCCTTGTTTTTGGTGTGGCATACTTGATTAGAGAAACTTGGTCCAAAATAACCTTGAGCACAAATGAGATATGTTGAGTGCAAGCCTAATGGTGCTTGAAAAGGTGTTTTTCCTATGATGAAATGACCTTCTCTAAAATATATGCTTAAAAACATTGTTTTGGAGACCTAGAAGTGAATACTAGTGAGTTGGTGCAAATCACCATTGTTGGAGTCTTGAGACTTGAAAAGTGGCTGACTTGTGTTAGTTTGTGTTAAGTGAACCTATTCCATCCCTTCTCTACATCAGGTGGTATCGGAGCATAGGTTATGATTGGAAGTGGGAAATCAAATGAGAGTTGGCATAAGCAAGATTCCTCCAAAGAACAATCCAGCGACCAAAGTGATAAGGAGGATGAGGGTGAGAGTGAGAACCCTCCACTAGGAGTCTATGATGAGGATGAGGATGAGGACCTTGAAGAAAAGAGAATGGTCAGGATGTTAAAGGTTGTTAAGGGTGACAATAATCCAAAGGTGAAAGTTGAAATGCCTATGTATGGTGGAAAAATGGACAGTGAAGAAGTGTTGTCTTGGATAGATGCTTTGGACAATCTCTTTGAATTTGAGGAGATAGAAGACAACAAGAAGGTGAAATTTGCAAAGACTAATTTGAAGGGCCCTTCCCTAACATGGTGGAACTATGTCCAAGATGAAAGAGTCAAGAAGGGCAAGTCAAAGATAAATTCATGGGACCAGATGGTAGCCAAAGTAAAGACACAATTCTTGCCTGCAAATTATGCAATAAAAACCTTTAGAAAGCTGAAAATTTTGAAACAAAGGGAGTTAGATGTGATGACCTATACTAACGAATTCCATAAATTGAGCATAAGGGTAGGACATACATAGGATGAAGTAGAAAAGGTTGCAAGGTACTTAAATGGCCTTAGACTCAATATACAAGATGAGATTTGTCTTACAACTCCTAGGATAGTTGAGGAGTGTTTCCAATTGGCAACCAAGGTAGATGAAAGAATCAAAAGAAGACAAGATCATCAAGGAATAGGAGGAGGGAAAAATTTCAAAGGTAGAGGCAAATTTGGTGCAAGAGGGGAGCCACAAAAGTAACAAGGTGAATCAAGAAGCCAACAAGAACAAAGTGGAGAATCAAGTGACAGAGGTAAGTTTAGAGGAAGGAGATTTGGTGGTAGAGGAAGGTTAGGTGGACAAGTGGTGAAAGAGCACCTAGATCCTGACCCTAACATGATAGGACAAAGGACCTTAAAGGTTCCCCAAAGGATTTGAAGACAAGTTCACCAAGTATTTTAAAGGTTTTTATGTTTTATGCAACAAGGAAGTTGCAAAATATGTCAAATTAAGTTGCTTTGTACTCAAAAATCTTGTATGTCATGTGACAAGGGGTGGTAGATAGGTAGTAGATCACTTTAAGCCATGTCTTTTATGCAAATAAGGTCTCATTAGACCACTTTCAATAGGTTGGACGAGCATGGGGTCAAAAAGATCAAACTTACTAAGTATGTAGTGAAATTGTTTAAGAAAATTATGTAAAGTGCATAACCTTGACCTCCAAACGGTCATGAGTGGTTCAAAATCCTGTTATAAATTTAGTTGGTCAGTTGTAGGAGGTAGTTGGAAGTTGAAATCATTATAAACATTCATGTAATCCCCGAGAAAGGTTGGTTGTTGAATTCCAATAAAGAAAATTGTATTTTGGAAAGGCTGATCGCCATCTTTTTACTGGTTTTTTTGAACTTTCTTCCTTGGCACAAACCTGTATAGATTTAAGATGCCTTGAGGCATTGAATGATTGCTTATTCATGTATTTACCTTCTTTCATGTTTGTCTTGGGGGCTTAATTCTTTTGCTTGTGTGACTGGGATCAACAAACTGCAAGGTACCCTGTTTTCTGTGTTTGGAGTTTTGAGGACAGCACCATGATCAACTAACCAATCCACCTACTGTTTCAGACCTGTGGCTTGGTGGATTGGTCTGTACCATGTCTGGTTAAGTGTGTACATACCTTAGGAGAAGGAGAAGGGGAGATTTCTTCCATGGTGTGTGATCTAGTGCTGATCAGGGGTAGTTAGACCATGAAAATAGGGAACCCAAGGATGGATTCTAAGAATTAGTGAGTGGGAAGGGATTGTGAGTGTTTCTTGGGTCAGGGCAGAGATAATGTGTGGTGTTTGGACCCCTGGAAGGATTGGGGAAGGTCAGGAGTAGGGATTTACCCCTAAACCCTTGCTAAACCCTTGTTTTGGTGAGTGCTTGAGAGGGTTTCTTGGAACAAAGGGTTAGAATCCCTGTAGATGAAAAAAATCACTGTAATCTGAGGTTTGAGACCATTTGTTGAGACTATCCAAGGTGCTTTGGTGAGTGGCCATCGTTGGAAGGGTGGTTCCTTTGGAAAATAGACCAAATGGTGAAGTCTAGAACCGGGTAAGTGTATCAAAAGTTCAGGGTGGTCCAAAACAGTGACCCTTGATTTTCATACATGTGTAACCCTGAAAAGGGTATCCTAATCTCCTTTTTAATTACTGGGTACTTTGGAAAGATTGGGTGAAACTTGGCCTATTCTAGTTTTGGGAGAGCTACAAGGGCAGGGTGATGTGTAGGTTGCTAGATGGTAAACCTTGGGGAATTGGTGATTGAGATTGTGTAGGAACCCCTATTTTTGGCTTAGCAAATAAGGTTGTCACTTACCTCTGTATCAACAAGGGAGAGGATCCAATACTTTCTCAGGAAGATGCTACAACTTCAATCAATTTGGACACCTAGCTTGGAAGTGCTAAGACAAACAAGCATCAAGTTCTCATGGTGGTGAATGAAGGACTCAAATTTTACATGAAGAGGACACTGAAAGTGTGAATTCACCATCTCAACAATTTTACCTTGAGGTAGGTGAGTCATTAATGATGAGGAGAAAACTTATCAAGGTACCTACAACCAAAGAACCTCCACAAAGGAAATCCTTGTTCAGGACCACATGGAAGCCACATGGAAAGGTATGCAAAGTAGTTGTAGATTTAGGTTCTACTGATAAATTGGTGTCTTTAGAAATGGTTGAAATATTAAATATGAAGAGAATTCCTCATCCCACACCATATAAAGTGTCATGGCTAAACAAGGGTCAACAAGTCTTGGTAAATGAGTAGTCATGGGTAGAGTTCAATATTGGGGGTATAAGGATAATATCCTTTGTGACATCATCCCCATGGGTTTTTGTCACTTGCTGCTAGGAAGGCCCTAGCAGTATGATAGAAATGCCAAGCATGATGGCCATAATAATGTCTATGTGATAGATAAAGATTGTACCTCATACACTTTGACACCCCTACAAGATGAAGAGCTTGACAAGAAAGTTGGTTCTAGTGTCATGGTAGTAGGAGAGAAGGATTTTTTGAAAACTTTGAAGGATGAAGGAGGTCAGGGATTTTCCATAGTTATTAGACCTAAGTCCAATTCTATTTTATCAGCAAATAAGATGGAAGACCTACCTAGTGAAGTTCAAACCTTGTTGAATAAATATAAATATATTGTAGTTGATGAATTTCCAATTTCTTTACCTCCCATGAGAGATTTTAGTCATCATATTGATCTGATCCCTGGTTCTAGTTTGCCAAATAAGGTTGCATATAAATTGACCCCTGAACAAAATGAGGGAATAAGGAAACATGTTCAAGAATTGTTGGATAAAGGTCTAATTAGGGAAATTTTGAGCCCTTGTGTGTTCCCAATATTTTTAGCACCCAAAAAGGATGGGGATTGGAGGATGTGTATGGACTCTAGGGCTATAAAAAAAATAACCATCAGATATAGGTTTCCAATACTTAGAATGGAGGACCTAATGGACTGCTTGGGAGGTGCATGCTATTTCTCAAAGATTGACTTGAAAAGTGGGTATCATAAGATTAGGATAAGGGAAGGAAATGAATGGAAAACTACATTTAAAATCAATGAAGACCTATATAAATGGATGGTGATGCCCTTTGGACTGTCAAATGCTCTGAGTACCTTTATGAGACTTATGAATGAAGTGTTGAATCCTTTTATTGTTAAATTTGTTGTTGTATATTTAGATGATATAATTTTGTTTAGAAAAACAAAGGAAGAGCACTTGAAACACCTTGACATGGTTTTGTAGAGGTTACGTGAGGAGAAATTGATGATAAATCACAAAAAATGTGAATTTATGAAAGAAGAACTAACATATCTTGGTTTTGTGATCTATAAGGGTTCATTGAAGATGGATGACACCAAAGTAGAGGCAATACTCAGTTGGCCAATTGCAAAATCAGTAGGAGAGGTAAGAAGCTTTCATGGGCTTGCAAGTTTCTATAGAAATTCATCAAGAAATTTAGTCATATCTGCTCACCTATTATTGACACCATTAAGGGAGACAAAATAAAGAAATTTCGGTGGACTAATGAGATAGAGAAGAGATTTGAATATCTGAAAACTAGAGTGGCACAACAACCAATCCTTGCTTTACCAGATTTCAATAATATTTTCACCATAGAAAATGATGCAAGTGGTTTTGCAATAGGTGCAGTGTTAAGTCAAGAAGACAAACCAATGGCTTTCTTTAGTGAAATTCTTAATGAAGCTAAAAGGAATTATTCATCATATGACCTAGAGTTGTATGCAATGGTGTAGTCTCTCAATAAGTGGAGGCATTACCTTCTACCCAAGGAATTCACAGTATTCACTGACAATCATGCCTTGTAATTTCTGACCAGTCAAGACAAATTGAATCACAAACATGCAAAGTGGGTTGAATATTTACAGAGCTATAAATTCAATATCAAACACAAGAAAGGCCAAGATAACAAGGTTGTTGATGATCTTAGTTGGAGGTCAATGTTGGTGCATGAGATACAACTTTAAAGTATAGGAATGGATACATTGAAGGACATGTATGTTGAAGATAATGACTTCAAGGAAGTATTTTCTTTTTGTAATTAATTTAACGATAATTTCCATGATGAGTATTCTAAATTTTTGTTGCAAGATGTTTTGTTATTTAACGAAGCTCAGTTGTGTATACCAAAGTGCTCTATGAGAGAATTTGATAAAGGAGAAATATTGTAGGAGCCTTGAAGGAAATTTTGGGATTGACAAAACATTGGATCAGGTAAGAAGGTTCTATTTTTGGCCAAGAATGCAAGTAGATGTCAATAAATTTGTTGAAAGTTTCAAAATTTTCCAAAGGGCCAAGGGAACTACTTCTAATGTAGGACTTTATCAGCCCTTACCAATTCCTAATAGGCCATGGGAGAGTTAAGTATGGATTTTGTATTAGGGCTGCCAAGAACTCAAAGGGGATATGATAGTGTATTTGTTGTGGTTGATAGGTTTAGTAAGATGGCCCATTTAATTCCTTGCAAGTGTACAAATGATTCTTCTCATATTGCATGCCTATTCTTTAAGGAAATTATGAGGATTCATGGCCTTCCACTTACAATTGTTTCAGACAGGGACTCAAAGTTCATTGGTCACTTTTGGAGGACACTTTGGGAAAATATTGGAACCAATTTGAATTTTAGTATTGCCTACCATCCACAAACAGATGGGAAAACTGAGGTGGTCAATAGATCACTTGGAAACCTCTTGAGGTTTCTTACAAAGGAGCATGCACAACAATGGGACTCAGTTCTTCCTCAAGTTGAATATGCTTACAATGACTCAATCAATAGGAGCATAGGGAAAAGTCCATTTGAAGTGGTATATGGGTTGAAACCAAGAGGAGTCTTTGAGCTTAGAGATTTGACAGAGATGGAGAAGAGAAGTGATGAAGGAGAAGCATTTGTAGAAGCTATGAGAGAGATCCATCATCAAGTTAAAGAAAACTTTTAGAAAAGTGTGGAGAACTACAAGAAGCAAGGTGATCTGAAGAGAAGAGAGGTACATTTAAAGGTGGTATATTTTTTCCTTGCACACTTGAAGAAGGAGAGACTATATTGATGAAGAGAATTGAACCTTGTAAAGTGGTCCACAAGTTTGGAGCCAATGCATATGAGATAGAACTCCCTCTTTGAGTTTCTATCCTCCCTATCTTTAATGTTTTTGACCTCTACCATTTCAAGGGGTTTGTGGATGCAGGTACAAGTGTTTATGTTGATGTTTCTAATGAAGAATGGGTTAGAGATCTCCCTCCTTATGAACCATTGAAGCTTGAAGCAATCTTAGACACAAAAGAGGTGAAAAGGACTAGGCATAAATTTTACAATAAGTATCTTGTTAAATGGCATGGCTTGCCTCCTAGGGATGTAACACGGATGTGTGAAGAAGATATTGAAAAGCATGGGACCTTAGTTAAGGAGCTGATCTCAGGTAGAACATGAGAATTTTTCCTCTCTAGGTGTATGGTGTAGGGGCACCATGGTCATTTTGATTAATTGATGCATTTAGGTGTTTAGGTTGGTATTTTGTCTATTTTTTTACTTATTTGATGTAATAAGGTTGAATGAAGACCATTTTCAATGTTGTGGTGTCATGTAGGGTCATTTTAGTGTGTTGTTTGAAAGTTGGCAAACAAGTGTAAAAGTTGCTTTACAAATTTTCAATTTTGGCTTTTGAGAGGATGGTGAACAATCACTTGAGTAAATCTTGTTTGTAATTGATGAGTTACAGTTGAAACATGTTATTTTGGCCTCACAAACTTTGAGGTAGCACTACTAAATCATTTTGGAGGACAAAAGAATAGAAAAAGACTATTTTCTACAATTTTAGTGTAATTTCTAAAGTTCTCTTATTTTGTATGGCCCGTACAGTATAGCTATGGTCTGATATTTGTGTGAAGTGTTAGAGAAACAAATCAAATTTGATTTATTGGTAGTGTGATAAATTGTCATTGAGAAATAACTCTATTTGAAGTCTTTCTTTGTAGACTGCTTGTAAACCCTCATTTTAAGGGTTTGTAACCAAGAAATTTAGATAATAGTCTATCCCACTATTGTATTATGGCCAAACTTAGTGGAATGGAGGATTTTTTTTTCTTTTTGATTTTTTTATTGTCTCTTGGAGTAGGGGATGGAGTTTGGAGAGTTTTTATCCAAACCCTAGCCTAACATCCTTACGTGTTAGGCTAGCTAAAGTAGAGATAGTGTAGGACAAAAATTTGTAGGTGTTGGTTGATATTAAAATATATTCAGTGGGAACCTATGTGGCCTATAAAGACCATTGGTGAAGAGTTCTTAAGTTTGGTGTTTGTATTTCTTATAGATGTTTTGGAAAAGTGGCCTAATTGGCCTTGTTTTTGGCATAGCAGACTTGATTAGAGAAACTTGGTCCAAAACAACCTTGATCACAAATGAGGTATGTTGCAAGTATGGATGTGTCTAGTGGTGTTATCATTAATGTTTCCATTGATGTCAACATGGATTGGTGTATTTTCCAACTACTTTTGAGAAAATTTGAGAAATAATGTAAGCAAAATTAAAATTGTGTTTTAAGTATGCTCTGGTATTGTGGTATGCATTTCTCCTGTGTTTATCCTATTCCTATGTGGATTTTTAGGTGTCTTCATAAGATTTAATTAATCATATATACTAAGTTTCAACTTCTGAGTTGATGGAGAGTAGAGGAATGTTCATCGGTGTGTGAATTGGTTTGCCAGAACTATTTGTTTGTGGACTGGGAGAAATGTTTTGGCTCTGTAGTCTTCTGATATTTGGTTTCAGATCTTGTGGATCTAGGAGATGACTATTTTTGATGCTTTCTATGTTTTGAAAAAAATTATTGTGGTTTGGCACTCTGGAAGACCTGCTCCAAAGCTCTTGTGTGTTATTGGCTGGTTTGGTTGGACTAGTGAGGAGTTCTCTAAAAATGAAGCTGGTTGTAATTGTTGTGGATGTATCTGAGATGTTCTTAGAGATGGTGAAATGACTGGTGAAGTGTGTTGAGTGATCCACGTGTGATTATCTTCCTAGAGATGCACGTACTTCAAAGATCATTGGTGTTTTCATTAGGTTTGGCTGACCTGGTGTTTACACGTTACATTTGGTTTTTGTATCGATTTGAGAAAGCATGTGCGAGATTCAAAATATTATTTGGGTCCTAGATTAAATATGTAATTGGTCCTCTCTCATTCTTATCCACTGCGGGAATGTCGAGTAGCCGACCTAGTTGAATTTGTAAATGAAATTGTATAACCAAACTTGGAGAATGTTCATGAGGTTGAAGATGATATGAAAGATAGTTAAGTTGTAGTGAATTAGATATCCATTCATCTATGATTCGAACAAGTGAGTGAAGTGTGCAAACAAGTGTGAAAAGAAGAGAGTGGAAGAATGAATTAAGGAAATAGTACTTTAAGGTGTTAGATTACTTAATATAGTGAGCTGATGGTATCTAAAATCTTGTGATTAGGTTGTGAACGTGTGGAACCCTAGTGGTGGATCTTCATTTATATCTTTTTATTTTTCTATAGGTAGTATGCCTCCTTTCTCGACAGTGAGTCCTTCTCAAGGTAGTGAGCCTTTGTATCTGGTATTGCATTACTACTATATTGTGAGTCAATCCTCACCATGGTTTTTCCCTCATTTGGTTTTCCACATAAATATGGTGTCTCTAGTGTTCTCTTTTTGTTATTTTCATTTCATGTTTACACTTAATAACATATTGAAGTTAAGGTGAAAAGACTAAGTTTAAAAGTAAAGAGATTTGATACAACTAATTCACTCCCCCTCTTAGTTTTCTTGTACATTTCAAAAAGGTATGTTGAGTACAAGCCTAATGGGTGCTTGAAAAGGTGTTGTTCTTGTGATGAAATTGGCTTCTCTAAAAGATATTGCTTAAAAACATTATTTTGGAGACCTAGAAGTGAATACTAGTGAGTTGGTGTAAATCACCATTGTTGGAGTCTCGAGACTTGAAAAGTGGTTGAATTGTGTTAGTTTGTGTTAAGTGAACCTATTCCACCCCTGCTTTGCATCATTCACCCATTTTTTTACATAAAGACATAGCATTCAAATGGGATGGTAGATGTGATTAGGCTTTCCAATAAGTCAAGGATTATTTGCTCACTCCTCTAGTGCTAATGCCTCCAATTAAGGATAAGGAAATGATCTTGTATGTATCTAAAACACTGGAAACATTAGGAGCTTTGTTAACACAATTGGATGACAATAACAAGGAAAGAGAAGTATATTATATCAGCTGAACTCTGGTGGGCTATAAATTAAACTATTCACCCATAGAAAGAGTGTGTCTATCTGTTGTCTTTGCGGCACAAAAGTTGAGACACTACATATTAAATAGAAAAGTAAAGTTGATATCAAAAATGGATCCCTCAAAGTATCTATTGGAAAAGATATCTCTAATAGGGAGAATCAATAAGTGAGTAATGATACTTAGGGAATTTGAAAATGCACCTATAGAGGATCATAAACCTCTAGTGTTAGAATTTCTGGATGAAAACATACTTCTAACTGATTAGTCAAGCCGATGGATCTTATAATTTAATAGGTCCCACACTCAACTCAACTCAAGGTTTGGTAGTCTATTTCTCACACTGTGGGGAGATAGTATACCCAAGGCTTATAGGATTTCCTTTCCATGTACCAACAACATTTTTGAATATGATGTGCTCATCATAGGACTAAATATGTTTGTAAAATGGAGGATAAATGAACTACAGGTCTATAGAGACTGCCATCTAGTCACCAGTCAGGTAAATGACAAAAATCAGGCAAAAGATGACAAGCTTATGCCATACAAAAGAATGGTGGACAGTTTCAAATAGTAATTTATTATTATCACCTTTGAACAAGTTCCCAGAATCAACAACAGAGTAGCTGATGCTATGGAAACAATAGGTTCACTCCTCGACATCCCTCAAAATATTCTCAAATATGAATTCCTCATGGAGCAACTACTTATATAGACATTTGATATCATAGAATCAGAACTAGTTTGTAATGTTGTTAGTCCTAACTCACCTTGGTACCAATATACATTTTCCTATATCCAACATGGTATCATACCTCCTAAATTAACAACAAACCAAAAGAAAACCTTTATCTAGAGAACATCTTGATTCACCATCTTACAAAATACCCTATACAAATAAAGTCTAGATGGTACATTAATTTGATGTCTCAACATTGATGGGGCACACATTTCTTTACAAGAATTGCACGAAGGTATTTGTGGGTCTCACTGTAGTAGACCTAATATGTTATATAAATTTATGAGAACATGGTATTATTGGCCCTCAATGGAGCAAGAATCCATTCATTACTCAAGGAAATGTCACCAATGTCAACAACATAGTTATCTTGTTCACGCACTGACACAAGAGATATGACCTATAACAACACCATGGCCTTTCTCGTAGTGGGGACTAGACTTGATAGGAAACATATCTCCCACTTCATCCATTGGGCATAATTATCACAACTACAACAAAATACTTTACAAAGTGGATAGAAGCGATTCCATTAACGTATATAATATGGAAACATATATCAAAGTTTATCTAGAATTATCTGATTTGTTAATATGGTATTCTGCAAACTATCATAATGAATAACAAAACCCCATTCAAGAACCAAGATGTCCATGAGGTTTGTTCAAAATTTTACATCCAACACCGATTATCAACCTCCTACTATCCTCAAGGAAATGGTCAAACTAAAGTATCCAATAAAACCATTCTAAAAATATTAAAAAAGACTGTTAATGATGCCAATTGTGATTGGAATTTTCAGCTGAACTTAGTGTCATGTCTCAAACTTTGGTGATGTTTGTTTTTAATTTAAGAGGAAATGAAACCTGAATAAATGTGTGTGGTAGAATAAATATAGTGATGATTGCATAATAAAATAGATGAATGTTATTATATTGGAAAAATGAAATGCAATGGATGATGTTTTATTTTTGAATATGATATGGAAGTGATATCTTGCAATAGTGAATTTTAGTATATTGATTTTCTTTTTTATTGGACACTAATCTATTAATGGGTGCCTGAGTTTAAATGAGGTGCAAGTTTTGTCGAAGACCAAGAGTGTGGTTGAGGTAGAGGAGGTTAGCCACCTGGCAGGGTTAAGTTGGAATGTAGTCTCTCGCACACACACACCACTTAATGACATATTGATTTACATTTAAAATGGTATTTAATTAATTATTCATATTGTTTTTGTTTTTCAATAATTAATTAAAATAATTAGTGGCAAAAATTGAAATGAGTAGAAATAAAATAATAATTTAATTGTATTTTAATTAATGCTTTATGTGAGAATTAAATGTTATTTATTTTATTTAAATTGTGGATAATGTGTGCATAGAAAACAATATTTGTTTTATTTAAAATTTAGATTTAGTAGTTTAATTTGGGAACAAAACTAAAAAAAAGAAGAGAGGATACTTGAAAACAAAAAGGATGAGAAAGAAAACAGTAAAAAATGGAAAAAATTAGAAAAGGAAGACAATTTTAGAAAATAAAACAAAACAAAAAACAAAGCAAAAAAAATAAAACTAGAAAAAGGAGGAAGAAAGTAATAAAGAGTTTATAAAACTCATATTTCGGAAGAGGGGAGCATGCATTCTGAAGTTTATTAATTTCTTTCATCGATCTTCATTATCACTCTTGGAAAAACAAATTGGAAGCAAGGCAAGAACAGTTGAATTGGGTGAAACTGGGAAAAGAAGAGGAAGCCAAACAGAAAGCGGTTATCCAGGTTTTTATACAATTTCTCTTATAATAAAACTTCTATTTGAGAAAATGAATGATTGGAAAGGAAAAATCTTTGTTTGTATGAAGGATAAATCTCTTTATTTATTTCATTTGATCACATCAGTTGTAGTTATGTATTTGATGTTAAATCACCCATTTTCTGTATGAGAAACTGAGTATTGTGGTTTAATAAAATTGTATATTTTCATTTCTAATGTAGATAAACTATATTCTATTCAATATTTTTGTGTATAAAGCGATATATATTATGTTGTTCAAGATTATATATAATATTAACATATATTAGTGAGATAATCTGATAAAATTTAACATATATGTATTTTGTACAGCAACATATCTTTTTCCCCCAAATTTTCAATTGAAATATGCAAGGCATAATTGCATATACACAAACGTTCTTCCTTTTTCCAGATCTCTTTTTTTTATATATGTGAATGCATTTACAAACTTGTTGAGAGAAATAGAAATGATGGAGCCACATTTTTGCAGTTGCTCTCACGTTTGTATCCACTACTTGACAGTTTGAAAAGCTCAGAACATTCCATAAATTGCCTCTGGTCATGAAGAATTCCCAGGCATTGTTTTGGGAGTAAGGGAATTCATTTACAACCTGTATAAAGCCTCAAATCAATGCACCAAACCAAAAAAACATGATAGAAAACATACTCTGCACTGTCTCATGACCTTCCTCCATTTCACATCTACTTGACCGTATTTTGCTTTGTTGGGAATTATGTGTATACCTGCTTTGCTAAATTCGAACCTTTGATAAATTTGAAACTTGTTTTAAAATATGTGCTGGGAATTATTCTATGACTGAGTTTTCTTTGAAATTAATCTGCATGTATATATATACATAAACATATATATATATATATATCTATCATACTATATAAATCACAAAATGCATGGTTGTATATATGAATTTACTTCTATTATTTTTTTTTAAATGAAATATTTTTGAAATTGTTTTTTTTTTCTATTTCTGTTTTAGTTTGGAGACTTTTCTGTTTCAAGGGAGATCACCATCTTAAAAAAAACTCCTAACCGTCTTTCAAAGTCTTCCATTCTTTTTGTTGGTTTTTGGTGTTGATAGCGGTGCATGAGCTCTGCTAGGGTTTTGTGCTTTCTGAGGTCATTTGTGGCCCCTCTTGCATCATACTACGCTTCCTGCATAGGAAATTGTTTCCTTCATTGAGTACGGCCGCATTTACAACGATTCTAGGGGTTTATTATGCCTTCAACCGGTTCTAACCCAGCAATTTTTGCTGGTGTTAACGGTTCATCGGCGCAGTTTAATGGCTCCCCCACCAAACAAACACCCTCAAAAATTTGTTTTGAAAGTATTTCATGAGGTAAGCATTCTGACGCCCCTACTGATGTAGTTTTACCTTTACCTAATTTTGATTCTGCTTGGCAATGGCTCGAACAACACACCCTTGTGGGTTATTTTGTTGGGAGGAGTCCCCCCGAAAGTGTGCTAAAAGACTGGGTCAACAGGGCCTGGGTCCCTCATGGGGTCCGCCTTGATATGGTCCAAAATCTGACCAAGGGTTTTATTTTGTTCCGCTTTGCGGAAGTTAGTCATGTCCAAGTTATTTTGGGTCATGGGCCCTAGTATGCTCGGTCTTCCTTGTTGGTTTTCTAGGCACGGACCCAAGATTTTGCTGTCTTAGAAGACTCCAAAATGCGTGTCCCAGTCTAGATTGAGTTTCCCAAGTTACCTTTGCCTTGCGTGCCCTTCTTGAACCATATTGCATCCTCTTTGGGGAGGGTTGTTTGTATCGAACCTGATAGATTCTTTCAAACCCGTCCTCAAAAGAGGGTTTGTGTGGAAGTTGATTTATCCAAGGATTTGAAAGAGTCTGTAGACATTCAAATTGGTGATATTCGACACACCCATAAAGTCACATATTTCAATCTACCCAACACGTACTATCGGTGCCAGTCAGCTGACCACAAGATCAAGGACTACCCTTTGACAGTTCCTCGTACATCATCTTAGTCACGGGATGTTGAAAAACCTCATCTGACAACGCCTTCAGCTAAGGCAGAAACAAAGTGGACTATGGTTTCAAACCGAAAAAATAAGTCATCTGCTTCTAGGTTAGCTCCCAAGGCCCCTGAACTGACTAAGCTAGTTTCAAACCCTTCAGAGAAGGGGATAGCTACTCCCTCAGGAGTTACTTCTGTTGTTTTACAACCCAGGTCTAAGGCCACACCTTAGCCTGTGGCTATTTTGTGTGCTCAACCGGCTTTGTCCTCCGTAGTGGGGACTCAACGGCGATCTCGCAACTCATCTCCTCCACTGGAAGAAGGTGAATATATGCCTGAAAAATAGAGATTCTCTCCTTCTATTTAGATTGGTTTTGTTCCGCAAGAGTTTTTGAAGAATAGCTTCTCTTCCCTGGGTGAAGAGGACCGGGATTCTGCAAGTATGGAAGATTTTCCATGAATTGTATCTCATGGAATGCTCAAGGTCTAACTGACCTCTCTTGGAAGTATTATGTTAGGAATAGTTTGAAGAATTACCCAGGGATTGAAGTGCTTTGTCTCCAGGAAGTTAAAATTTCATATTTCTTGCTTGCTTCGGCTTGTTGCTCTATTTGGCCAGCCAATACTATGTTTTGCACTCTGCATGAGGTTGGTCGTGGTGGAGCTACTACTCTTTTGGCCCCACGACTGCATTCTTGTGTGGTGGACCATGGGGTTGACCCCTCCCAGCGGGTTGTCTGGGTTCTTCTTAATATTGAGAATCATTCCTTCGGGATTATTAATATTTATGCCTCTAATGATGTCGTGGAGCAGTGCTTGCTTTGGTGATGGATTGCTGATTCTTTGCCAGTTACCACTTGGTTGCTCTATGGGGATTTCAACATGGTGGAAATGGTGTACGATAAGAATGGCACCTTGCCTTTTCATTGGGTAGCGGGTGAAAGGGAGAGGTGGTTTTACATGCACAATAAATTGCGGCTTTTTGATCCCAATATGGGTTGCCGCCATTCTCATTCTCTTTGTCGCACTTGGTGCAATTACAAGGCTGGTTTTGACAGAGTCTTTAAATTCCTTGATCGTGTTATGATCTCGACTCAATATTTTTTTTCTCCAATAGCTTTGCCTTGCCTATTAAGCCATTAATGGATGTGACCCTTTCTGATCACTTCCCAATTCATTTTCGCATTGAATGGGTGTTTTGTCAACCTCGCACGTGTAAGACTCAATTCTTCTTGAACACATCTTTGCTCTATCACAAGCCCACCCTGGCCCACATTCACTAGGTGTGGAATTTAGAGTGCAAGCCTCCTGGCCGTACGAGTTGGATTGCCTGGTGGAATGATGTCATCATTCGTACTGCGCATTTCTGGACACCAGCTTGCTATCTTTTGCCAACATTCTTATGAGGCCACCAATGTCGACTTGTGTATGGCTATGGAGGCTTTAGCGGCTAGTCCTTTCTCCCTATCACATCAAGTCCGGGTGGCTAATTTAAGACATCAAAATCAAGTGGCAGATAATTATTTTGCCAGAGGCCCTCAAATCAAGGCTCGGCTTCACTGGCTCAAAATTGGTGATTATGCCTCCAAAGAGTTTTTTTTGGCTTTTCATGCTAGGCACTCTTCCCCAGGCATTAAAGCAATCAAAGATGGTAACCAGGTGCTCTTTGAGCTACCTGACATTCTCTAGGATTTTGTGCGTCACTATGAGCAGGTTTTCACTGCTCAGGACCCCATTCCTGCGCGCCAGCAAGCCCTTCAAGACTGCCTTGCTGTTGTGCCACATAGGCTTTCTTCAACCTAGATTAATTTCTCTGATTAATTATTAACAATTGATGATCTCAAGGAAGCCATTTCCTCCATGGTCGATGATAAGGCTCCTGGGATTGATGACTTTCCTTGTGAATTTTACAAAGCTCTTTGGGACTATGTTGGGAGTGATTTGCATCATGTTTATCTTGAAGCCTTTCAGACCAATTCTCTAGGAAATTTAATAAATAAAGGCAATATTAAATTCATACCTAAGCCCGAGGATCCAGAGGATATTTGCAACCGGTGGCCCATCACGCTTCTCAATGTTTTCTTACAAAATCATTGCCAAAGCCTTGGCTCTGAAAATTTTCCACCTTTTGCCTCAGGTTGTGCGTCTTGAGCATATTGGTTTCATTAAATCTAAGTTTATTCTTGATAACATTATTGTGGTTTGGGAAGGCATGGAGTGGGCCCGACGGTTGAACTAGAAAGCGGTGTTTATTAAAATTGATTTTGTTAAAGCTTATGACTGCATTGAATGGCCTTTCATTCTTGTGATGTTGTAGGCCTTGGGCTTTGGGCCCAATTTTATGCAGATTGTTTGTATGTTTTTTTCTGATGCCTCGGCTTGCATTTCCATTAATGGCTGCCAATAGTCTGCTTTTGGTCTTTTTTGTTCTATTCGCCAGGGATGCCCTCTTGCCCCTGCTTTGTATGTTCTGGCTGCTGAGGGCTTTGGATATCTCCTGGCCAATGCTGTCTCCCAGCAACGTGTTAAAGGGATCTCTCTCACGGACTCTCAAGATCAGCTTGTCAATGGCCACTTCGTGGATGATTCCTTTCTCACTCTTTTAGAGGATGAAGGTTCTATCACTGCTGCCCTTGAATGCCTTGATACCTTTTGTCTTGCTTCTGGCTCTTTAATTCAATGACACAAGACCTTGTGCTACAAAAAATCGGTGCTCCCCACTCCTACATGGCTCAAAAATTATAACTGGAAGTGGATTGGGTAGGGAGAAATCTTTTGATTTCTGGGCATCCCCTTCGCCTTTCAGGCTTCCCCTCGGGAGCTCTGGAAAGCCGTGCTCTCTAGGGTTGAGCAGAAGCTAGCCTATTGGATTACTAAGCCTCTTTTCCTGGTTGGAAAATTCTAGGTGTGCTCTAAAATTTTGGTTGCCACCCATGTCTACTATTCTTCCTGTTTGGCTCCTTCTAAAGCTGCCTACAGTAGGCTTGAAAAGTTGCTTCACGATTTTTTATGGGCCTCTTCTGAAACCCACAAGGGTTTTCATCGGGTCGCTTGGGAATTTCACTGTCTCCCCATGGACTCGGGAAGGATTGGATTGCTCTCCACTGAATGACAAGGGATTGCTCTCTGTTTCAAATGGATTATCTGAGCTCTCACCAGGGATGAAGCCTGGAATATTCTCCTCAGGCATTTTATTCAGTCTGGTTTTCCTATTCACAGGCCCACTTGGAAAGGAATCAGTCTCCAAACCCTCCTAGTTATGAGGGAGCTGGTTCAAATTGTGGGCTCCTTTATGGCCAAGAGCATTTTGCGCTCTTGGGAAACTGTTAAGCCTTGGCTTCGTTGGGTCGGGGCTGGATTTCATGATGGGCTCTCCATCAACCAACATAACCTTTGGTGGTCTCTCATTTTGGCTCAGAATGGTCAACCCCTAGCCAAGTCGCCTTGGCTCAAGGCCCTCAGATTTCATAAGAAGGGAATTCATACACTGCAGCAGCTCTTTCACCAGCCATGCATCTCTTGTAGTGGGATGATTTTAAAGCCCAGTACAGTCTTCAAAACCAGGACCATCTTAATTTTGATGGGCTGGTGAGCGCCATTCCAGCGGAAATACTTCACAAAGTTGGCATTCATGGGCACAAACCTTGGTGGAAAGACTGGAAATAGTTTCTAGATACTCCTCTTCGGAGCTACAAGCCGTGGCTTGGTTACAAGTGGCTTTCACCCCATTTTCCTATGATCAGCTCTTTGAACCGGAGGTGGCTTCTTAATTCCTAGGCCCATACTTGGCATAAGAGGTTTGATGCCACTTGTGCTGCAATTGTTAATCCGAAGCTGGCCCAATTTTATTGGTGTATTCTTTTTCAAGGCTTGCCTGTGGGTTCTCGGCTTGTTCATTTGGGGATTCTGGACCCTCACTGCCCTTTTTGTGGGCAGTCTGAAAGCTTTAAGCACCTTTTTTGG
The DNA here is from genome assembly GCA_007115665.2 of Sequoiadendron giganteum. NCBI lineage: Eukaryota > Viridiplantae > Streptophyta > Pinopsida > Cupressales > Cupressaceae > Sequoiadendron > Sequoiadendron giganteum. The sequence goes on from CM021105.1 coordinate 315,028,661, forward strand.
TTTTGTCCCAGAGCTCAGGAGCTTTGGACTTGGATTCATGACTTCTTTTAGCCCTTTAGGCTAGAACCCTTTTCGTGGCATATGGTTCTATTGGGGGACCCGCCTGGAACCTCGACTAAGTTCACCCAGCTTCGACACACTTTCAGGGTGGAAATCCTCTTCAATATCTGGAAAGATAGAAATGCTTGTATATTTGCTCATTCTCATTTAGATGTTAATGTGTCTCTTTATGATAAAGCAGTTATATGTTCTAATGTTCTCTTACACATTCAAGTGCAAGCCAACAAGGTTGCACTGGAAGTGGCTCACTTGTAGGTTCTTCTGGATCACTGGGGTAATGCCCCTTGTACTGTGGCTCAATTCCCTTACTCGCCCTCCTCCTACCGCGGTCGGTTGCCTTCTCGAGGCCGGAAGGGGAGTGAATCTGCGCGATCCCGCTCCCAGCCTCCTGCTCGGCAAGATTCTCGGCCTCCTAGGCAGGCTCGTTCTCGTCTGCCACGTCCTGGTCAGGGCTGGCACTCTAGTGGTGCTCCGGGGAGTGGTGGTGGTGGTTCTAGGTGGCCCTCTGATGCTCCACCTACTTCTGGCTCTGGTTGGTTTTCTAGTGGCAAAAAATTTCCACGGCTGGCTCTTGCAATCTCGCCTCGGCGAGAGGAAAAAGAAAAAGAAAAAGATGAAGATAAAGTTGATGATGGTTGGGGTGCTCCTCCTGACATCACTCCAAACCCTGCTAATGTATGGGGGAAAAATCTAGATGACAGGGACCCCCCAGGATCTACTAGCACTGCCTTGGCTACTTAATTTATCTTTTTGTTATTAGACTTCTGGGCTAGGCCCATGTAATATTTTGGCTTTTCTAGGCTGGGCCCATGTGATATTTTTGCTTTTCTGGGCTCTGCCCATGTGACATTCGGGGTGTTCCTTTTTACCACCCACCCTTTTTTTGTGAATTTGTAATTATATCTTTATATTAATATAGATATCTGCCTATTCATCAAAAAAATAAAAAAAATACAAATACAAATATACATATGTATATATATTTATGAGTGTATAAATATATACACATATATATATACACATAGACTGAATTTTATTGAAAGGAATGCTTAAATCTGATTTTAGAAAGTGTATAAACTTGTTGGAAGTTATAAATGTGTATTTTTATTTCATTTGGAAATTGGAAAATAAATAGAAATCCATTATACAACAAAATGGGAATACAACTCATGTAATTGTTTTCTCTATTTTGAAACATAAACAAACTGAATAATATTTAAGATGTGGAATTAAATAGTTGGATTGTTAATGGCTTGGACAATTATTTATTGGATATTTCCTTGTCAATGAAATTGAAAACTTGTATGAACTAGGGGAAATATGAATATCTATTTGCATTATGGGTAACTTCCCAGACAGGGTGTCGAGTGTGGATTTACAGAGGCGATAGTTTTCCTTTTCAAAACTATCATGTATTATTTTTACTTGCTTGGCCAAGCATATGCACCAGTGAAATAGATGGAATTTAAAAAGCCTAGAATTCATTGATATTAGTCTCTGCCAGATCCTGCATGCAAGAAATGTGTCATTCTATATTAGGGAATTACATATAGGCATCAGGCTTGCACCGAGAGTTCCCTCCTGCTTCTCTGTTCCAGGTTGCTAGGATCCTCGCGGAGGGTCAGAGTTTTCTTTGAGATATGAAGAAATTTGGGGAAGTATTATGCTTCGTGGTTGGGCGGAAAAGGCACTTGGACCCGCTCTTGGTCTCGACTTTGTGAAAGACAAAGCAGTGTCATGGCGGTCGAGCGCCGAGGATCATCATTTTATGGATACTTGTACACATTTCATGTGTTATTGTATGGCATTGATAGCCATTTGTAAACTTAAACTTATGAACATAATGTAATTATGGACATGTAATCATTATTATACTCAACTCTATAATAGTGAAATAGATGTTGTAACACCACATTGGTGTAAGTGATTGTAAATCACTCTTGTAATTTTATTTGGAACAATTATTGATATATGAATATAACTATGTTTTCTTAATTTCTTCTTTTGGAATGAATTGTACTTTTGGGTATGCTATGTGTAGTAAGTAGGAATGTCGACCCTTACACTTAGCCTTACGGGCTTATCAAGCCACCATTCATACACCAATAGGTGCCACACCTTTTTCCTTGGTCTACAAATCTAAAGCAATCCTACCTATCACTAGTATAATTTGGCAAATAAATGACTACGTGACTAAAATTTTTAGTCACAACAACTTAAAATGATTAAATTCTAGTTATTTTTTAAAACACAACTATAAATGACTAATTTGATCGTCGAGTAAATAATTAGTCATTTATTTAGTCACACAAATAAAAATGACTAAATAATTAGTCATTTATTTAGTTACAATCTATTTCACTAGATCATTTAAGGAATTAAGAATCAATAGTGCTATTCCCATAGTCCACCATGATGGGGTCAATGAGGAAGCATGTTAGGGAGCCCTAACTTCAACACATACTCTCTAACATATTAACATACATATAGTTTTCTATCGATGTAATCCTTGAACCTCCTTTAGGTTCAAGTGTTAGTATCTATTCCTCTCTCTTTATAGAATTGTCTCCCCCTCTATCTCTCTTTATTTTTCCTAATCTCTCCAAAGATCAATTAAACTGTCAGATTTTTATATATTAATTTAATTTGTTCTATATAAGAATATATTAATTATTAATTATTGATTATAATAATTTTATAGTTATACTTTTTATTTTTTATTATATAATACAATATATAATAATAATATAACCTATATATACTATTAAATATAATTATATTATATATAATTTAATCTCTATTACTATTATATTAAATATATAATATATTAATTATATTTTATATTATATTTATATTAATATTTTGTATTATATAAAACAATATTTGGAAAATAAATCATATTTTATGGTAAAACATTATAAAAAGGCATTTTTATCCTTTAATGGCCTTTTTCATCAAATCCACGTGAAGTTGAGCAAGTGATAAAATTATTATTTTTATTTTTGCAAGAAAGCAGGGAAACTTGTGTGGGAATTTTCTTTTAGAAAAAGGATTGAAACAACACGTGCTCATGAGAAAAGTTTTAGTTTTGAGAGGAAAAACCTTACTTTCTACTTTTACCATTCCAAGATGGGCGCCTTCTCTGTTGTTTTTTTCTTTCAAGAGGAAGGTTGTAGTGTTTCTGGGAGCATTGTCAATCTTCATTTGCACGGATGGTTGTTTCCTTTGCCTCTTTTCTGATTTTCCCATCTTCTTTGGGTTGCTTTGTTTCATTTCTGAGTTTCAAAAGGTAAATAAGGGAGTTTTTGTCTTCCCGCTCTTGCATATCAATGTCTTCTTCATCCATTTGAAGGATCTTTCCCTTATTCCCATGGGTTAGGGTTTTCTTTTGTGTTTGATATGCATTTTTAGCTTGAAATGTTGCTTTGTAGAGCTCTATTTTATGTATTATGGAGGAAATCTTATGTAATAGAAGTTTTCAAATTCAAAACCCTTGCAATCTAGCCTTTGGATAGTTTTTCAAATCATTATGCTTTGGGATCTAGGGTTTCAAGAGTGCAAAATAGAAAATGGTTTTGTTTCAAGGATATTGGCTTGTTGCATTTCCTTTAAAGCCATTATGTTAGGTTCATTAAGGAGGCGATAATCATAAACAATGGAGATCAATTTAAATGTGCATCAAAATGAGGATCTAGTCTCTTTGACAAGGAATGGGAATCAAGTCATTGTGAAGGTTAGTGATTTTGTAGTGGTTTTGTGCATTAATGAGGTTATTTTGTCTAAGAATATTATGTACAACGATTTTTGAAATAATGCCTCTGCATTGATAGTCAGCTATAAAGTTGAATATAGGCACCTTGCTTTGAATAGTAAGGTTTCTAGCCTTAAAAAATGGTGTAGTTAAATAGTCATTTTAGTTACGTACCAACAGATCTGCTAATGATAACGAGGGTAGTTTATATGTTCTTTCTCTATGATTCCAATTTTCAAGCATAAATTAATAGCAACCATAGTTAGAGAAGCAAGGAACAAAGGGAATTTTCAATGCAAATCTCATGGTTTTTATGAAATATTCCCACTACTAGGGTTTAGCTGATAGAAAAATTTGTATTCTAAAATTGATGAAGTCCCCTAGGGTTTGGAACTCTAAATTTCCCTACTTTCACAAAGGGTATCATATTCAAGTATTCAAATCATTAAGTTGGATTGATGAAGTCTCATGGCACTTCAAGGTTTCAGTTCTTCAAAGGATCCATCAAGTTTCAAAACAAGGAAATGTATCAAAATCACAGAAACCATTCATACATAAAGTTGCTATTTTTAATTTTGTACCAATGCCTATTTTTGGTCATGATCTATTTTTGGTTGATAAGGAGATCCTATATTAGGCTGATTTATTTTATTTATTGTTGAAAATAGTTTTACTTCAAAGTATTATTCTTTCCTATTTTTCTATAACTTTTATGTGTTTCTTTAAAACTATAATTTTTGGGTTAAATAATTATTTTAAATCCTTACAATTAAGCATTATTTATAACCTATAAATAAGTGCTTTGGGCACAAGAGATGGTTAATGATAGTTGAAGTTATGCTTATGTTGCAAAAATTATCATTCAAGTTTTGGATCCAGATTTTATGTGCATTTAGTGTGTTTAGATTGCATTGGTTGAACATTGGAAACATATTTAGGGTCTCTAACCCACACATTTTGAACTTGAAGGGGCATTTTTAAAGTTTTTGTTCCTCTTGAAAGAGAAGTTGAATAAAATAATGGTTAGAGCCTACGACCAGGAGGATGTTGCATTCACATGATAGTGGAAGGGAGGCCCAATATCCACTACATATAAAGAGGTCTAATATTTCAGCTTTATTGCTAAATAGTAAATTCTAGGTGGTGATTGGTCCAAGTGAAGAGACCATCTCCCTTGTAAACTCCATGAAGTTGAGTTGTGATCAGGTATTTTTCCTAAAACCCCTCTTTTGTCTTCATTCAAAATTGCATTAAAATCACTACGTTTGAGATTGCATATTCTTATTGGAGGGTGCATTTTAAATAATTGTGTTGAATGATAATCCAAAAATACGAATTAGAGAGTTTTTGATCTTTTAAACCCTTTCTAATGCAATCTTTGAGTAGTGGTTATAAGTCACCAAGCCTTGAGATCATAGGGTTTCAAAAATGTAACAGGGAAAGAAGTATTTTAGGAAAGGCATGGTGGTTTTATTATCTAAACAAGGTAGATCAAGTATTGGTAATATCAGTCCATCATGAGATTGTTGCTTTTAAATGAAAATCTTCTCATTATGGTTGTTAAAGATTTTAGTGATAGCTTTCAAGGACCTAGGCAAGTCAATCAAGATTTGCATTCATTTTTCTTTGGTTTTGAAACCATGTTCATGGTTTAAGAGGCAACAACTTGAGAAGATAGTGACTTGCTTCCAAGTGCACCATTCAATGGGCAATGACAAACATTGCATTATTGATGTTGAGGATAGTTCCAGATCCTTCTTAAAAAGCTTGTATCAAGATAGTCATAGAGGTTTTTTGATAACCATGACAAATAGAAATATATAGATATCAGGTGCATGATGTAAGCACTGTCCTTTCACAGTGAGTAAAGTTGAGGATCATGGTAGAGGTTGGGTGATAGTGATAACATCTTAGGATCATAACTCATCATGAAAAATAGTTACAGCGAGGATAGACTTATGCATATAGGGTTTGCATAGTTTATAACAATCATGGGTAAGGTTGCACCATTCGTGAAAATATTGTTGATAGTACGTTCAAGGGGTTACCATTTTCATGGGACAGTGATTAAAGTATGGCATCCAAGTGTTGCATGTGTGGTCAATAACAATGTTTAAGAATTGTGACCTTGTTTCCATATTTTCTGTCATAGCGTGACCATTTTAGATTACAAAGAGAGGTACAAGATAATGAAGACAATGACCTTAGAACCATAATGGAAAATTTTTTAGTCAGAGAATTAAGAGACAAATTGATTGCTATGCATGAAGGTTAAGAGGGCAATGACCTTTCTTTCAAACAAAGATTTTGTAAATGATATCACATTGAAATGTTTTAAAGCTTATCATAAAAAGCATGCATAGGAATAACTAAACAAGCATGAAAGTGTAGTCTTGTGATGATCAAAGGGACAGTAATAATGATCACCACAATAACACACTGTACTTAGGGTTTATTGCTTGGTTCTTTATGGGAATACGGGAGAAGAATGTGATTTACCACAATACCGCACCATGTTTAGGGATTTTGGCTTAGTTGTTGCAGTGAGGTGGTGATGCAGGGGCATAAAATTTTGGTTTTGCATTAAACGATAGTTGAAATGCAAGATTGATATAACTCAAAATTTAAAGTCTGTTCACATTGCATGCAATAATTCCACATTTTTCCCTTGTTAAATATTTTTCTTTGAATCTCTTAAATGTAACCTCTACTTTTTAATTAAAGGTAATTCAAGTCAACCTTTGTGGAGTTATATTCTATCATAAATAGAATTAAAAGATTCACAACCATCTCAGACATTCAGTTATTGTTGTTCAATTAGCACATAATATGAATAAATCTGGCACTTCTTCGTAGTATTTAGCGATATATTCTCCTTTTCCAGTTGTTCCTTGTCATTGGAAAAATACAACAATCAATTTCTACACCATTCCAATCTTATGGAAATATTGTCTTGTAAATCTGCATATTCATCTCAATGGAAATATCTATTATCTAGTATATGTAATTACCAAGATAAAATCAATCAATCTTGAGGATTACTTAAAAAGATTAAAACTAAAATTTTCCTCAATCACACATTTTTGCATGCCCAAATATCTTCACCTTAATCCATGAAGCCTCTTGGTTGTCTCATGAAGATTTTCTCTTCCAAACAACCATTTTATAACATGTTTGTTATCTCCAACCATTAGAATCACCCTAATTGAAGTAAATCTTATAACTAAAGTAATGGTATCACAATAATCTTTAGATGCGATTATGCAACTAGAGCACTCCTAGTAGTATAGGTAATCTACTCAAAGAGTCTACATTATTGTGGGTTTTAGAGATTTGATTAAGAATGCACAAAGGGAAATAGTGTAGATTTTGATCCCAAAGAAGACTACGACAAAGCCATTGAATCCAGGTATGATATATCTAATGCTAATATGTCTTAATGTTGTCGACATATAATGGTGCACCCATGACTCTTTTATTTTACCAAATATATATTATCAATTAATATATATTATAAAATTTTAATGAGTGTCAATTTATGGTTAAAGTAGCAGGTACAGATATGATATGGGACCCATCACAATTGTGACAAGATTTCTTACCTTCTTAGGAGAACATAAGGAATAAAGCCCATGACATTTTATTGATTGATTGTTTGAGATGTGCTCTTGGATCTTGTTTAGGACATTACACAAAAATAGGAGGGATGTAAGATTTGACCAAAGTATTGGGGATGAATAATTGAACATTGGGAATTACTATAAGATCTTCTCTTAAACTTTTGCATGGAAAAATTTAGCTGTAATAAAATTGTTTGTAAATTATTTTTTTGTTTCCTTTTTCTTTAAAATTAATGTTTTGGCTCCTAAATACACCCCTTGCAATGTTTTATTTATAAACTGAGTTTATTTTCTTCATTACAAATGTAGGAGACGATAGTGTTGCAACATATGACATGTCTCAAGGTGATAATTTTTTTTTGTATGGTCACTAGCATTGACTTGAGTGCATATGCCAAGTGGTGGCAGCCTAAGAAATTACACCAAGATCTAACTCCGAAACATGTTGAGGAGGCTCAATCATTATCTTATCAAAGATATGTGAATGCCAAAGAACCAAAGACACTAGAATGCCTAGGAAATTCTTGTGGTCCATACCAACTTCCTTCTCTAGGTGTCTCTCATGGTAAATTGCATAAGCCATCTAGAACAAGTGCTTTGAGAATCTTGTTTTAATTTCCTATGTTCATAATGATGGAGTATCATAGTGAATGCATAACAAATGGTATGCCTAATACAATATTATATCAATGATCAGTGATAATAGTTGTTATGGTAGTAACAATTTGCAATTCTCTAACTATGACAGTTATGGTCTTATACTTCTTGCTTGTGATGGTGAAAAAGTGGCTTGTTAATGACAGTGGTTGCTTGTGACAGTGGTATGCATCCACATCCTTCTTTGATCGTTGGTTGCACATCATTGGTGTCAAAGGTAATGGTGTTTTTTGATGCAAGGTAAGGTACTTATACATAAGTATGACAAAGTTGTTTCTTGATCATTCAAATATTCATTGGAGGTGAGTATTGTTATGTATGTTTCATAAATTTGTAAGAGGTATGATTGTATGATTACAAGAGATACATGGTTGGGACATGTCATGTTTTGATATGATAAAAGGTGAAAAGATATGGTATTTTGAGACATTTATATTGTCAATGCACAGTGAACAATGGCATATTTACTTCATTTTCTTCTAACAGTGGTTACTTGGTTTCAGACGTGTATTCTTTCCTCATTGGTTTCAGACATAAGTCTCTTTGTTTGTAGTTGGTTGTAACGGTAATGATTACAAATACAATATACAAATCCATGTGTATTATGCCTCATGTTCCTAATGGAAATAGTTCTTTGATGGTGTGATAGTAAGCCTTCTAACTTGACGATGCTATTTCATGATTTTAGACAGTGCTTCTATATGTTTCTTGTCCTTATGTCCCTTCTAATTAGATGATTAGTTGTAGGTATCTACTGGCAATGTTATAATTTTTTCTATAGAAAAGTGGAGTGGTATGGGGAGTAAAGTGGAGTATCTTGATGGTCTTGCAATATGAAGTCTTTGTTCTATCTTTGCTAATGATATGCCTCTTTCGTTTCAGAGACCTTCAAGTCACAGGTCACTCATTTTAGAGATCCGTAGTTTCTAAAAAGAGTTCTATAAACATACCATATTTATTATGTTACTAATAATATCTAAAAGACTACCATGTGTATCAAAATATTTTATGCATGCTAGGTGAAATCTATTTTTGGTACCATGTCTTTTTAACAGTGGGGAACTAATATAACTTAAAGAACATTCTTACTTATTGGAAAGGGGTAATGTAATAGATATTATTTACAATATCAACCTTTATCATTTTTATTGTGTGGGTTCCAGATATGCATTTAAAGGAATAAATTGTTTACTCTTTTCTGATTGTTGATCAGGTAAATCCAATCAATGCTCCTTTACTTGTTGGTCAGCTGCTTGATGATGATTGTCTTGAGGACTTCATCAAATGCCTTATTATTTTTGTTCATTCTCTCCTTCCCATTGAACCGCTTGTCGAGGAATGTGAGAAAAAGGTAATGTATAAAATATCCAAAGCTATTTTTCAATTTCCATAAGGTTTATATTAAGCTAACAGTTCTTTTTTTGTATTTGTTTATTCTAGGAACTGGCTTTGACTGTTAACACAATTTTTAGAGCATCTTGTGAGCAAAGGAAGTTAGGATGTACATGTACACAATGCATTGGGTAAAATAATTATAGGACCCTTAGATATAGGACCCTTAGGACCATTATATGCTCTCACATGCTTGGGATGAGATATAGAACCCTTAGGCTTCATTTTTCAAGTAGTTATTTCATGTTTTGGAGTTGTATAAGAAAAAAATAGAGCACTATAACTCAATTTTCTCAGTCACAACATTGAGAAACACACTTTGTAACACATTTTTCAAAGAAAAGACACATATTTAAGTCTTTTATATATTGTAAGAACACCTTTTCTCAATAAAATTTTAATATTTTGCCTTCTTAATAGTTGTTTCATTATGTGAAAATGAATGATTGATTATGTTTTTCTGTTTTTTATGTTTAAACCTCAAAAGCATTGTCTCATTTTCAACACTTTTAGGTAAAAATCAGTGAGAAAAAACAATTAAATAAACTACCAATTGAAAAAAATCGGGGAATAAATATACTACCAATTGATAGAAATCAGTGAATAAATATGACAAAATATATGACTAAATCAATGACTAAAAATGTACTACCAAATTGATCAATCAAAACAACAAATAAATGACTAAAAATGGTTTAGTCATAAATTTGGTTAAGTTATAAATGACTAGCAGTAAACTACTAATGGTCATGCGACCTAGCTCAGTGAATAAATATGACTAAATATATGACTAAATCAATGACTAAATATACTCCCAAATTGATCAATCAAAACGGCAAAATAAATGACTAAAATGGTTTAGTCATAAATTTGGCCACATTATAAATGACTGTCAATAAAATACTATTGGTCACTTGACCAAGTTTAATCATTTATATGAAATTTTTAGTAGTTTTTTTAGTCATTTATTGTTGTTTTTCTAATAGTGTATCAAAGTCAAAACCCCATCAGTACGAGTATCCCTGAAAGTCATGGTCATCAATGAGGAATATCGAGTGTCCAGACTTAATGAGCTAGAGCTTCTAGATGAAAGACATTTGAGCACATTAAACCATCTCCAAATTTATTAGAATCGGCTCAAGCGAAGTTACAACAAAAATATCAAGAACAAAATATTTCAAGTTGGTGACTTAGAATTGAAAGAAAATCAAAAGATCCAACTAAATCAGGATGGGAAGGGAAAGTTTGAACCAAATTGGTTAGGTCCTTTCATCATAACAACAAGCTATGGCTCTAGAGCTTATCAACTAGCTAATCCTGAAGGAGAACCTTTAACTGAACTACTGAATAATATCCATCTCAAAAGGTTTTATACTTGAGAACATCAAAATATCCTAGAAAAAAAAGCTAAAAAGGTAAAAAAAAATCAAGGAAAAACAGTAAAGAGAAATAAAACATCCTTTAAGTGAAAATCACTTTGTGGCACTTCTAGGACTGGTACCATAGTGAAAACCAAGTAAACAGGTGCTATTTTTGAATAATACCTACATCTTTATCTATCAACACTATCTAAAGCATCCACCCCATCCTTCCCATAATAAAATGTGCAACCAACCATGACTCGATGACTGATCAAGTGTTGAAATTTGTTGTACCATCTTAATCTAGCTATCTTAATAAACATAATATTGTCTCAAACTAGGGGAAATTTTCTAAAATTGGTAGTGGATTGGATCCTTGTTGATTCCATCATTGTAAAAAATCCATCAAAAATAAAAACCATCCACAAAACAAAGTCAAAAATATCAAAAATCCTAAAAAAAAATTATGCTTTGAGTAAACACCAGTCAAACTACATGGTCTCTACCTATATAATGTAGGAAAGGTCATAATTGATGAACCCCCAAGGCCCTAGGTCAGTCCCCTTAGGTTTCCATTGTAATTTTGAAATTTAATAAAAAAACCAAAAACATTCAAAAAAAAAAAAAAAAAAACATACTCCTATCAAACAAGTGAACTATGAGACTCTACATGTATAACGTAGGAAATTACATCACTGATGAGACCCTGAGGCCCTAGGTTAGTCCAGCAAATCAAAAACATCCAAATAAAATCTCAAAATCCAAAATATTCATAAAAGTTCAAAAAACTCCAAAATTAGTGTTACTCAACACTAGTCAAACTACGTGGTCTCTGTGTGTATAACATAGGCAAGGCCATCACTGATGAGCCCCTGAGGCCATAGGTTATTCCCCTTTAATTGATCCTCTTGGTCTTTAAACTTGGTTGAAAACCCAAACAAAAAAATACAAATATCTTATCAAAATCTAAAAACATTCATAAAAATATAGAAAACAACATCAAATAATTCAATATGAGATTCCAAATGGCGAGCAGGAGTGGTAATGGGTAGATAAATTTGAAATAATCAGAGGTTGAAGAGGATGGAGAATCTAAAGTGGAGGATGAATATGATGGCATCTATTGGTGGGGGATCCAGTGGCGCTTCTCTTAGAAGGCTTCTTCCTAGTGTTTACCTTGTATTGTGGGGGTTTTCGCTGCCTCTGGTGTTCATTATGTGGTGTTTTCTTGGATTCAAGCCTTGGTGCCTGGTCTGCTTGGAGATCTGTGGTGGTACTAATTTCTTGTGTGGGCTCCTGATGGGAGTGGTGAGTTGGCAAGTGGAAGCAAGATCGAAGGAGGTTTGAGGTCTGTGTTGGGTGGGAATGGGAATGGCTCCTATTTTTTGTAATCTACTGGAGTTGTTAGCATTGCGAGTGTTGACTCTAAGGAAGACATGAATGAGTTGGGTTGGATTTTTATGCTAATCGATGGTGGGGGATGGTCCTGTTGGGCTACTCTTCACCTTGCTGATGTGGTTTATGTTGTTGCTGGATAACCCTGCTGCTTGGCTAGCTTCTAAATTTTGTTCACTGGTTGTTACTATCCCTTGGCGTTTCGAGGTGCATCTCAGTGCTCCCTCTTTGTGATAGTTCTTGGAGGATTTTTTGGGTGGGGATGTTGAGGTTAAAGTGTTCCTTACTCCCCATATCCTTTGTTGTTTATTTCTTTGACTTTGTGTTGGTGGTATTTTCACCGTTTGGGCTCAGTTCCTGTCGAGGATTTCTTGTGTGGGTTTGCTTGTGATCTGCTTCATTTGGTGGAACTTCATAGTGTTGGGTCCCCTTTGAGTTGGAGTCTCAGTGGTGGTTTGTGCTTAGTGTTGCATCCTCATTTTCTTGTTCCCCCTGATGGGGACTTCATTTTGGTGGCGACTGGTGGTGGTTTGGAGCTCTACTCTTCATTGGGTCTAGGATTCTGCTGCTACACTCCCTTGTTTGTCTTTCCTCTGCTTTTTTGAGGATTTTGGGTTCTTCTTGTAAGATCCTTTGGTAGTTAAGGAGGCCCTGCACTATTTCGTTGTCGTGGGGTTTATGCTTTAGGAGGACTTCCCGATTGGTGAAAGGGGTTGTTTTGGTGCTTGTGGTTGGTTGGGGGAGGAAGTCAACACTTTTCCCTTTCTCTAGTTCCTACTTCTATGGTGTGGCCTAGAGATGCCTTGTTCCCTCTTCGGTCTTGTTTCTTTCTTGCATTGGGTGGGCTCCTTTATGGCTTGCAGTATTTTTATGATTTGAGGGGGCTCCCGTAGCTTGTAGGTTGTCCCTTGTGGTGGAAGGATATTTTTTTGAGGAAGGAGTTGATGGTTTTTGGTGGTTTGGGCTGATGAGGTTGTTTTTTGGGAGGTTCTTGTTGTGCTTCCTATTGTTTCTTCTGACTGGATGTCTTGGGAGGAGGTGTTTTCATGCTCTACTGGAGTTCTCACTTGCTACATTTTTCTATATATGTTGTATTCTATAGAGGTGAATATTGCTCTTATTAAGGTGGAGCCCTCTCCTATTGAGGTGGAGCTAGATTTTGTAGAATTGGTGGGAAGTGCTTCTCTCCTTTATTGGTCCCTATTGAGGTGTTGTGTGCTTTCTCTGGAGGGAGGTTTATTTGGTAGCTATGGTCTCCACTTCTTCCTCTCCTATACAGGGGAAACCAATCCTATAGAGGTGGTTTTGGGGTTTATGTCTAGTTGGTTGGTGCAATTTGAAGATCATTTCCTCACAAAAATTTGTGTTTTTTACCCCTCTTTTGGTGGGAATCTATTAGGTTCATTTTTGTCTAATTTAGTGGAAGGCATTCTATAGTTCAGCTACTGCAAGTGGTTTGGGGCCTGGTTATTTTAGGTAGTCTGTTGGACTAACAGTTCGTGGGTTGTTTCTTGGTTCAAGGCCTTTGTTGCTTCTTTGTTCTTGACTTAGGACTAGTTTTTGTCCTTTATGTTCTATTCCTCTGGGTTATGGTGCTAGATTTGGGTTTTTAGTTTGTCTGTGACTCAAGACTTATGTTGGTTCTGAGTGTTCTATCTCTCTTGGTATGGTGACCAGGTGTTGTTTGTGTCTTTGATGTACTTTTGTGGTGTCTTTGCTGGTATTGGTTCTATGTCCTATGGCTCATTGTCTATAGGGTACAGTGCCTTGTAAATGCTGCTTATCTTATCAAAAACATCAAATAATTCAGAAAAAAAAAAGTCCTATCTCCATTGTCAAATATCTGCAGTAAAATTTTCATTCATAATAAACAATCATCACCTTCAACCTTTGACAAAGCAATAGACAAGTGAAACAAACATCAAAATAAAAAATTCCAAAAGTGAAGATCAAAACAATTGAATCACTATCAAGTTAAAACAATGCCTAAGTATAGACTACCATATCTATTTGAAAATTATTATCAACAATCTTAAAACATGAGTCTTAACAGATACAATGTTCCTACAATAGACATCATCAATGGATTTCATCATGAAACATCAAAACAACTATGGAAAGTGATATTGCAGCATTGTTTATCTTTTTATAGTCTTATATTTTTTATTTATCTTAATACCACATTCCTAAGGTCTCTCGAGGATGTCCATAAAGATTTAGAGAAGAAGGAATGGGGGCATTAATGGTCAATTTCTATTTTTTCTATTTGTTAGATATTTTTGTGATACTATCATGGTGAATACTTGCTTTTTTATATGTGTAGAAGTTTTTTGGAGGCAATTCATGTAGCATTTGCATGATAATACTCCATAACTATATGTGTAATTTTTTCAAAATGTTTTGAACCTTCTCACCCATACACTCTAACAAGGTTTTCATATGCCTGGTATGAGCAAGAATGTTCTTTGTTTTCATATTCAAAGTCCATGCAATAGATACAATGCCACCTTGGTCATCAATACCTTAGTGCATCGTGTCTATTTGCTACATCAATAAGGATTGCTAAAAATATGAAGTCTCTATGAAAGTGAAAGAAAACTCATCAAAGACTAACAACATCAATTTTCTATCCATCTCTAAATTATACTAACATTTCTTCTAACTAACAACTCCTTCCTGCATCACAATATCATTAGTACTACATGCATCATGCATCCATAAATTCATCAGTACATACCATGACCATAATAAAATGAAAAAAATCATATACCATATATATCATCATCCATCGCTTACATCATATATCATCATCCATCACATAGATATATAAATCATACATCCATGCATATCATATACATACATCACAAAAGTACAAAAACATGAGCATATATAAATCATCAAATATAAGCATCCATAATCATCCATAAAACATCTCATAACACATAATAAAGCCGAATTGAAACATGGTATATCTCATATATCATAAAAATGAGAATGTCATATACATCATCAAGTATCATGTGTGGTATCCAAATATACCAAAAAAAAATATACGAGGCCTCAAATGGGCCGATGAATGTATATAATGTAGCACCCCTCTGATTTTCTTATGTTTTCAGACAGTGATTTTATTTTGATAGACTATGATACTATGGTGTTGTTATTTGATCGTTGGCATTATAGCGATGATTGTTTTTATATTGAGATATGATGGTCCACTATATTGATAATTATTGATTATGTGAGTTGATATTGATCTATGTTCATCTGTAGTTATTTGATGTTTTAGTTTCGTTAGTTTTGATGTGACACTGTACTGGTGAAGGCAATGAGATTGCATCACTCACTTGGGAGCGCCCTGCAATTCCACAATTTTATCTTCATGGTCTGATTGTTCATGATCTATATACATGTACAACATATGTTTTGATTACAAGATTGTAGGTACAAGACATCGACTCCACCTAGATTCATAAGTTTGAGTGTGTTCATTGGACATCAAAATAGTTGATTGGGAGATAGTAATAGGGTTTCCTTGTCAAACCACAACCCTAGTCATAGTGTGTCGTCAGTCCTTGTTTTGGCCATGATTTGTTGTCGTGTTGTCCCCATTTGCCTTGTCGTTTAATTATTTTTGTAAAGTATGCTCTCTGGGAATTTAATATTATTTAATGTTAATAGTGTTTTAAATTTATTATTTATTTAATCGTGATTAATGTTGTTAGAAGATTTAAATTTGATTTAATTAATTAGATTTAATTTATTGTGTAAATTAATTTAATTATTTAGATTAAATTTACTTTACATAGTGATTATAATTAATAAGATTAAATTTGATATTTAAGTTGTTAGATTATAAAAGATTTGTTTAATTAATTATTTAAATTAATTAAATGAAGTTGTGAATTTAAATGAATGGATAATTAAAATTAATATTTGATTTTGAATTATTAAATAAACAAATATCTTAAAATATCTTAAAGGAAATATCTTGTTATTAATTTGGGAAGATATTTTGGGATTGTGACATGAGTTAGAAATTAATATCTAGTGTTGGGAAATAATTCACTGAGAGAATAATTGCATTAACTGAAAGAGGTTAAAAGGTTATTTCACGGAAATGAAAATTGTATTTTGGGGTTGTTGAAAATTGAAAGAAGCTCTCGGGAGATTGGCTCTGGTTTTATTTTCAACTTTTTGGAAAAGAGGATTATTTTGGAAGATGCTTTGATAATTTTGGAATTTGAAGGCGAGGCTCTACTTCAAACTTTGATTCTTCAAGCTTCTGAAATAGGTTCTTTGTTGTTTTTATTTAAATACAAATTGGAAAAGGATATTAGAATTAGTTATTGTCTTGGAAAAGATTGCATGTACAATGAAGAAGATTTTATTTGTTTTAAAGCTTTGATATGTTTTGAAATTGGAAAAATTGTCATGAAAACTTTAGAGCCTCTATAGGAATTGATTTAAAACAATAGAATTCCCTGAAAGATTATATAGAAAATTTGGAAAACCTCTATAGGAATGGATTTAAATCTTCCTATCAAAATTTGTAGAAAATATATCGTTTTATTGGAAAAGATCTTCCTATAGAAGATTATTGTTTTCTTTCAATTAGATTTATTTGGCTTGGGAAATTGAAAACCTCTGGAAAATTTCGTAAATATTTCCTGTAGATAATTTATATATAAAAATTTAATATTTTTCTAGAAAATGTAACTGATTTTTTTTTAAATATATATGATTATATATAATTACATATATAATTATGTATATATTCATAACTATATATTTAAATGATTTTTTTATAATAGGTGCAAGTAATGCATGAATTAGATGTTTAAAATGAAATGATTTAAAAAGGAGAAATTGATTTTTGTATAGATATAATTTGGGAAATTGAATTAAACAGTTAGATTTAATTTCTTTATTGACTTTAAATGAAATTGCATTAAGTTAGATTATTTTGAGCAATGTATTATTGTTTTCTTGGAATGAAAATTAGATTAAGGAAATTATAATGATAGTTTTTTACTTGCCTGAATTGATTATTTAATTATGATGTCTTATGTTCACGTAAGTTGGGATATATGTTAGTTGTGAATGTGTAAGTCTTCCAGGTGTAATATTATGTGGGGGTTGTGATATTTTTTTCATCCCTTTGTTTTCCTTGGGTAGTGCACTTGGTTGTGATTCAATTTAGACACTCGGTTACTATGAACATGATGTGTTGCCTCTTGTATTATAGTTGATATTTATTATCTATTTTTGTGCACTTTGTTTACCCTTGATTAATGGATTAGATCCTTGTGTTTTCAGTAGGGGAGTGGCTCTCAATGGGTGCCGACACACAAAGTGGTGCTAGGGTAACTCATGTGAGTGTTAGATAATTCAGTGGAAATTAAATAAAAGTATTAGGGGAAAGGGTAGCTTGAAACACATAACTTGTTAATTGTGCCTCACCCATTGGCTCAAGGGCTCGTATAGACTTGAGATGAGATGAGAAGGCCTGGAATGGCAAGGTCAATATCTTTTTCCTTTGAAATATATTTGACTCCACATTGGTTTGCACGTGGGGTCAGGGATCATGAGAGGCTACCAGGGTAACCCAAGATGGGGGTTGGGGCCTAGGAAGATCTGCTAGGGTTATCCATGCTACTTTGTGATGACACTCATCCTATGACAACACTATTTATTGTTCAGTTGATGTACTTGATTCTTTTACTCTAGAAGCAATGTAACCTTTATGTTAAGTATTATACATGTATAGTTTAGTCTTGTGGTTTCCTATTTCTTGAGGTTGTTGGTGTACCTAGGAAGCCCTTTTACTATCTCCTAGCATGGGGGGCAGGCCTTCAGATACCACTTGGTTGGGTGGAACATGCACCTTACACCATTGGGTTTCTACTTCATGTTCGTGATGGTAGGATCCCAAATTAGAGAGCTCGCATGTTCCAGTTTCTTTGTACCATCTCTTGTGTTCTATTGGTTTAGTTGGATGTTATTGTATATGTACTACTCCTCATTTGTTTTTGAGGAGAATCTTTGTAATTTTAATTTTAACATTGTTTGTATGATCTACCTCATTTTGGAAATGAGCCTTGTAACTGCTATATTGAATGAATGCAATCTATGAATGGTTTTATTATGTACTTTGTTATCTTTTGAAATGAGTTTAATGTTATTGGATCTATGTTCTTATTTCATGAGTAAAATTTATATACTATGAATTAGTTTACTTTTGTATGTTATGGGATTCAAATGTAAGCATTGTCATGTACCTTAGAGGATGTATGCATTAAGTATAGTTCACTTTACTTATTGTTATTTGCACTTTCAAAAAAAATTGTTATACTTTTGTTGTATTTGTGTCTTCCTCTAGGGTTACGTGGCAAGGTGTTACATAT
Organism: Sequoiadendron giganteum; assembly: GCA_007115665.2. Lineage (NCBI taxonomy): Eukaryota > Viridiplantae > Streptophyta > Pinopsida > Cupressales > Cupressaceae > Sequoiadendron > Sequoiadendron giganteum. The sequence goes on from CM021105.1 coordinate 315,047,304, forward strand.
AAAAAATATCATGCCTACATAAGTCTCTGAAACAATAAACATATCAAATCAAGTAAAACTTAGCCGTGTTGGTTGTCTTGTGGTGGAGATCCATGTGGTTGTTGGCTCTAATGAGGAGAGGATTGTGGGATAACCAGAGACTGATGTGGCTATCTCACTAACTGCCCCCTATACTCTACACCTATCTACACATTTGAATCTCTAAAATGAGGTTGTCTTTGAGACCTCAAAACAAATGCCTCATTTAATGTCTAGTAATAGGTACACCGCTACAAAATTTGATCCTGATCGGCCTAATATTGAGCAAGGGGAATTGAGGAGGCTAGTGAAATCTTAGCTGTAAGTCTTTGCTGACTCTTTGTGGCCATCTCCTGCCTGAAGGCATCTCTCTCCTGGAAAAATCCATCTCGCTCTATAGTAAGAACAACAACCTGACCCTCAAAATCCTGACTCCACGCAATCTCTAAATCCCTCTCAATAACCCGAGCATACCTATCCGTGGTCAACTAGGATATATGTGCTACTGTTGTTGCATCCATTTGTGGAGGGGGGGCCTATAATACCTGCTAGTCTTGATGAGTTTGATCTTGATGTTGTTGATCAACCTACTGCTCATCATACTATGCTTTTTCTAACTACTCCACTACAATACATAGCCTCTACCTATAACCCCTCTGACCTATAATGCCAACCACTCTCTACACCTATCCCATGACTGGCCCAACACCAGTAGGATCTGTAAATCATAGAGGATCACAATGGGCCCACCACTGATCATAATCTCGAGTAGTCCTTCGATCTACAAGATCCATTTACCAACCCCATCCAAATGGGGCAAGTCACTATAACTCTACAAAATCATTAGTAGAAGAGCTATGTGACCCCCACACCTTGACCTCTTGCATTGTTTGCCTGAACCATGCATGGTAATCATTTGAAAAATGTTCATGTCCCTCTCCAAACTGACAAAGAACCCAATTAGGTAAGTAGCACTCAAGAAGAGAATCCACACAACCTATCAGCCACCATGTTTGATGACAAAATGGCAGTTGCTCCATATCATCATGTTAGGCCTCACAACCTAGCCATGACCTCCAAACAAATGAAAGAATTGTTGAGAATTTGTTGATGTGGCATTGTTGTCATTGATGTCAAAACCTAGGATTCAGAAGGTTGTGCTCTAGATGATATACATAAATGATCTATCCTATCATATGTTATGATGTTGCGTAGTATGGATGCTATACTTGATCTAGATATGGTAGTACTTCTTTTTGGGACATCTATGGAAGAAAGTTAATGCAAAATAATGAAGAATAATATTTTGATACTGGTTGTTGCATCTAAAGCTTATTTCGAGTATCCTTTCTATCTAGACATTCATGTGGCATGTTAGAATTTTTGGTATGTATAATTGCATTCCTTTGGTTGATACTGAAATTGATGTTGATCAAGATTTGGTCTTGGTTGTGGCATTCCCATCAGCTCCAAAATATATCTCATGTAATTCAAAGTTTTCTATCTTTTGGTAATAATGTTATATCTTATGTATGACCTATTTATGGGTCTTATGGTAATGTGGTAAGAATATATTTATGCGCGACCTATATTTTGGGTCCTGTACTAGCGTGCCAAGCCTTATTAAATATTTCAAGGTTTTTCTTCAAGCCAATTTTTTTTCTAGGCCGACTCATTTTGTTCTCCGGGTATATATATACATATATGTATAGCATCTTGGTGAGTATTTGAACAAGAATTTTGGTATGTGCGAACAGTGATGAGGGTGTGAAATATTGTGCGAAAAGAAACGAAGAAAGAAGTGAAGGAAAGTGTCAGGAAGAATCAATTTTAATTGCAAAGGTTTAGCAAGGAAGGTGTGCAGAAGATTCTTCACCGAATCTGTTGCAGTCATATATTATGCTCTTAATCGGAACTGAATTCATGCATATGTAGATGCAACTACATCAGTTCATTTTTTTCAATTTTTGTATTAATTGGGTAGTGAGTGCACTGACAATGATCCCACTAGCACTGAACCTTACCTTTAGTGAGAAATTTGGTAGTGAGCCTTTGTAAAAATCACCTTAATCGGTGTCACCTTAACTGGTGCTTTATAATTGAGAATTAGCATTCTTCGTGGTTTTTTCTATCTTGGGTTTCCTAATAATTTTTGGTGTTCATTGTGCATGGTGTTGTTAAGTGATTTCATATGTTTTAATTAATATATGATTGGTTTAATATTAATCTGGATTAATTAAAGACAAGAAAAGTGTTTTTCGATAACTGATTCACCCCCCCAAGTCAATTATCTAATCTGACTAGAAGGAATGGAATGAATAATCTCTTTCATGGTTATTGCTACTTATGCCATAGTTATGGTCAAAAAGCTAATCAGTGTAGATCTAGGGTTCACTCAGTTAAGTGTGGGAAAATATGTTACAAGTGCAATGAATCTAGACATTATGCTAATACATGTAGATATGTTGCTTCAAAAAAGTCTGAAAACAAAAAGGAGGTTGCAGAATTAGATGAATCCAATAAGAAGACAAACATGGTTTGGAAGAAAAAGGAAATGAGTGTGGAGAGATATTTTCTAGTACTGGATCCTAGTACAAGCTCTTCTAGAATCTGAGCCTACTGCCTTGGCTCAGGAGGAGTTTTGTAATGCATATCTTGACGGTTCCCCCTCTTTGAAGTAATATTGATGTGTTTTCGGCATGACTAAGCTAGATTCAGGTGATGTTGCATGATGAAACTTAATCCAGCTGATTGAAAACTGAAGTACAACTTCTGGCATCATCGATGCATGTTCTGGCGGCAAAGTCATCATGAGAAATTAAGGATAAAAGATGGAGTTTCAAATCATTTCTCACAGTTTCCAAAGAAGAAGAGTTTTTTCATTGAGCGATAAAAGATTGAAGAAGTTAAGCACAACAATGGAATCCATGTTGATTGGCAGTGAATCTAGTGCTGGTATTCCACTAAAGCTAAAGGGAGCTGAGTTGGATGAATTTGATTATCGAAAGATGAAGGAAATGGAGCTAGGGTTGAAGATAGATGAATTGCAAAATGTATGTGCCCTAGGTATGGAGTTATGGGGAGAATTCCCCTAGTTTTTTGACAAAGAGTCTATCTTGTTCTTGTTGAGTCGATTCAAGAATGGTAAAAAATTTTTTGGACAAACCCTATCCAATCACTAAAGAAGTCATTGAAGCTATTACTGAATTGCGCAGAGTTGGTGACCTCCCTAGGAAGAAAATGGTGAACTACATAGATGTGGAGGAACTTACTGGTATCGACAAATACCCCTGAGCTCTACTAATATATATTATTGTCGATACTTTTGTAAGGTATGTTGCTTACGGCATCTCATACAAAATCTAATTTTGAGATTGTGAAGGTCCTACGTCTTCTATTGTTGTATATCTTGCACATAAAATGTTGAAGGAAAATCAGCAGTTTGACCTATGTAGCTTGATACTGGAAAACCTAATTGAGAATGTCAGAATGTCTTTGGTTGAGATTTATCCATTCCGGTTTGGGTCTTTTCTCATGTGTTAAGTGTTCTACTTTTTGAATTTTTTACTATGAAAATAAAATGTTAAGTGGAAGTCTGACATCCTTGTCAGAAAGCAATTTTACGGATATTTGGAATGTATGGAAGATAAAGAAAATGCATGAAAATTTTACTTCTCATCCTTTTAGATGAGTTTGTGCTTCGATGTGACAGTGTCTAGTGCTACACCTATTAGTCAATTTGAGGATGGTTCCCCCTTTGGTAAGAGGTTTTCATTGGTGGTTCCCCTCCAGAACCTAAAAGGAATAAAATTAACTCAAAGGATGTCATCACTATCTCAGAAGAGAAGGACAAGGAAGAAGAGTCTATGCTTGATACATATGAAGTTCATTAGGTGTTGAATGAGGGTGATATGAAAAATATTGGTGAAATGTAGTATGCCTGCTCTCCGGTTAGTAGGCCTAGAATTGACAATGCCTTGGTTGATTGTCTACTAAAAAATGGTATTACTATTTTTGCATTGTTGACTACTTATTGAATGATCTAGTAGAAGTTGTTGAAGAAAGGTTATTGCATGAAAAAACTGAACTAGATAAATTCCAAGCTATGATTGAAAGAAGGTGTTTCATAGGTAAATAAAAGTTATCCAAACACATTGGTGAGACAAGAGAATTCCTTATGGAGATGTCTGACATCTACAAATATTGTCTTTGGTGGCCTATGGTTGTTGATAATTTTAGAAGTAGAATTAAAGCTATTGAATCTGAACTGTATGAAATTGGGAAGTGTTTCAAATTATTCAAAGATAAAGATGGAAATTAGAGGATAAGAGTTGTGAGTTGCAAGCTAAGTTATTGTCTACTTAGAGATAGAGGGGAGATTTGGTTGAAAAAATTGGTTGGTCAAAGAAATTGTTGAGGTCTAATTGAATCATCTCTCTGGGACACTTTCTAATGTAGAGGATTATAAACAAGAGTGTTTTTCTCTGGATTGGTCATCTTCATTTGGAATGTTGGTTGTACAATAAAGTGTGTGTGCAAGAATCGTTTCTACAATACAAGCTTGGAAGAGGATTCTTCCAATTGTGAGAGAAAGGTACAAGAAAAATTTTAATGTGAAAAGTGTTATTTTTACTTAATTTTCTGAATGATCTTATTTGGCCCTTTTCCTTTGATGGAAAAAAGGGGGAGAAAAGGAAGAGAAAAAAAAAAAAGAGGATTTGAATTGCTTGACATAGGGGGAGTGCTTGGAGTTTTTGCAGTTTTTGTGTTTTTGAGTTTTTGTTGTTTTTCCATCAATGCCAAAGGGGAAGATTGTTGAGAAGTTGATGTGGAATTGTTTTTATTGATGTCAAAACCAGAGATCCAAAAGGTTGCTATCCAGATGATATACTAAAATAATCTATCCTATCATATCCTATGATGTTGCATAGTATGGATGTTATCCTTGATCTGTATATGGTAGTACTTCTTTTTGGGACATTTGTGGAAGATAGTTAATGTAGAATAATGAAGACTAATATTTTGATACCGATTGTTGTGTCTAAAGCTTATTCTAGGTATCCTTGCTATTTGTGCATTCATGTAGCATGTTACAAGTTTTGGTATGTCTAATTGCATTCCTCCGATTGATACTGGAATTGATGTTGATCAAGATTTTGTCTTGGTTGTGGCATTCCCATCAGTTCTGGAATATATCTCATGTAATTCAAAGTTTTCTATCTTTTGGTAATAATGTTATATCTTATGTATGACCTATTTATGGGTCCCATGGTAACGTGGTAAGAAGATATTTATGTGCGACCTATCTTTTGGGTTCGATGCTAGCGCTCGAAGCCTTATTGAATATTTCAAGGTTGTTCTTCAAGATGACATGTTTTCCTAGGTTGACTCATTTTGTTCTTTGGGTATATATATACATATATGTAGAATGTTTGGTGAGTATCCAAAAAAGTGTAGTATGTGCAAACAGGGATAAGGGTGCGAAATATTGTGCGACAAGAAATAGAGAAGGAAGTGAAGGCAAGTGTCACAAAGAAGCAATATGTATTATAGAGGTTGTGCAAGGAAGGTGTGTAGAAGATTCTTCACCGGATCTACAGCAGTCAGATATTGTGCTCTTAATCAAAACTGAATTCATGCATATGTAGATGCAACTACATCAGTTCATGTTTTGTCCATTTTTGTATTAATCGGGTAGTGAGCCCACCTATAGTGATCCTTACCTGCAATGAGAAATTTAGCGGCGAGCCTTTGTAAAAATAACCTTAACTAGTGTCACCTTAACCGGTGCTTTATAATTGAGAATTAGCATTCTTTGTGGTTTTTCCCATCTTGGGTTTCCACATAAATTTTGGTGTTGTTAAGTTCTTGCATATGTTTTAATTAATATCTGATTGGTTTAAGATTACTCAAGATTAATTAAAGAAAGGAATTTTTTTTTTTGATAACCGATTCACCCCCTCTCTCAGTTATCTAGACTATTCAACAAGCATATCATCAAAAATGCGTTGCCAATAAGGTAACCTACCAGGCCAAGTGTAATACATGAAATTTGAATAATGATAAGAGTATGGATCCTCCAGATCCTGATCCATAACACTTCTGGCCTCATCATTGGGATATGCTCCTAGACCCATACATGTAGAAGTGTCATCCCTATAGAAATAACCATGTCGTCATGATAAGTAGCCTCGTGCATGTCCCTGTATAAATGTTCCAAAAGATATGGGCCTCATGCATAACTCATATCCTGCTCCATCATTTTCTCAATGCAGAAGCCCCAGCCAAAAGGAAACTGCCTACCTCTATGATCGGGCACCACAAGCCCCATGATCAAGCCAACTAAAACCATGGATATCGAATCAGTGCCATCAACAAATTGAGACAATTCTATCTCCGAGTCCACCACCTATAGTCACCTAATGCCAAGAACTCATTGCATTGTGTCGATACCATGTCCAACATCATTTATAACAAGCACTTTGTGAATAGGGATGCAAAGAATCCTCCAAAAATCCTCTAATGTAATGGTCACCTCACTAGTTGGTAAGAAGAAATACAACGTATCGGAGTGCCATCTCTCTAAAAGGGTGGTCATCATCGCCCTGTGACATTAGATCTTAGGCATGTTACATATGTAACATAGACCAATAGTGTTAAGGAAGTCTCTCTCCACCTCAAAGAAACTAGTAATCAACTTGAATAGTTTCCACAATTGTGGCTCCCTAGAATAAAGTAGTTTGAGAACCATTTGCAAACATTCAACCCATGACATTAAGAAATTGCTAGAAAATCACATCACGAACCTAAAACTATAGACAAACTAGCCAAATCTATCAAATTTGACAATAGCGAGACTTTTTTGGATAAAAGCGCACAATAAAAATGATAGTGGCCCTATTTTTGACAATAGGGGTTTGAATGATATTGGCTAAATTAAAAAAAAGTGAGAATATTTTACAATATCGCACAATAAAAATGATAGTGATCAAATTTTACAGAAGCAACTACATTCCTAAGGAAAAACAATAGCAGACAAATTTTTCAATAGCGGTAAACAAAAGTGCATAGATTTTACGATAGCTCACAAGAAAAATGATAATACTCAAGATTTACAAAAGACTTACAAAAGCAGTAAAAACACAAAGAACTATAGTGATCAAATCGAGACAAAAGCGGTAAAAACACAGAATTACCGATATCATTAAAAAAAAAATTAGCATTAATTACACAAACATGGAAAGATGAAAATAAGAAAGGAAGTGGTACATATCATGACGTTTGCACCATCTAGCCTCCCAAATGAATGGATTGCATCTACATAGTGTGGGGCACCCGAAATCATCGCCATCACAACTTAAAAATTGTAAAATTAGGATCTCCAAAGGCAAGAATTCAGTAAAAGCTAAGAGTGCGAATGAGGGAAAATGAACCCTAATTACCTATTGTTACCCCCCAAACCCTAATTTTTTACATTGGAAACTCTCCTAGGTTAAAATTAGGAGCACCTTGAAACCATAAACGAGGGTCCTATAGACTAATTTTTCATCGTGTACACATCTAAAATACAACGAAACCTTGTCACGAGCTCAACCACAAAATTATTTTTTTCGGCCAATCTCTCGAGGGGGAATCCCAATGTCGTATTATCTTTCCACTAATCATTGAGGCACATTGGGAAATATAAAAATTTTCAAATGTTGATCTAAACATCAAATTCTTTGAAACAAATCAACCAGTACTTTGTCTCAAAGAGGCACAAAATGTAGACATGTAAAAATGAGCTAACACATATCACCCATCATGAATGACATTTTTCTATTAGCGACATCATTATCATTAATATAATTTATATTCATCTAAATCAATAATATATTTATCTATGTCACTAATATACGCTATTCATCTAAATCAATTAAACTATTATCATTTAATAATTTAATTAAATCACTTTCCCCTCTCTAAACCTAAATAATTAAATTAATTATTCAATCATTCAACATAGTCAACAAACAAATACAACTTTATTTATTAAAGTCAAACATGACTTGCACGTTCATATCCAAAATATTAATTAATTATCCTCATCCCTTTTGTGATTGAGAAAATCATTGCCACTGATTTCTCACTCTAGTTGGTTGACTAACCATTTGTTCTTCAATCCCACTAACCACTCATGTATTCCTCAATCCCACTAACTAATCAACATGATTTCTTCAATCCCCCTAATTAGTCCAATCTAATCCCACTAACTTTTCCAATCCATTTCCTCTCAATGGGTCTCAACCGTTGATCATGATCTCTTACTACAAAATATCGATCGTTCATCTCAAAACATGAAATCCATATAACAACCCTCTTCATTCTCAAAAACAATGGGAGAATCTATAGAGTTTATGCAATGAAGTCATGTTGAATTGACATTCGAATTCTTGATAGCTTTTACACACATCTTTGATCACCATTAACATGCTTTGAATCTTTTGCAAACAACAAATGGAGGCTCCATATTGATTCAAACATAGTCCAACATCAATACAAATACAACTTTGACATGGTACATGGTAAGACTTGTTTTGCTTTGTATTTATTTAAGTTTTGTAGTTTCTTATTTGTTTGGATTCATGGCTTTACATTTCACATTTCATGAGTATGGGTTTGGAATTTAATCTTGTTTGAATTGATTTTTTAAAATTATTTTCTATTTTCTTATGCTATATTTCCCCCTTACATCAATATCTTATTTCTAAATTTTGACTATTTTGTATACTAACACTTAACTATATGTTGAGAAAAAAATATAGTAGATATCATTAAACCTAAGTTTATGGCAAGAGGATATGTACAATATCATTGTGTACTTCACTTTAGTATATGAGTTTAACAAATTTGACAACTAAAAGTAATGTGAAATTTATTATTATGTTTTTCCATAACATATCTAAATGCTATAAGATAATAGAAAAGTTATTACAATTCTTGTCTTGTTCCTTGGTTTAAGATTAAAGTTGCAAAATATGATAGGTGGATAAATAATGGGTCTATATTATGAGTATTTGATTAGTTAGTTATATATTTTATAATTGACCAATCTATTATTTTGTGGCTTGTTTAAGTGACATGAATTTATGTTGATTTATTTTTTATGTTATCATTTACATTTAATACAAGATTAAATAACTAAAAAAAAAATATTATTTAAACTATATCCAAAAACGTAATTAGATAGAAATATTATAAAATGTAAAACAAAATAATAATAACAATTTTTTTCTTTTGATTAATGTAGAAAGGTATATCATAGAAATTGTCTAAGTTTTTCAACTAAATTTAAGTTGATTCATTTATGTAGTTTATAGATATATAATTGTTTCATAAGTTTATTGTATTTATTACAAATCAAATTTTGGGTTGAAACATTTTACATAATTTTTTTAAATTGAAAATTAAGTTTAAATACTACTAAAATAATGTCAAATGCTTGGTTATATTTAATATTAAATTAGATTTAAATTCTTAATCAAGTTATTGTAATTTGACGAAGATTTAATTGCTTCCACTTAGGAAGCTTAGAGGAAAAATATAGTATTTTTCCTCCACATGTGCATAATAATGTTGACACTTTGTTAGATTATCTTCACATTTATAGGGTGTTATGAATGAGGTTTCAACACACATGTTTTTGTTATCATTTCTCGTGTCTCCTAATTCTAATTACATGTTATAAATTGTTGGTGATGCAGGGGCTCTCAAGTGTCATGACTTTAGACTTGAATATTTTTTTGGGCTCAAATTTTACGGGGAGATGTATTATGAGGAGTTATTGGGATTTCCAACTAAACTCAATTTGGTTGATGATCTAGGTGGATTTTCACCAAAAATTCAAGTGTTCCAGATGCTCCAAGAGTCACCACCATGTTAAAGAGCTCTCCAATACAAACCCAACACAACTTGAATCGTCTTGAAAGTAGTTTGTATGCCCAAGTTATGCTCGATGAAAGTTTGATCAAAATAGGGGTTATAGATGAAGATTCTAGGTCAAAAAATTGATCATCTCAAAAATGGAAAAAAAATAGCATCTCATTGAAGAACTTGTCAGCATGAATCCAATGTCGCTTGAATCACATCAAATGGAGCTCGTACGTAGAAGTTATGCCCAATCAAAGTTTTTGGGGAAATGTTTACCAAGACTGTACAGATGCTAACGTCAGCATGATGACATGGTATTTTGCACACTGACATGGCATGAAGTGGACCAATCCTATCTCAATATGTTGTAGTCTGACAGTCGAAGTGGTCTAATGAAAGGCAGACACGTGTCCTTCGATGGCTAATAGAAAAGTGCCATGTGGCCCAATAGCAGGGTGTAATGTGGCACCATGTGGTAGTCTACATGGTCAGACGGGTTTGTTTGTTAAAATTTAAGTTTGGGGATTTGAATCCCCAACCTCCTATCTTCCACTTTTCAATCCTACCATTGCACCACAATATCTGCGTTATATACTTACAGCCATGGGTTTTATTTATAGAAGACAACCTCCTATTTGAAGGGGGCAACAAATTGAACCGACGACCCCCCTCTTCCCACTCTTACCCCTTGTCCCCATGCAGTTGCTTAAGTATGTTTTCTGCTTAAATTTAAGTAGCTTAAGTAGTTGGAGTGTCCCCATACAAAAAAAAATTGGAACAGGAAAAGGATAATTTGGAATCTTTTTAAGCAGCTACTTCTTAAGAATTGAAAATAAGTTGTGAAGAAAAAAGGGGTGTTGGAAATAAGCAACAGCTGCATAATGTCATAAATTCCACATGGCTTCACAGATTTATTTCCCTCTTTTTTAATATTTGGTTTCCCTTTTTTTTCAATTTTTAATTGCACAGGTTATTATTAAATATTGTAAATTCAAATTTAAGCTGGTTGCCTAAAAATAAGCAACAAAATTAACTTTCATGGGGACACCAGCTCCACAAATAAGTTAAGCAGTTTCCTAAATAAATTAAGCAGTGGCTGATAGCCAAAATAAGCTAAGCAACAGCATTGGGACATGCCTTTAGCTATTTCTAGTGTGTCATCACGCGTTTTAAGGGATAAAAATGTAAAACTTTTATTTTATAATAGAATGAAGCCAATAAATACTTTTAAAATGGGGGGCCGATGGTTTGAACCACTGACCCCCAATTAACCAACACTCTAAAATAACCACTACGCCACACATTGTGTGTGTGATAGAGATTTTGTAAAGATTGCCTTTATAATTTTGTTAAGCCCAAAAATGGCATTTTAAAAGATATTTAAAGGGAGTGAGGTAGGAGTGAGTCATGGGAAATTTGATGGGAAAATTATTGGGAGGTTATTCTACTTTGTACAATTAGGGGCTTTGGGCTAAAGACTATTTGTACTTTTAAGAGAGAGAATTTTCTTCATTTCCTCATCATCCGAAGAGACTTTATAAAGTATTTTGGAGTATATTGAAGTATCGTTCAATCCATTAGAGAGGGACCCAGAGACATAACTGATTGGCGAACTCCGTTATCAATTTGTTTCTTTGTCTCCTCTTTTATGCTCTCATATTTCTATTGTTCTAATCATTTTAATGTCTTTTTAAAAGAATTTCAAATTAAGATCAAAGACGTTAAAGTTCATTTTCATAAATTAAAATTCACTTAGCAATTGTCATAGATCCTAACAAATCAAGTTAGTGTCAGAGCTTTGTTTGACTAGTGATTATAGAAGTGGATGTTAATGCAATCCAGGAGTCAGCGAGGTTAAGGCACGCTTGTGGAGGTTAGTCCCAAGATCGGTAAACAAAGACCCTTTCCACCATCAAAGATGGAAGAGACAAAAGCTAGGAAAAATTCTAAGCTCAATGAGAAAAAAATTCAATGAGCCTTTGTTGACATGAAGGCTATGGTGGAAGAGCTCTATTAGGAAAAGAAAGAACGGAAGAAGCATGAAAAAGGAGGATCGTCGAAGTGAGAAAAGCATGAAGATCGAGAGGACAAGGGGAAAAGAGAAGAAGGTGATGATGAGCCTCCAAAAACTCATCCATCTCCATCTTCTCCTTGTAATTCTACTTCTTCTGCTAATCCTTTCAAGATTGCACATAAGCCTGTAATCAAATTGGATTTAAAGTTTGAACTAACTAAATATTATGGAGAGTTAAATGCTGAGAAATTAGATGATTGGTTTCAACAAGTAGAAGTATACTGTAGGATTCAAGGTCTCATAGATGATGCTTCTAAAATATAATTAGCTACTCTTCGGTTGGGAGGAACCACTCTCACTTGGTGGGAGAGTAAAACTTAGGCATAAATTGCTTGACATGGTAGTGCCAATTTAACTTGGATGGAGTTTAAAGTTGCCCTTAAAAAATAGTTTTATCCCTTAGGCCATATGCAACAGTTAACTATGAACTAGCAAACTTTTAGGAAGGGTAAGGGTCAATATGTCCAAGACTATACTCATGAATTTACGAAGCGGGCTATTGCACTTAATGTCCCATTATACACCAAGGACACATTGCTCAAGTATATAGGTGGCCTTCACTCTTACTTAAGGCATACCATTTTGGTTTTAAATCCTAATAATCTAGATGAAGTATGTGTACAAGCCACACATTTGGAGTCGAGAGGTAAGAGTAGTTTCAATGAAAGTTATGTGAATAAGCCATCTAATCTTGAAGGTAAACCCAAGGGAAAAGGAAAGGGGAAAAAGATAGCTATAGTCAAGAAGGAGGGTGATAAGCCCACAAGCTCCCATTGTAAGGAGAGGAATGATGATTCAAAGTGTTGGAAGATGCATCTAGAACTAAGGCCAAATAAGTATGGAGGAAACAAAGGAAAACATAAGACTATTGGTGTAGCACAATAGGATCTTGGATCTGACTTCAGGGATGACACAAAGATTGTTGCTTCCAGGATCCAAGGTAAAGGAAAAGGTATATCTCTTTCTGCTAATACAAGTTTTTCAAATGAAAGTGCAAGTGCAAGCAAAGAATATTCTCCACCTAATATTGATAAGCATATAAATGAGTTATTTCACATTCGATTCGTAACAAAGCATACTAAGGTTGATACTTTTTTTAATATAGGATCTCAAGTAAATATAATATCTGAAGAAGTTGTTAAGAAACTTACCTTGGATACAACACCTCTTCTGAAGCCATATCCACTTGGATGGGTTTGCAATGATGCACAGTTACAGGTAACAAAGAAATGTAAGTTAAGATTTTCCATCACTGCAAACTTCATAGATGAGGTAGAAGTTGATGTGGTTCCTTTAGATATTTTTGGTCTTGTACTAGGGAGTCCCCATCTTTATGACCGAAAATAAATCTTTTATAGGGGAGAAAATAAATATCATATTTTTAAGGATGGTGAATAATTCATTGTACGTGCACATAAGATAAAGAATAATCTAACATTAGTGAGCAGTGGACAAATGAAGAGTTTAGTCAATGCTAGTAATAAATTTGTATTGATGATTGTAAAATCCAAGAAAGATGATAAATCTGAGGCATTCAAAGGGTGTGATCCAAAGCACAATGTTGAATTAGTCAAAGTAGTTTCCTCCTATGATGATTTATTTCAGGAGCCCAATGGATTGCCACCAAAGAGAGAGATACATCATGAAATCTAGTTACAAAAATATGTGCCTCTTCCAAACATCGACATGTAATTGTTTATCAGTTATGAAGAATGAGGAAATCAAGAAGCAGGCTCAAGAGTTAGCTGAGAAAGGAGTTATTTTTCCAAGTACATCTCCTTGTATTTCTCTAATTGTGTTGGTACCAAAGAAGGATGAGTCTTGGATAATGTGCATCGAATACAGAGCCTTGAACAAGATAATGGTAAAGAACATGTATCATGTTCCTCGAATAGATGATTTACTTCATCAATTGAAACATGAAGTTTATTTTACGAAGTTGAACTTGCGTAGTGAATATCATCAAATAAAAATTGTAGAAAATGACATATGGAAAATTGTATTTAAGAAAAAACAGGGACTTAATGAGTGGTTGGTCATGCCCTTTGGGATTTTTAATGCACCAACTACCTTTATTAGAGTCATGAATAATGTCTTCCATCTATTTATAGATGATTTTATCATAGTTTTCTGGATGATATACTCGTATTTAGTCAAACTTGGGAAGAGCATGTAGAACATGTGAAAAAAGTATTGGATGTATTGAGAAAAGAAAAAGTGTATGTAAAGATGTGAAAGTGTGAATTTACAAAGAAATCACTATTGTACTTAGGCTATATTAGAGGAGGAGGTAACTTGAAAGTGGATAATTCAAAGGTCACAGTAAATGTAAACTAGCCAAACCCAAGTACAGTTACAAAAATTAGAAGTTTTTTAGGTGCAATACACTATTGGAGAAATTTCATAGCTAACTTCTCCTACATAGCATCTCCATTGCACGCACTCACAAGTGTGAAGAAATATTTCCAGTGGAGAGGTCTGTAGAAAAAGGCCTTTGATACTTTAAATGAAAAGCTAACCACTACACTAGTGTTCTGGTTGTACCGTATCTATAACAACCATTTGAAATTGATACAGATGCTAGTGGGTTATCCATGGGAGCCATACTCATGCAAGGAGGTAAACCTATATGCTTTCATTCTAAAGCTTTCATGATTGTGGTAAGTAACTATCCCACATATGATAAAGAAATGAATGCAATAGTTCAAAGTGTAGAGAAGTGGAAACATTATGTGATGGGTAAAGAAACGATAATACACACAGATCATCAACCATTTCAATATTTTCACTCACAATCTAAATTGCAACAAAGTAGGCACTTTAGGTGGTTGGTCTTTTTACAACAGTTTCATTTGGGTATAAAATATAAGAAAGGGGCTCAAAATAAAGTAGCAGATATGTTATCTAGGCCTCCTATAAATTCTACAGTTATTCTTCAAATTAGTTCAATGGCATATGAAAGTTATCAAGAAAAATATGGTAAGGACGAAGACTTTAAGGATATATATGCAACATTAATTAAGGAAAACATGTAGAAGATAAATACTACTATGTGCAAGATAGATTATTGTATCATTTAGGAAATTATGTATTCAATAAGATGAACAAGAAAATGTAATTAGAGAAGCACATACATCATTTATTGATGGACACTTTGGGGTAGGCAAAACAATGTCACAATTGCAAAAATATTATTATTCGCCTTGTATGCAAGAAGTTGTGTCTAAATACATTAGAGGATGTGAAATATGTGCAACAAGCAAGCCTAGCAATAGGAAATTAAGGTTTTACACACCTCTTCCTGTACCATCCCATCCATGGGAAAGTGTTTCAATGGATTTTTCTGGGGGACTACCCATGTCTAGGAAAGGGCATGATTATTTGTTTGTGGTAATGGATAGGTTCGGTAAAATGCACATTTTAATGCCTTGTAAAAAATAGGTCACAACTAAATCAACAACAAATTTCTACTTTCAATTTGTATGGGTTCATTTTGGGCTTCCTACTTCTATTATATTGGATAGAGATTCTCGATTCTTGGTGGAATTTTGGTCAGCATTGTGGGAACTCATGGACACAAGGCTGAAGAAGAGTACAACTTTCCATCCACAAATTGATGGACAGACAGAGGTAGTAAACATGAAAATTGTGCATCTTCTCAAAGGCTACTGTAGTAAGCATCCTAAGTTGTGGGATGAGAGTCTACATTATGTGCAACATGGTTACAACCATGCAACAACTCTTCTACTCAAAGATCTCCTTTTGGGACTTATTTCAATTATCTGCCAATGACACCTATGGATTTTTCTTTTGGGAAGGAAGATATTAAATATGGACATCATGATGCAGACAAGGCCTTGAATTTCATATAGAAGATCCAAGTAGTTCATTAGGTAGTTGAAGCATAGCTAGAGAAGATCCAAGCAAAGTACAAAGCTAGGCATGATAAGCATCGTGTTGATCATCAATTTCAGGTTCATGATAGAGTTTGGTTACATACCATTAAAGAAAGAATGTAAGGTGAAGGTAAGAAGCTCAAGTTATTCAAGTATGGTATCTTTGAGATCTTAGAAAAGATAAATACCAATTATTTTTGCCTAAATCTACCTCCTTATATGCACATCTACTCAATGGTTATGTAGAGAATTTGAAATTGTATGAACCTCCAAGGATAATGGATGAGGAGGTTGATGTTCAAGTTCCTTCTATTGATGATTTATCACTTGAGTGCATGAATGAGTTGTAGGAAGATGTCATGATGAGCCTCCAAAAACTAATACATCTCCATCTTCTCCTTCTAATTCTACTTCTTCTACTAATCCTTTCAAAAGTGCACATAAGCTTGTAATCAAATTGGATGTAAAGTTTGAACTACCTAAATATTGTGAAGAGTTAAATGTTGAGAAATTAGATGATTGGTTTCAACAAGTAGAAGTATATTGTAGGATTCAAGGTCTCTTAGATGATTCTTCTAAAATCTAATCAGGTACTCTTCGGTTGGGAGGAATTGCTCTCACCTAGTGGGAGAGTAAAACTCAAGCATAAATCACTCAACATGGTAGTGTCAATTTAACTTGAATGGAGTTTAAAGTTTCCCTTAAAAAATAGTTTTATCCCTTAGGCCATATGGAATAGTTAACTATGAACTGGAAAATTTTTAGGAAAGGTAAGGGTCAATCTATCCAAGACTATACTCATGAATTTAGGAAGCAGGCTATTGCACTTAATGTCCAATTATACACCCAAGACACATTGCCTTCACTCTTACTTAAGGAATACCATTTTGGTTTTGAATCCTAAAAATCTGGATGAAGTATGTGTACAAGCAACACATTTGGATTTGAGGGGTAAGAGTATTTTTACTAAAATTTTGTCAAGAATCCATCTAATCCTGAAGTTAAACCCAAGGGCAGAGGAAAGGGGAAAAAGATAGCTACAGTCAAGGAGAGTGATAAGCCCACATGCACCCATTGCAAGAAGGATGGACATAATGATTCAAAGTGTTGGAAGCTGCATCTAGAACTAAGGCTGAAGAAGTATGGAGGAAACAAAGAAAAACATAAAACTATTGTTATAGCACAACATGATCTTGGATTTGACTCTAGGGATGAGACAAATATTATTTCTATCGGAATCCAAGGTAAAGGAAAAGGTATATCTCTTTCTACTAATACAGGTTTTTCAAATGCAAGTGCAAGTAAAGAATATTCTCCACCTAAGATTGATAAGCATAGAAATGAGTTATTTCACATTCGGGTTGTAACAAAGCATACTAAGGTTGATACATTGTTTGGTACAGGATCTCAAGTAAATCTAATAACTAAAGAAGTTATTAAGAAACTTAACTTGGATACAACACCTCATCTGAAGCCATATGCACCTGGATGGGTTTGCAATGATGCATAATTACTGGTAACAAAGAAATGTAAGTTAATATTTTCCACCACTACATACTTCATAGATGAGGTAGAATTTGATGTGGTTCCTTTAGATATTTGTATTCTTGTACTAGGGATTCCCTATCTTTATGACCAGAAAATAATCTTTTATAGGGGAGAAAACAAATATCATCTTTTTAAGGATGGTAAAAAATTCATTGTACATGCACATAAGATAAAGACTAATCTAAATTAGTGACACTGGACAAATGAAGAGGTTAGTCAATTTTGTTAAGAACTGTGTATTGATGATTGTAAAACCCAAATAAGATGATAAATCTGAGGCATTCAAATGGTGTGATCCAAAGCACAAAGCCGAATTAGTCAAAGTAGTTTCCACCTATGATGATTTATTTCAGGAGCCCAGTGGATTGCCACAAAAGAGAGATACAATATGAAATCGAGTTACAACAGGATGTGCCTCTTCCAAACATCAACATGTAATCATTTATAAGTTATGCAAAATGAGAAAATCAAGAAGTAGGTTCAGGAGTTGGTTGAGAAAGGAGTTATTTGTCCAAGTACCTCTCCTTTTGGTTCTCCAATTGTGTTGGTACCAAAGAAGGATAGGTCCTAGAGAATGTGCACCGACTATAGAACCCTGAACAAGATAACAGTAAAGAGAAGGTACCGTGTTCCCTAAATATATGATTTACTTCATCAATTGAAACATGCAGTTTATTTTACTAAGTTGGACTTGTGTAGTGAATATCATCAAATAAGAATTGTAGATAATGATATATGGAAAACTATATTTAAGACAAAACATGGACTATATGAGTTGTTGGTCGTCCCCTTTGGGCTTTGTAATGCACCAGCTACCTTTATTAGAGTCATGAATGATGTCTTCCATCCATTCATAGATGATTTTGTCATAGTTTATTTGGATGATATACTTGTATTTAGTTGAACTTGGGAAGAGCATGTAGAACATGTGAAAAAAGTACTGGATGTATTGAGAAAAGAAAAATTGTATGTAAAGATATGAAAGTCTGAACTTGTAAAGACATCACTAGTGTACTTAGGGTATATTGTAAGAGGAGGTCACTTGAAAGTGGATACTGCAAAGGTCACAGTCATTGTAAACTGGCCAAAGCTGAGTACAATTACAGAAGGAAGAATTTTTCTAGGTCTAGTACAGTATTGGAGAAAGTTCATAGCTAACTTCTCCTACATAGAATCTCCATTGCACACACTCACAAGTGTGAAGAAATATTTCCAGTGGGGAGGTCCACAACAAAAGGCATTTGATACTTTAAAGGAAAAGCTAAGCACTGCACCAGTTCTGGCTCTATCAGATCTACAACAACGGTTCAAAATTGAGATAGATGCTAGTGTATTTGGATCAGTACTCATGCAAGGAGGTAAACCTATCTACTTTTATTCTCAAACTTTCACGGCTATGGTAAGTAACTATCCCACATATGATAAAGAATTGCATGCATTAATTCAAAGTGTAAAGAAGTGGAAACATTATCTAATGGGTAAAGAAACAATAATACATACAAATCATCAACCACTTCAATATTTGTACATAATCTAAATTGCAACAAAGTAGACACTTTAGGTGGATGGTCTTTTTACAACAGTTTCATTTGGTTATAAAATATAAGAAAGGGTATCAGAATAAAGTAGCAGATATGTTATCTAGGAACCCTACAAATGCTACAGTTATTCTTCAAAGTAGTTCAATGGCACATGAAATTTATCAATAAAAATAAGCTAAGGACAAAGACTTTAAGGATATATATGCAACATTAATTTAAGGCAAACATGTAGAAGAGAAAGACTACTATGTGCAAGAAAAATTACTATATCATTTAGGGAAATTATGTATTCCACAAGATGAACAAGCACAGGTAATTAGAGAAGCACATACATCATTGATTATTGGAAACTTTGGGGTAATCAAAACAATGTCACAACTAGAGAAATATTGTTATTGCCATCATATGCAATAAATTGTGTCTAAATACATTAGAGGATGTGTAATGTGTGCAAAACGAAAGCCTAGAAATAGGAAATTAGGGTTGTACACACCTCTTCATGTACCATCTCGTCCATAGGAAAGTGTTTCTCAATGAATTTTTTTGGCGAACTACCCATGTCTAGGAAAGGGAATGATTATCTATTTGTGGTAGTGGATAGGTTCAGTAAAATGTGCATTTTAATGCCTTGTACAAAAATAGGTCACAACTGAACTGGCAACACATTTGTTGTTTCAATTTGTATGGGTTCATTTTGGGCTTCCAACTTCTATTGTATCAGATCGAGATTGTTGATTTTTGGGAGAATTTTGGTCAGTATTGTGGGAACTCATGGACACTAGACTGCAGAAGAGTACAACTTTCCATCTACAAATTGATGGACAAAAAAAGGTAGTAGACATGACAATTGTGCATCTTCTCAGAGGTTACTATAGTAAGCATCCTAAGTTGTGGGATGAGATTCTACATTATTTGCAACATGATTACAACCATGCAACACACTCTTCTACTCGAAGAAATCCTTTTGAGACTTGTTTTGATTATCTGCCAAGGAAACCCATGGATTTTATTTTTGGGAAGGAAGATGTTAAAGACAGACTTTGTGATGTAGAAAAGGCCTTGAATTTCATCCAAAATATCCAAATCAGGCAATTGAATCACAACAAGAGAAGAAATAGGGAAAGTACAAATCCAAGCATGATAAGCATCATGTTGATCATCAATTTTAGGTTGGTGACAAAGTTTGGTTACACATCAGTAAACAAAGAATGCAAGGTGAAGGTAAGAAACTCAAGCTGATCAGGTATGGTCCCTTTGAGATCTTAGAAAATAGTGGTACCAATGCTTTTGACCTAAATCTACCTCCTTATATGCACATCTACTCAGTGTATATGTAGAGAATTTGAAGTTGTATGAACCTCCAATGATACTGGACGAGGAGGCCGATGTTCAAGTTCCTTTTGTTGATGATTTATCACCTGAGTAGATGAATGAGTTGCAGGAAGATGTCATCCTAGATAGGAATGTTAGAACTTCATGAAGAGGATTCGTTGAGTACCTTGGAGTGGTAATGAAAGGGATGAACCCTAGTAAAGCCAAGTGGATGGAGGTTGGAAAAGTTAGGGAATCGTACCCTCACTTAATTTCTATGTAAAGCTTACCATTGTGGGGGATTCAAACCCCCAACCTTCTATCTTCCACTTTTCAAGCCTACCATTGTGCCACAATATATTTGTTATATACTTATAGACATGGGTTTTATTTATGGAAGACAACCTCCTATTTGGAGGGGCCAACGATTTGAACTGCCAACCCCCCTCTTCCCACTCTTAGTCATTGCTAGTGCACCATCATGTGTTTTAAGGGATAGAATGGGATTTTTTTATTTTATAATAGAATGAAGCCAGTAAATAGTTTAAAATGGGGGGTCGACGGTTTGAACCACTGACCCCCAATTAACCAACACTCTAAAATAACCACTATGCCATGCATTGTGTGTGCGATAGTGATTTTGTAAAGATTGCCTTTATCATTTTGTGAAGACTGAAAATGGAATATTAAAAGGTATTTAAAGGGAGTGAGATAGGAGGGAGGCATGGGAAATCTTATGTGAAAATTATTGGGAGGTTATTCTACTCTATACAATTAGGGGCTTTAGGCTAAGACTATTTGTACTTTCAGGAGAGAATTTTCTTCATTTCCTCATCATTTGAGGATATTTTGTAAATGCTTTTGTAGCAGATTGAAGGATCATTCACTCCATTGGAGAGGGACTCAGAGATGTAGCCAATTGGAAAACTTTGTTATCAATTTGTGTCTTCGTCTCCTCTTTTATGTTCTCATATTTCTATTTTTCTAATCATTTTAATGTCTTTTTAAAAGCATTTGAAATTAAGATAAAGACATTAAATTTCATTTTCATAAATTAAAATTCACTTAGAAATTGTCATAGATCCTAATAGATCAGTTGGTGGCCATTTCGACACTTTTTTGGGGCCAAAAATTTTCATCCAAGCCCTTAAAGTCAACTTTTACTATTTTTTTCGGGTTTTTAGAAAGTCATTTTTTTAATAATTTGGAACACACATTTCCAATTTGAATTAAAAGTTGAAATTTAGTGTCACCATAGTGGGAGGAAGATATTTGGAAAAATTCAAGCTCAAAGGGATAAACATGAGAAATTTCCAAAAATGACAAATTATGATTATGGACACTGAAAAATGTCCCGAGCCTGCAAGCAACATTTTTTCACTAATTTGTCTTCTTTTCTACATAATTTAATAATTTAATTGTTTCCTAAGGTCATATTCTTTTATTAATTAAATAATTCTTAATTATTTAATAAATTTATTTTATCTTTATTCTTCTTTTGATCAATTTAAGTAAATGTTAATTTATTTAAATTATGTCACTAATTTCCCTCTATAATTAAATAAATTATTATTTATTTAATTATTCATATTCATTTTCCCTCTCTTTTTTCTATAATTAAATAAATATTGTAATTATTTAATTATTCACTAGCTTTTTCCCTCCATAATTAAATAAATCTTATTTATTTAATTATTTAATTATTTATCATTTTCATCTATCCTCCATTAAATAATTAATTTTAATTATTTAATATTTAGCATCCCACCTCTTCTTCTATAATTAATTAATTGTTTCAATTATTTAATTTACCTTTTCCTAGTTATGCCCTAAATCTCAAATAATTTCTTGAGTTTTGGTCCATCATTCTCATCCTTATCTCTTTTCTTCCCAATTAATCTCATTCATTGATCATCATACCTCATCATTCAATCCTCACCCTTCATTTGAATTGAGATTTCTATAAAAGCAACCTATCATTCCCATTTCAGGGTTAACCACAATCTTCAATATTTTGCTTCTCATATCATTCATCTTGAAGAACCAAATATTTAAAGTTTTGCTATCATATCACTATCTTGAGTTCTTGTCACTACATCAAGCTTATCAAATATCTTGCATACTACAATTTTGAGAACAAGATAAAGCAAAATGGAGAAGAGCAATGGAGATGAACCAACTATGGCATAGAGATTAAGGTTTATTGCTTCATTATTTGGATTTATATTTGTCATTTTGCTTCATTGTTGGATTAGGGTTATTATGGATTTAATTAAGTAGTTTTTTGGTTTCTACTATTGATTCATGCTCATCACCCAAATTCTTACCCTATCTACAATGATAATTGTCAAAAACTACCAAAAATGGTAATTTTTGGGTTTTTTTTTTCAACTTTTTAGATTTAAGGGTGTTTTCTTTCATTGTAAAGATAGTGTTGATTTTCTTTTAGAACTAATGGAAAGATAGTGTTAATGGTTTGTTTGGTTGCATCAATTGGTTAGGTATAATTCACTATGTTGATTAGTGTAACCCTTAGTATCTAAGTGTTGTAACAAAAAAAATAAGTTGCATTGTATTTATGCATATTTGTATATGTGCATATGAGTGGACATGACAATAATTATATCTTCAAAATATGTTTTGCAAAACCACCAAAGTTAGTAGTTTGAAGGATAAAAGTCTTTGACACACAAAATGATGTACATACAAAGATTAACCAAAATAAAAAATAAGTCCTATAGAAAATAAACTATAAAAATAGATTGCTCATCATTTTTTATTTTTTTCAAATTGCTCATAAATGATATTGTATGAAAAATTGATGTTTGAAATTTGAAAATAAAATGATGACTTTGAATAAGTATACCTAATTTATGAAGCAACTTTTGAGAGTGTTGCATTATCATTGTAGACCTCTAATTCATCTTTCCAACACCTATACAAGTTTAAAATATGATAAAAATGAAAAAGTTATGCTACTTTAACTAGCTTTTAACAAATTTAAATGGAATGGGGTGATCTTTAAGTCCTAGTTGACTAGCCCTTGGTCAGCCAAGTGACCAATGTTGGGCACTAAGGTTGAATAGGGGCTTAGTGCTACACTCTAACACCTACACATTGTATGTTTATGTGACATTAAAAGTCCATAGAATTGTGTGCTAAGGGGGCCTACTTGTGAGTGTTTAAATAACCCATCAAACAAATCTTGGATCCCTAAACTATTATGGATCTGAATAAAAAATAAACTATGGATTATCTACCATGTAGATTTCAATCAGTTGATGGATTTGCATAGTTAAACAACAGATTTTGCATGGAGTAAAGGTCATTTTAGTGAGAACAGTCACCATCCTACCCATATAAACTCGTAGTTTTGATAGGGTTAAGAGTGGTTTTGATGAATTCAAATAGTTTGGAAGTGGTTTTGGGAGGCTTTAAGATAGTTTCTCGTGGAATAGTGATGGTTTTAAATGGTTTTCTCAAAAACAATTGGGTAGTTTGACCATTCTAGACAAGAAAAAATTGTGAACTTATTAGAAATATATTGAAAGAATTCGATTAAAATAAGAGTGAGCTTTATATTAGAAATGTATTAAACAACACATAGCACTATACTAATTAGCCATGTATGTGATATCTTTGGTGTCAAGCTATTCAAACTTGTTCAAACTCTATTTTGGTTTGAAATCCACGTATTATGAAAGGAAATTTAGCATCAAAGTAGGATGAAAGATTCTAAGGCACAATTATTGATGCAAGAGAACTACATAAATGTTACTTGAGTCGCAAGCAATTGATGCAGGAAATAAGTTGCAAGCAGAAAAAGAGACTTGTGCACATGCAAATACTAAAATAAAAAGAATTTAAATTTACTTGTAGATCGTGTGAAAGAATCTAATAAGCAAGCATTGCAGGCATATGCGTCAGAGCTAGCAAGGGAAGTTGAACTCCAAGATATTATTAAGCAAAATCTTCACAATCGAAAACATAAATGAGTTGGAAAATGAAAGACAAAACCTTTAGAAAGAGATTTCCTCCTATAATATTAATTTAAATAGGAAGTATATGAATGTAAAAGAGTTTATCTTATCATGAAATTAATGGAAAGAAAACAGATGCACGGGAGGCAAGTCTTATCGAGAAGGTTGGATACGCATTCGCTAAAGGCTTTACAAATTTTGATAATTAATGCTGATAATGTAATAAAGGGACATTTACAAGGAAGATATCCATGCATCTAAAATGACAACAAAATTTACTGAACAATTTAAAATAAGTTTGTTATGCATGTCCCTTCTATTGTGTTTGTGTACATTGTAGATGATTTCAAGTATTTTATAAAATATAAAATCAACACGTAATGGTAGTTAAATAGAGAGTTACAAACAATTACTAATTAGTTAATTAGTTAATTTTTCTTGTGTGTATTAATCAGATAGAGGTAGAGAGCATCCAAGTGTAGGTGGAACTTCAAAAAGAGTTAGAAATATTAAAATTGAAGATTTTAGATTTACTCCCCAACATTCATCAAAGATGTAAGAAACAATTTAGAATTAAACTAGGAAATAAGTGCAAAACAAATGCTTCCTATTCTAAACTATTATAAACTTTAGATAGAACATGTAAATGGAGTTTAAAAAAAATTACCATAAAAATTCATTGTTGAGTGTGATTTTCTCCAATTATGGTTGGGATGTGGACATTCTTATTACACAAAAGGATACTATTTTGACAACGTATAGTTAGCTCAAATGGAATGGATGAGAGTGTGTCTCAATTTATAGATTTTTGGGAGAGGTAATGGATGGTGAATATGTGATGGGAAGATCAACAATGAAGGATGAATAATAGGACTTCCCTAGGATTGAGGAGAGAATGGAGCATTATGATGGAGGTTATTGGAATGTGAAGGACTATGATGCACTTAATAAAAATAGTAAGTAGTTGCAACCATGAGGGATGTGGGGGATAAGTCCACTTAGGACCCCTTTATTCTTAGAAGTTGGTGGAGAGAATATTGCGAACATGAGGGATGTGGGGGACAAGTGTACACAGGACCCCTTTATTCTTGGAATTCGATTGAGAGAATATAGCCATTATTAAATTATTTTAGCCATGTGTGGTAAAAAATAAGTGTAAATAATATTAAAGTTATTTAAGTATGTGAGATGGAAAAGGGGCTAATTGAATAATAGGATATTAGATGAAGGGGATTTGACTAGGTGATGCAATTATTTGGTTGATTAGGATAAGAGTGCGCTACGAAAATATTTAGGTGTCTACAATTTTAAGGTGATTTAAATATATTATAATTATTGTATGAAATGATGACTATAAGCATTATCAAGTATTTGAAACATATTTCCTATTATGTTCTTCTCTTGTGCAAGTTAATTCATTACAAATGTCTAATTTAAAATTGATATTAATTCCTTAGATTATTAATATATTGTCTAATTGTGAATGATATTCTTTAGGGAATTTGAATTTAATTTGGTAAGGTGAATTAAGTTGATATATTGATGTGAATTTTTTGGAAGTTTGGAGATTGTTGGAAAATTGTATTGTCATTGATGTCAATAGAATATTGTTGCATTGATGTTAACCCCTAAGGAAGTGAGTATGTTGGTTGCATTATGTTGTCATTAGTATAATTATTGGTTTCAACCTCTAATATAGCAATAATGAGTTTATGCTTGTGGATATCAACCTCTTGTGTGGTTGAGATGTTGAGAAGGTGTTGGAGATGTTGATTTGGTGTTTGTGATGCTTTGTTTCCAAGTTCTTTTGAGAAGATTTGATTAAAAAGAAAGTTCAATGTGACAGAGTAGTGTTCAATGCTTTGCTCTGTATTTCTTCGTGGTTGAAGATGTGCCCATGCAATTTGGACATGATGATCAGAGGTTTTCTAAGGTGTTATATCCAGAGTTTCAAGTTCTAGATCATGTGACAGAAGAAGTTATGTTCACCAATGTGTGAACTATGAAGCAGTGTTGTCTGGGAGAAATGAGATTGCTCTGCAGTGTAGTTTCTAGTGTTGTCGATCTGGGAATGTGCTTATCATGTTTGTATCTAGCTTCCCTTGAATTTTTAGGTGCTAAGTTGTTTTGCAAGGTTCCCTGATGTGTTGGGTGTCTGTGACAGTATGTCTAGTTGCATATAATGAAGGTGTTCTTGAGTTTCAGGTGGCTGCAATGGTTGTGCAAAATATTCTAATGGATTTGGAGTATTTTAAGATGTATGAATAGTGTGGAGTGTTGTTGTGTGGTCCACGAGGTGGTTTTGGACCTTGAGAGGTGTTTTTGGTGTCACTTTTTAGTGTTAGTGTAGGTTTGGTCGACCTGGTGTGCTAGCACTAATTGCAGAGGATAATTATTGATTGAGGAAGTGTTAAGAAGCATGTTTATCACTTCTTTATATTGTGGAATTGTTTGGTGCTGACCTATTTAGTGTTACACAATAGAGGTGTATTTGTTTCATTTAGGCCGACCTAATTGAGATTTTTTTAGATTATGGAGGGTATAAATTCAAGGAGAATTGTTGTATGGATTAAGTGTGTGAAGTGTGTGATGTGAAAGTTATCAAGGATGTTGATCTAAGTGTGAGCCTTAATTATTATGACTTCCTAATGCAGTGAGTAGAAGGTGTCTACATTTCAGTCTATTTCATGAGTTGTTTGTGCTTCAGTGGAACTATACCTTTGACATATGAGAGATGCATTTTTAGTAGTTTAGATTGGCACTGCGTCATCCCTTCTTTCTTCTTTCTTTTGGACGGTGAGTCTTTTGGCAGTGAGCCACCGATGGTGAGCCTTTCTTATCTTTTTGGGTAGTGAGCCTTATTGTATTCAATGTTGCAATTCATATATTAGTGAGCTAATCCTCACTGTCATTTTTCCCTGATTGGGTTTCCTACATAAATCTGGTGTTCTTATGTGTTTAATGTGATTGCATTACTACTTTATATGTTTAGATTATGTTAATGCATGTTAAGGTTTTAATGGTGGATAAGGGTTTAAGAATTAATGTAGATATAAGAGTTAATGAGTGTCTTTGATGTTTTAAAAGTATACAACTGATCGACCCCCTCTCAATTGTCCTATGCATTCCAATAATTGGTATTAGAGTTGTGGTTCCCAAGAAGAAGCTTAACTAATTGAGGTAGATCCAGATGGTGCATAGGATAAGTGTCAAATCACCTTTGTTTGATAGAATAATTTATACCTATTAGAAATCTAGGATGGATTCTTTCTTAGTATCCCTTGGATTTGGTGTTTGGAAGTCTATTGAAAGAGGTGACACTATGCCTAAAAATAGACCATCAAATGACGATGAGATCAAAGCATATGAGAATAATGGAAAAGAAAGGAATGCAATTATGAGTGGTCTTACTGATTCAAAACTTATGAAGGTTATAAGCTACAAGTTTACTAAATATTTTTGGACAAAGCTAGAAGGAATCTATGAAGGAGATGAAAAGGTCAAACAAGTGAAGATGCAGAACTACAAAGAAAAATTTGAAACCCTAAGGATGTTTGAAGATGAAGATATTTCTATCTACATGCACAGAGTTGATGAAGTTGTCAATGCTATCAATGGTCTTGGTGGAAATCTAGATGAAAGCGAAGTTATGAAAAAGGTTTTAAGAACTTTTTCTAAAGCTTATAGTCATAAATTTTATGCTTTAAGGAAGCTCAAAATTTGGATCATTTTTCTAGAGATCATATGTTTGGTGCTTTAACTTCTTTTGAAATGAGATAATTTGGTCAAGAAACTACAAGCAAAGAAACTGATTTTAAAGTCTGCAAAAGGGAAAAGGATGATGGATCAAATCCAGATGATCTTGATGAGGTGGAAGAAAAATTTGTGAGGAGATTGAAAAAGGGTATTGGAAAATACAAAGGTGAGCTACCTTTCAAATGTTTCAATTATGGAAAGATAGGTCATTATGCATCTAAATTTCCAATAAAAGTTACTAATGAAAAATAGAAGGATCAAGAGGATAAATTTGTCAAGAAGAGTTATTTTGTTGAAAAGGATATTGATGTATTTGATGATGAAGAATCGAATTATCAGAATAAAGATAGTGATGAATTTTTGTTCATGGCTTTAGATGTTGGAACTAATTCTACTAATATTGAAAGATGTGTGAAGGAAAGTGCTCCAAAAACATGTCATAACATTGAAGGAACTATGTTGAATTATTTTCATGCTAGAGAGGAGAAGAATTATTGTATCATTGACAGTGGATGCTCAAATCATATGATAGGTGATAAGAGTAAGCTTGTTAAGCTTGAAAAGTATGATGGTGGTCTTGTTAAGTTTGGTGATGATACATTTGCTAAGATTTGTGGAAAAGGTTCAATTAGTTTTGATGGAAAGCATAATACAAATAATGTTCTTTATGTCAAGGGTCTCCAACATAATCTTATATTTTGTGTAGGACAAATGTGTAGCAAAGGATATAATCTTGTATTTTAGAATGGTGGTTGTGAAATCAAGAAAGGAAGATCTGGTATTCTGGTTATTAATGGAACAAGGACAGAAGGTAATGGTGCAAAATTCTTTATATCTCAAACTAATGAAAGTTGGCTATATCATAGAAGAATGGGTCACATCAATTTTGATAGCCTAGAAAGGATAAGCTCTACTAATGCTATGAGAGATTTTTCAAATATTACAAAGTCTATCAATTCAATCTGCAAAGAACGTTAAGTTGGAAAGAAAACAAAGGCAACATTCAATAAAAAAGAATATTTTACCACAAGTCCCTTGGAGCTAGTGCATACAGATCTATGTGGACCTACTAGAATTAGAAGCTCATGTGGTGACTGGTATTTCATGTTATTAATTGAGGATTATTCTAGAATGGCTTGGGTTAAATTTATCAAAGAAAAATCAGAAGCTCTAGACAAGTTTAAATCATTTAAGGCTATGGTTGAGAATTAAATGAATTTGAAAATCAAATGTTAAGGTCTGATAGAGGTGGTGATTTTACTTCAAATGAGTATAATAGTTTTTGTGAAGATGATGGAATAAAGAGGCATTTTTCAACCCCTATAACTCCTCAACAAAATGGAGTTGTGGAAATGAAAAATAGAATAATTCAAGAAGTAGCTAGGACAATGATGAAGGAATTTAATCTTTCGAATGTCTATTGGAGAGAATCAATTCATACTACATTTTTAATAGAGGTCGAGCAAGAGAAAATGGTTCCAAAACTCCCTATGAGTTATGGTATGGTAAACCCCCTACTGTAAAATATTTCAATTTTTGGAAGTAAATTTTATATCAGAAGAGATGAGGAAAACTTGGGAAAGTTTGATGCAAGATCTAATGAAGGAATCTTCCTTGGATACTCTGCAAGAAGAAAGGCCTACCAGTGTTACAATAAAAGGTTGAAGAAGATTGTTGAGAGTGAAAGTGTCAAAGTGGATGAAGAAACACATCAAAGTTTATTACTAATAGAAAGGTATGAATCTGATGAATCCCCTTGCAGTGAAGATGAAAAGGATAAAGAAAAAGTAAAATATTTGGCAATTGAAGAGGAAGAATCTCTAGAAAATAATCCAAAAACTCCCAAGTATGTGTAGAAGAATCATTCAGAAGATCGGATCATTAGAGATAAGAGAAAAGGTATGCTAAGAAGAAGATAAGTTGTTATGATAGAGGAACAAATAATTTTTTGTTTACTATCTGAGGTGGAACCAAAAATAGTGACTAAGGTATGCAAAGATAAAAATTTATTCTAATCAATGAAGGAAGAGTTAGAATAGATAGAGAAGAATCTAACTTGGGAGTTCATCCCAAGACTGATAGATGAGAATGTGATTGGTATTAAGTGGGTATTCCAAAACAAGCTAAATGAAGATGAAAAAGTTGTCAGGAATAAGGGTAGACTTGTGTGTAAGGTTTACTTACTCATAGGTTGAAGTTATAGATTTTGAGGAAACTTTTGCTCCAGTTGCAAGAATGGAAGCTATTAGGATGTTTTTAGCTTTTGCAATACATAAAGATTTCAAAGTATATCATATGGATGTGAAATCTATATTCTTGAATGGTGAACTAGAAGAAGAGGTATCATTGAGCAATCAAAAGGTTTTCAGTTATCAGAAGATTCTAATATGGTTTGCAAATTGAAGAAAGCATTGTATGGACTAAAGCAAGCTCCTAGAGATTGGTATGCAGGGTTAGACAAGTATTTTCTACAACAAGGACTTAGAAAAGGTACTACATATAGAAATTTGTATTTCAAATTTGAAGGAGAATAAATCTTGATTTTGGTGGTATATGTTGATAAGATAATCTTCGAATGAAATGAAGATATGTGCAAGAAGTTTGTAGAGAAAATGCAGAACGAATTTGGGATGTCAATGTGTGGGGAGATGAATTTATTCCTTGGTTTGCAGATCAGTCAATCAAAGAAAGGTATATTCATATCACTATCTAATTATGTCAAGAAATTGTTGAAGAAGTTTGGAATGGATGACCCTAAACTGGTACGTAATTCTATGGTTACTAGTTGTAAGTTGAGTAAGAATGATGAATCTCCTAAGAAAGATCAGAGTAAGTATAGATCAAAGATTGGTGGAATATTATGCCTTACTACTACTAGACTGAATATCATGCATTTAGTTTGTCTTATGGCTAGATTTCAAGAAGATCCCAAAGAATCTCATTTTCCAATAGTGAAGAAGATATTCAGATATTTGAAGGGCACTCTAAATCATGGTTTGTGGTATTCTAAGGATATTGAATTCTCTTTGAGTGCATATACATATGCAGATTGGGCTAGATGTGCATGTGATAGGAAAAGTACAAGTGGAGGTGCTTTCTTTCTTGGAAGCAGGTTGGTTTCATGGCTAAGCAAGAAGCAAGATTATGTGTCATTATCTACTATAGCAGCAAAATATATTATAGTAGCATCATGTTACACATAGGTTTTATGGATGAAGTAGACATTGAAAGATATCATAGTTTCATATGATAAACCTATTCCTATATTGTGTGACAATACAAGTGCGATCAATATTTCAAAGAATTCAATAATGTATTCAAGAACAAAATATATCTCAATCCGGTCTCACTTCTTGAGAGAGAAAGTTACAGAGAATAAGGTGAAGTTGGAGTATGTGCCTACTAAGGATCAAGTTGTTGATATTTTCACAAAGACTCTTCAAAAGATACTTTTGAGTATCTTTGGGAGAAGTTAGGGTTAATTTACCCTCCTTTCAACTAGATGCATAAGTGTGTGCATCTGTTTGCGAAGCATTTCAAGATATATATCTCTTGGTCTTGGACTAATGTTAAAGGCTATCTCTCAAGGGGAGTAGCTATCATTGGTTGTTGGTTGATGAAGTCTAATGGAGCATATTCTAGGAGTATGCAAGAAGATAGTGAAAAATAATGAGTGATGTATGCAAGTGTTGCTTTTGGGGGAGAGCGGGTATAGATAATTAATGACAAAGGAGGAGTAAAAGAAAGGAAACTATGTGTTGTCATTTTCCATTGATATCAAATTAGGAGAGAAAAATTTAAATTGGTTGGAAACCCATAGTGAAAAAATGAATATGATTTGAAGACCATAGGGAGAGAAAGCATTGATGATGTCAAAGGGGGAGAAATTTAGCTGAAAAAAACATACAAAGAGTAGGCGAGAATAAATGCTTGTGTAAGGGGGAGCAGTGTGCACTGATGTGTAGTATGTGTTGTTGTTGGTTGTTATTGTTATTGATGTTTTTCATATCAAGTGTTTCCATCAATGATAAAGGGGGATATTTTTGGAAGTTTGGAGATTTTTAGAAACTTGTGTTGTCATTAATGTCAACCCTGAGGAAGTAAGTATGTTGGTTGCATTATGTTGTCATTAGTATAATCACTGGTGCCAACCTCTAATGTAGCAATAATGAGTATATTCTTGTGGATATCAAACTCTTGTGTGGTTGACATGTTGAGGTGTTGAATATGTTGAGTTGGTGTTTGTGATGCTTGGTTTCCAAGTGCTTTTGAGAAAATTTGAATAAAAGAAAGCTCAGTGTGACAGAGTAGTGTTCAGTTCTTTTCTCAAATTTTCCTCATAGTTTAAGATGTGCCCATGGGGTTTGGATGTGATGATCAAAGGTTTTCTAAGGTGTTATACCTAGAGTTTTTGGTTCTAGATCATGTGGCAGAAGAAGTTGTGTTTACTAGTGTGTGAATACTGAAGCAATATTGTCTGAGAGAAATGAGATTGCTCCAAATTTCTCCATAGTGTAGTTTCTAGTGTTGTGGATATGGAAACATCTTTATTATGTTTGTATCTACCTTCCCTTAAAATTTTAGATGTTGATTTGTTTCACAAGGTTGTCTGATGTGTTGGGTTTATGTACCAGTATGTCTGGTTGTACAAAATGAAGGTGTTCTTGAGTTTTAGGTGGTTGCAGTGGTTGTGTAGAATATTCTGATGGTTCTAGAGTATTTTGAGATGTTGTATGAATAGTTTGGATCATTTTTGGGTGATCCACAAGGTGGTTTTCAAACTTGAGAGGTTTGTTTGGTGTCACATGTCAATATTAGTGCAGGTTTGGTTGACTTGAGATGCTAGTGCTAATTGCGGAGGATAATTGCTGATTGAGGAAGTGTTGAGAAGTTTTTTTGTATAGATTTGGGTCCCAAATAAGGAGTGGAATGGTTTTGCTTCACTTATTTATATTATGGAAGTGTTTGGTGCCGACCTATTTGGTGTTACACAGTAGAGGTGTATATGGTTCACTTAGGCTAACCTAATTGAGATTTTTTTAGGTCACAGAGGGTATAAATGCAAGGAGAATTGTTGTATGGATTAAGTGAGTGAATTTTGTGATGTAAAAGTGATCAAGGATGTTCATCTGAGTGTGAGCCTTAATGCTTATGACTTCCTAATGTAGTGAGCGGAAGGTGTCTACATTTCAGTCTATTTCATGAGTTGTTTGTGCTTCAGTGTAACTTTACCTTTAGCATATGTGAGATGAATTATTAGTGGTTCAATTTGGTAGTGAGTCACCCTTATTTCTTCTTTATTCTATAAAATGAGTCCTTTGGCAGTGATTCTTTCTTATCTTTCTGGGTAGTGAGCCCTTGGTAGTGAGCCTTATTTTATTTGGTGTTGCAATTCATATATTAGTGAGCTAATCCTCAACATGGTTTTTCCCTTCTTGGGTTTTCCACATAAACCCAATATTCTTATTTTTTTAATGTGCTTTCATTACTGCTTTGCATGTTTACATTTTGTTAATGCATGTTAATGGTTTAATGGTGGATAAGGGCTTAATAAATAAGGGGTAAGATGTGGACATTATTTTTCTATGATTGGCTTTCCTCATACTTCAATTCAAGGTTTGGGAATCTCTGATGATGAAATTTTATGTGAAGTCGCCTTCCCTCCCATTTAAATAATAGGATAAATTTATGATTTGGGGTTTATATTAACAAGGAATGATACAGTTATTGTGAAAACCCTTGCAAACCCCATACAAATTATTTCAATGAGTAATGAGCTCATATTTACCAAAGATGGTAGTGAAATTCACACTCCTCAAAAACATCTGATACAATTGGATTCTATCTATTTGCCTTCTATTCCAACTAGTGAAGAAACCATTCAAAATGTTGTACTATTTTAGATAGCCAATGGGGATGTGAGTTGAAATATGCAAACCTATATTCAAGAAGTGATGGAAATATATGATGAAAAGTGGTGGTTTGGTGGTGAAACTATAAACATGAATTCCTTTTAGCAGACAGGTCTTCTTTGGGGCTACATGTTATTCCTTAATCTATAGGTGTTACATGGAAATGCATTCCTTTTTCGTAATGGATCATACTTCTCATAGTTTGTCAATGGTTTTGCATGAATAACCCTGAGCGTCCTTAGAGGTAGGTTTTCTACGCCCTATATATATTTTGAAATTTTGGTGTGTTGTTAGTTTAAGTGTTTTCTTGTTTCATCCTATTTTTAGTTTTCTCTATATCCTCCTCCCCAATATTTTTGACTCTAATTCCCAATGGATTTAAAAGCTACTATTAATATTTTAGGTCCCTTGCTTCATCCTTTGAAGCCCTTGTCCCCAATCAGAGCCAATTGTTACCATGGTTTTTGTCATTCCATTAAAACCACATCCACCTAGGGAACTTTTTCTTAAGTTAAAGTTGTTGTCCCTTCTTTTTGTTTTTGAAACTATGTTGGATGTTGTTATGGTTGTTGCAACCTCATTTTAGCTCAACTTTCTAAAGTTAAACCTAAAAAAATTCATTGAATTAGTTCTTTGTAAAGTTATGAAAACAACATCGAAACCCAAAATGGTTTTCATAACCTTGGTGAGCACCAACCGAAAGAAGAAAAAGTGAATTCATAAGAAAGACTAGCACTATTTTGGAACTTTTATAAGGTTTAAAAATAATTGTTGATCCATGATAGGGTTTCAAAAACCTATTTTATTCTTGATGGCACAGGATTTATTTTAAATATGCAATGTTGATTAGTTTCAAAGCCCCTTTTTAGGAAGTGTCCAAGTGTTTCGGGTTGTGCCTTAAAGACAAATTGTGAAGCAAATAATCAAAAGGTTTTTAGAACCATGTCGAATGTTGATGAGGCTCTCAAAACCTCATCAAGACTCAACCTAAGTTGCATATATTATCCTCAAGACCACCATCTTGTATTTAAATATTCCTACTTGAGATAATACAAAAATAAAAATGAAGCAGAAGTAAAGAATGTCAAATCATTACATTATGCAGGGTAATTAAAACATAGAAATAGATATATTATATTATATCAAAAGGGGGATTTTGAATACAAGCTTTTATGCATAAAGAGTGATCATCAAGATGTGGATACCTTCCACATATTTTTAAATTATCTCTATCTATGTGGGGGAAAACAATTTTTCATTGAACTCAACATAATGAGCAAAGGTCTTCATTACATTTCTCTCCAGTCTAACATGTAGGAGAGTAACAGCTTGTTTAACTTTCCCATTTAAGAAAATGGTGGCAATGCAGATAGTGTCCCCTATTGTTCCTTCTCCCAAGTACTCACTTAGGTGTCCCAATGTATCTTCCACACTAGTTATGTATGTTGGCCTCACTAGTCTCTCAACAGCTTTGGCACCCCATCCCAACTTGCTAAAATTCTAGATAATGTTATACATAAAACACTCTAGGAGTGCAAAGTTATGGACGTGGAACTATGCAAGGAATTTATCTCCAATGATCTTCCCTATTACTCCCTCCTCTACATCACTCCTTATAAGGAATACCTCCTTAAGTTGGTCTACTACCAACTACTTCACAAAACTTCATTCTACACCTTCAATAACTAGGAAATCACCTTTGGGGGTCATGTTGTTGGGTCTCAAAAATGCAAGTTTGAACCACGAGAGGTTTCCAAGCTCTCACAATGCTTTTGGCCAACGTACGAGGCTAATTGATGCAATTGAACCTTCTTCTCTTTAGGTTCTGCTAGACCAAGGCAGGTGAACCTATGTGAATGATGCAGATTTGAAATATACTTCTTGGTGAAACAATCTACCCACAATGGAAAATGGAAGTGGATAGAAAATATCACTATAACTACTCCTACTCCTACTGCACAAAATAAAGGATTTGAATAAGTTGTTTGATATGAAATTTTATCTCTAGGTTGTGGCAGATCAGTGCCTTCTATCTACATGGGCAATGGAGTCAAAATTAAGAATTATGTGTGTTTCCTTCTCTGGTTTAATTCAAGTTTTTAGGCACTTTGAAAATGAAATTCTAATGACTGGCATACAACTTCACTTATTTATATCTTGCACAAATAGTGCTGAAATTTTTTCTAACCTAGTTCTTCTTAAATTATCCAAAAGAAATCTCACAAACACTGTGACTTACTTGAAGGGATTTACTTTTGATTTGTAGATACCAGCAAATAAAAATCACACAAAGTGAAAACATGCACCTTGATGAATCAAACTTATGCTTAATACATTAACTCAAATGATTAGAAGACTTTGAATTAGAGAGAACCAAGATAAAAATAATAAAAATTATAACATCTCAACAACTGAACTCAGATAAGATTTCACCAATTTATGAACATTTTATCCATTGATTTGTTTCAGGAAGGTTTGTCATTGTTTTACATTCCCAGGTCCTTTTTCTGGAAAATCTAACTCCTACTCTAACCCCCTCTGCCATTGATTTTACAAAATATTTATACAGCATATCCCAACAGTCATGACCCTTCAGTTTTTGGTAAAACCATTTGAAATTCTCTAACAGAAAGTTAAAATATTTAATTGAATTTCCTTTCGAAAAATTAAATATTTTTAACTATATCTCTGCCTTTTAATTTTTTACTTTATAGCTTTTCCCACCTATATACTTTATGTCTCTATGGCCGCTTTATCACTTTTACCACTCTACTGCGGTCAACATTATGCTTCTCCACAGTGTCGTGGTGCTCTGACTTTGACTATTTCATTACTTATTTCTTTACCGCTCAACCGCCGACTTTGTTTTAGCCACCAGCGGTATGGCGGTGTTCGTCGTTGACCGTTCACCTCATTGCTAACTGCCTTATCATGGTCTATACTTTATCCTCTAGTGGTACTATGGTGTGACCGCTAGCTGCTTCCCCCTTCGTTACCTCGCTACCGCAATCCCTTCTCTAGCCGGCCACGATGTGGTGGTATCACCTTCGTTGCCAGCTAATAGTTTACCGTTGTCACCACGATCTCCCCGCAAACCAGTGGTGGTACCGTGGTGACCGTTACCTCCGTCAGTCGCTGACCGTTACCTGTTCACCGTGCCACCGCAGTCTTCCTCCTGACTTCCAACAGTACCGCAAAAAACATTTATTGTTACTGTTGCCTGCTTCCCTCCTGTCTACCGTGCCATCACGGTCTGTGGTTTGACCGCGTACGGTGGCGTGGTAAGAATTTTATACCCGCTTTGACTGTCCATTGAACGTTACCGCGGTCGCCATGGTGTCTGACTTGGCTACCAGCGGTAAAGCCGTAAACTTTTATCTCCATCCATCGCTCCATCGCGGTTTGTGGTTTGACCATGCGCAGTGGCATAGTAAGCATTTTATACCCGCTCTGACTGCTACCGCCATATCGCAAGCCCCCCAATGACTGTTTGTGGTGCAACGGTAACGGTTATTGTGACTACCCTTAACCGCTCACTGTGATACCATGAGCCACCCTGAAAGGGGCCGTGGTATAGAGGTAAACGGTGGAAGCCTTTAAGGGTTTAAAGTAGCGGTATGATATATAAGTCATTTTTGGCTTTATGAAAGGGGAATAAATGAATTATTTTATGGAAAGATAGGAAAATATTATATTTTAAATGAAAAAAATGTTAAGAATTTTGGGTTCTAATACATGTCACTGGAAATGCTTGACATTTTGAGAATGAAGTTAAAATGTGAAGAATAAAGGAAATTCCTTCAAATTATAGATAAAGGGAATGACTATAATATCTACAAGATAATTAATGGGGATATTTTCTCAGTAGCAACCAATGAACAAGGATGTTGCCAAATGCCTTGAATTAAATGATCACAATGGATGATGTGATGAGATCACTAGATTTTTGGTTGGATGAGCTTCGATATCAGTGTGAAATATTTTAATTAAATATGCTCGCACACATATAATCCTACGTGAATATTTAATTAAATGTGAAGGCTAGAGGTTGAAAGTTGTTCACACATATAGAAAGCCACAAGGCTTGCATACAAGGAGAGGTGATACATTAACCCATCAAAATCAAATTGATATGTGTAATGTAATTATGCCATTCTAAAAAGAGTCATAAATACTCATAATACTCAAATAAGATAGAATTGGGTAATAATTATGAAAGGCCCCACTTGGAATAATGATAGTTACAATAATTGAAAATATTCAAGAATGAAGATCTATAAATATGCATTCATAAGACATTGGAAGGGTCTAAAATTTTGATTTCTAATTACACTATGATGTAAAGAAAATAAAAAAGAAGGATCATTGTGAATCGCTTGCTTAGAATTTATTCAATATCTATGAGCATTGAAGATATGGATGTAATGTTACTATTTATTTTATAATCCTTTGAACTTTTATAAACATGTGGAGGTTCTTTCCTTTGTGAATTGAATGCTTCTTTATGTTACGTTTATCCTCTTCTATAATTGAGTGAGTCCTTATTAGAAATATCATTTTCCTATTATTGATATTTAAATTTGTGAGTTGAATTATTAGTAATATTGGGTTGTAATTCATGTCACATTGGTATCATATTGATGAACCAATTTTATTTATACCTTTCCCTCTTTCTAGTTAAAATCATACATAGTTTTGAGTTTGTAGTTTCAAGGGTTTATTGAAAATATAGAGAGGGAGTTGTACCTCATTAAAATTTAGAGGAAGATCACCAATGAAATGGTGATCTCTCCAAATATTCATTGCTTATTCATCCTTGCTATTGGAAACATAGATTCATTTGATTTGATCTTTAAAAGTAAAAATCTGTCAACCAACTCTTACATAAAAATGGAATCGCTTTACCGAAAAATTCAACCCAACATTTATAGATACATTTTAATTTTATACTTAGACATCTTGTGGATATACAACATCATTTAGGGATGACCAATATATTCATTTTTTATTCACATATCTCTTTACCTCCATCATCACTAGTTTCTTCTTTGAGAGCTTCCAATGATTCTTTGTAGTGGGATGGTGTTCATTTGTTGTTGGTGTATGGGATCTTGTTTTATAAAAGTTAGAGACACATTGGACCGTAAATAATGATTTGGTTTCCTTTTTTGAGGGATGGAATGGTCCCTTCAGACACCCCCTGGCCCTAAAAATATGGAGACAAATTCCCCCAATCTTCTGCTGGTGCATCTAAAATGAAAGGAACAACAGGGTGTTTTGGGACATTGAGAAGAGTCTGAGGGATGTTTTCTTCTACGGGTCAAAGCTTATCTCCAAAAGTATCTCCCTATTCAATTGGAAACTTTTGGATACTGCCCCTACTACTTGGGAGATCAAGATGGCTAAAGCCTAGAATTTAGTGCTTGGCACTGATGCCTATGACAAATCAAAATCTCTTGTTAGGAAAAAAACTATTTGGAAACCCCCATTAGAAGGTTTGTTTAAACTAAATTTTTATGGGGCGGCTAAAGGAAACCCTGGTTTGGCCAGTATAGGAGGTGTTATAAGAGATAGTAAGGGAAAATTGGTTGCGGGGTATGCTGGTGGTATTGGTTTTTACTCCTCTATGGTGGCAAAATCTAGGGAATTGCTCAAGGGCATCGAGATTGTTGTCACTCTGGGCATTAACTGTCTTTATATTGAGGGGGATTCTAAAATGGTGATAGACTTTATCAACTTGGGCCACCTGCTTGGTTGGGACTTAAGGAATATACTACTGGATATTAAATCTTTAATCTCTAAGTTGGAAAGGTATCACCTAGCTCATATTTTTTGGGAAGGTAACCATGTGGCTGACGATTTCACCAATTTGGGGTCCATGTAGTAGATCAACATATGTTGGAGAAAGATAGATATCCTTATGATGTATATTCAAAGGTTAATCCTCTTGGAGTAGAGGAATTATTCTACTAATCATGATTAATATGTCTTTCATTTTTAGGTACAGGTGGCATTCCTTGATGGATCAATGGCTGGTTTGTTCTTTGGTGATTTTGTGTGTTAGACCAAGTGGATGGCCACAGGGGTTTTATTCCTATTATTTTTCATTTGTGGAGCCCCTAAATTTTACAGGTCATCTTATCAATGGTATAACACATCCTCTCAAATCCCTGTGAGATCATGTGAAAAGATGCTATCTACCACATTGATTAATAATTCCAAATTAAGGCTCCATTTCATTTACCTTAGACTTTATCAGATGTACTTGAACATTTAAAATCTTCCCCTGCATTCATTTGGCATGGGGAAATGTGTAACTTAATCAAGTTGATGTGCTCTTGGTATTTAAATCCAGATCCCATCATTAAATTTAATTATTTAATCCTGGGGTTTCTCGTGGTTGATTATGGGCTAGCCTGGCAGTTGTCATCGAGATTGACCATTGACACAGGTAAACCTCACCTTGCCTTTATTATGCCTTTTCCCTATTGGCATTGTAAAGTTTTTTGCAGTGGTATTCTCTTCGGAAAGCTTTTTGTTTTCAAGCACTGTTCTTTTGGCTACTGTGTGTTGTGGGTCAAGATGGGCAGAGATAGAGTTAGAACTGATCCTGACAATTTTGAGGATTTTTGATAGGACCCTCTGGCTTGGAATATATGTTCAAAAGGTGCGCTTGCACCACTTATGAAGAATCTTGTGGGCCATGATGAGATGTTTTTGGCCTGGTTTGTTGGCTCATGGGAGGATCATCGAGTCACCATAGGTGGAATTATTTTTGGCGTTGATGAAGAGGTGATAGGTAAGGCTACTAGCCTTTCCTATGATGGAATGAAATACAAAAAACACACTAAAATGTAGGACTTGGTGAGTCTTAATACATTCTTTAAGGGTAATGAGAAACTAGTTAAGAAGCAGTCGAGTTTTGACCGTGAAGCTCTACCTAAGCCTTGGGATAAAGTCTATCTCGCCATCATGAAATATGTTACTCTCAAGGGGAGATTCAAGTTATTTTATTTCTACAACTTACCTTTGCTAAATCATCTCAGGCATAAAATTTTGCTTTACTTCCCTTTCTTTTTATTATGTTCTTTGGAAAGCTCCATCAAATATTCCTAGGAAATTTCCATGAATGACCTTAATTCCCCACCTCCTTTACCTCTACACCAAGGCCTTATCCACATGATTTACCAATTTTATTTGGCTTTGGTCCCACCCAAACCTATCTTGGTTGTGCGCATTAAAGAAGTGGAATCCTAGGAAAATACCCCTGCTAACCCTTCCCCTACTATTTTGGAGGGCTTGAAGAAGAATTCCCCCATCCCTGTGGATGATCCTAGTACTGAAATCTTAGCCACTCCTCCCCCAAGAAAATGAAAATGGAGGTTGGGTTGGCCCAATCAAGTGTTGTGGTTGGCCTTTGTGAGTTGAAACACAAGAAGGTCAGTAGACCTGCTACTAAAAAGAAAGGGAAATATGTGCCTTAGCTTCTGAGGGTTCTTTCGATTTCTGAGGAAGGTAAATGTACTGAGGAAAAATATTATAAAGGGGATACGGTGGTGGTTTCTAGCTTTGAGGTGGGGATGGAGCACAAAAGTGTGAGAAGGTCCCATAGGTTGATGAAGCATAAGAAGGAGACCCATGTTGATGAAATATCCAGAGACTCCGCCCATAATGGCTACAGTATTGAAGGCACTAAAGCTCTTGAGAAGTGGAAAGATAAAGGACCCATCAAAGATCCTAGTCACTTCTTTGATCTGAATGAGATGATTCATAATGACTCTACTAGGTCTTCATATTTTAGGGCTGGTGTTGAAGAGGAGATCCAGAGCAAAGATGAAAAGTTGGACGATCTCGGTGTTCTGCAGGAGCGGGTTGCTAAGTTGAATAAAAAATTCAACTACCTAGCTCGGTTCACTATCAAGATGATTCATAGGTCTGCTCACATGCTCTCAAATGAGGTCAAAGAGGAAATGGAAAAGAACACCATGAATGAAAGCCCCAGCTAGATCAGGGAAGATGTGTTAAACCTCCTGGTCAAAAAATGGGAGGGTTTAGACAATTAGTGGTTGGGTCTTGGTTGTGATTCCTCTTTGTTGTTTTTTGGTTGTGTATGTGTCTCTCGTATGTTGTTACTATAAAAAAAAAAATGGTATTTAATGGTCTTGCTCCTTTTTGGCCCTTTGGGCTCATTGTGTGGTACAACACCCTGTAAATTTTTACATTATCAAAAACATCATTACATTAAATTCACAACATCATTTCCAATATGACCTAAAAGTAACATTAACCATTAAACCTACTACACACTAGTCCACCATGGTCCCCTAAAATCATTACTATGACACATCTACTCTAAACTAAGCCTATAAAAAAACATAATATACATTAAGAATACATCGACTCAATCATATGAACATCAATGAAAATTAAATCTCAACCGTTATTTTACATATGCCAACATGAATTTAAATATAATTAAATCTCATCTAACCCTATGCTAATATGAACATAATCTTAATCAATGCTATGAAATAGGTACATAAAGATACATCACATCCACTACTAAATTATGCTCATATGCATCATAAATACAATATTCCTATGTTAACTTGTCTATTACATAATAAACAACAATAAATACATCTTCAAGATTACATCAATTCATTTGCATTTCCTTTACAAGAATGCTACAATGTACAAGATTCATTCATCTGAGAGGTACATATATATAAAATACATATTGGAAACAATTTTCCTAGAAATATCATCTACACCATAAAACCAGCTCTGGAATGAAGTGGAACGAAAGACTCTCCATGTTGCACACAAACTATACCACCTAAACCCTAATGGATGGTTGGAAATTACCACCCTACCATGTGGAACCCTAAGGCCCACTCCCTCCATGCTAGGAGACAACACTGCACCCCCACACATAAGAAAGCAACACAAATAGCAGGTGGATGACACTAAACATCCAAAGGAGACTCCTTAAAACAAGAATCAACCAGAAATCACAAGGACTTTCACAAAGACTTTCAGATACTTTCAAAGGTCCAACACGTCACACAAATGGATAGAAAACCCAAAAGTTGATCATTATGCCACAACACATACAATGAGGCACATTACATCATTTTCACAATCCTATAACATGATAGCCAGCTTTAATTTCTCTTTCACAATAGTTCATAATCAGTACTAGTAATGCATAACCTTGGTACAATTGATCCTTACACAGTATAGAAGCCTCAACACAAGATTTCACAAATAGGAAAATCAATCTTTTATTATTTAACATAGTATAATAAAATATACATACATATATATTTATATCAATAAAATATAATCATAATTTAATATTATATAATTAAATGTATAAATATTATTTCAAAATGTAATCATAAAAAAAGACATTATCAAATTCTTAAATTGCCAAAGTCTAGTCGACGCCATGCTGCAATGACAACAAAGGTGTGCAAGTAAGAGAGTATGGGAGATGGATGCACAACCCAGCATTGAACTATTTGACAAATGGCCTCAAAGGGATCTCACCTCATCGATGAAATGATAGCAAGAAGTGCATAAATTTAATTTGTTGAAAAGGATTAAGAAACTTTCAAGCAAAAGAGATTGACTAGTGTAACGCTTCATTCCATTGTATATGACTGCACGCATGTGTGTGTATATCATATTTTGTTGATATAATTGCTTTGGTAGACATGTATGCAAGAACTGGAAACATAGCAAAGGCACCCAAACTCTTTGATAGAATGCTTCAAAGAGATGTCAATTCATGGAATGCAATGGTTGCAAGATATGCATAAAATGGATTTGTTGAAACTTTCAAGCAAATTGAATTGTCGGGTGTAAAGCCAAATTCCATTGTATTTGTGTATATGTATGTGGATGTGTATATGATGTATGAATTTTTACATATTTATCTATGTAGCTATATGGATCTATCTATCTATATGTATGCATATATACCCACACACATGCATGCACAAAATATTAGATGTAAATTATGTGGTGTAATGCCCATAAAATAGTCAAATAAACTCAAAATCCAAAACCATCAAAAACCCATTTCAGATTTGACCCTGGAAAACTCAACATCATGGGCATAATTGACCAAAAATGACTCAAAAACTCATAGAACGTAAAACAATCAAATGGGTCCCTTAAAACCCTCTTCT
Source organism: Sequoiadendron giganteum (assembly GCA_007115665.2). Lineage (NCBI taxonomy): Eukaryota > Viridiplantae > Streptophyta > Pinopsida > Cupressales > Cupressaceae > Sequoiadendron > Sequoiadendron giganteum. The sequence goes on from CM021105.1 coordinate 315,091,448, forward strand.
TGGCATACCCGATTATAGTCAAATGACAAAATGAGAAACCCAGCAACCAGATATTTTCAAGATTATTAAAAACATTAAAACCTCAATTAATTTAACCCTTTTCAAATGCCTGTAAATCTGAAATGCATAAATTAACAAAATCAAGAAAATTCCTACCTTAAATTCGAAGAACAGTGATGAAAAGAAAGTTGAAACCCTAAAAAATCCTCCAAGATCAAATCACCAATCAAAAACCATGATCATCAGCCAAAATATCCATTCAAACCAGCAACAATAAATTCTCATGAATTCACAACCAAAAATCCAAACCACCCTTTTCAAATCTCTTCTCAAATCGCCCGAAATCTCACCAAAAACAAGAAAATTCATCACAATTCTTTCAACCTTCAAAACCCCCAAATTGCAACCACTCTCACACCAAGAAAAATTCCTTTTTCACAATATCACAACTATTTCCTTCAAATTCCCATTTTCACACTCAATTTCCCCCTAAAAGGGAAACCCGAAAATGAGACTTTCCATAAACAAGACTCTCCAAAAGTAATTAATAAATTAACTTTAAATTCCATTTCTCCAAACAATAGTAAAATAAACATTATTCAATAAACAATAATCAAATACCAAATAATCAATAAAAAAAACACATGATAATAATAAACAATAATTAAATAACCATTTCCCAAAATAATAACATAATAGTATGTGCATAATAATATTATGACTTATTAACATAATCTCATGACAATATTAAATCACCTCCTTAGCATAAATGATAATAATAATAATAATCAATACCCACTCACACCAATAATGATAATATTTAATAACATAAAAACACATTAACATAAATAAATATATCACTTATGAATAATATTAAATCACACCACAAACACATTATAACAACTAACATGATCGACCCAATATCTAACTTCACTCAAATAATCCACAATCCAAGGCTAGGCATAAACCACGAAATAACTTCTCACATGAAAGAGACATTCACATCAAAGTATAAATAACACTAATCACAACAATAACAACCCGACTAACCACAAGACTTAGCATCATATAGTTGGGATCCAAAACCAAGGCTAGACACCAGAATCAAACAATCACATATCCCATAAGAAATATTCACATAAATGCAACACTCCAACTATAAGGTATAGGTGATCGGCATTGTCTCATGACAACCTGGAAAGGTTAACACATTCTTAATCAATTGTATCTAATTGAGGGCAATGGTTAGGGTTAAGGTATATTTGGTCCTAGATGTTATCTCCTCAACCACCATTAGGATTAGAGGCACGCTCAGACCTGGTAATTTAGGTGGAGTCATAGACTAGTACCTATTCCCTCAAACATACAAGTTAGAGCACACGTGCATAATATCTGAAGCACTCGGAAAGGAACTCTAGCAATCGTATCTCATTCCCATATGTCCCACATATGTCTAATGGTACGATGATACCCTTTCCTCCCAACCTAACAACATACTATTGCATCACCTAACTATCCAAATAATTCTCTGCATAGCAATAATAACATGATAATATACATCATACTCACTAAAGCACTAACAAAAACTCATGTCCCATTTGCAACCACAACACTTGAACACAAGCCAATACATCTTCATGACAATAAAGACAATCATAATCAAAATCACAATGACATTTCAACACAATAATAATATTTATTAGGATCAAGTGGAAACCCTAAAGGTAACCAAAGCATTCCCATCACATGAATATGTCCATATCATGAATTCTAGTAATGGTCATGTCTAAACACACACACACACATCATGACAAACTTATCCTTAAACATATATAATAAGTCCTATCCTAAAATTCACACATAGTCCATAAATTCATAATATACAACATCAATTGCTTAACATCATTAGCACATACCTTTAAATATCCCTATTATTTTACCTTCATCTCCAAGTTCCAAAGACAAACTACCTACACATCCACAGTGAGAATGGAGGGGCACTACATCCTCCCCCCCTAAAACTTGACTTAATCTTGGAAGTCACAAACTAGGGTGGAAACATAACACATTAGTACTACAAATTTCTATTACCAACATCAAAGTTGATTCATTACATCAAAATAATATACACTAGTTTTGCCTATGAAAAAAACTCATCTCACAAGGATACATACTTATATTTTCCATTTCAAACATGACCTATCCTTTTAATTTTAAATTGCACAATAATAACACAATCAAGACTTGCATTTAAAAAATGAGTCCATAGTGCATAAACCACTCAAAATCCTTGCATATTAGCCTTAACACCCATCAATTTCTTTCAAGACAAAGAAAACATTGCACCCTTTTAATCCTAACTAGCAGAATTTCTCATAACAAAAACATATAAAAGTATTCAATTTCAAATGCATTACCATTTCATTTTCTTTACCCTTAATACAATTCCTCTTCCAATACATTGTTAAGCAATCAATACATCAGAATGCTACACTTCCATAAAACAAAACATAATTATACACACAAAGCACACATTTTTCATTAAATATCCATCATTTACAAACAAGACATTCAACTTTATTCATTATACAACACTAAATCTCATAAAATATTCATCAAAAGGTCATGATTTTACACCCTTTTTGAATCATGGAAACACAATTTATCATTTCATAAGTACTATATTCATGATTTAACATACATTATTCACATACACACAAATGCACATCACTGGGAATCACATCACAAGGCTACACAAGGGTCCATCTAGACACTGGTAATTAGCATACTAATCCATGATACATAATCCATGAGCCAAGATCCAATATCCATCTCACATAATCCATACCTCACACTCAGTGGCTTGATGGTGTTAGGCCACACACACATGGTGAGACCATCCAAACAAGACCACAATGACCTATCTCTTGTTGTATAAGGTGGTTATCCTCCAAGAGATAGTCATCACACATAGGTGGGTAGTGGGTCCTAGTTGTATAATAGCCTCACATATCACCATCCTCAAGGTTCCCTACATCTGCTTCCTCATATACACTCACCAAGTCTGCCTCATACGTCCTTGGAGAGGAATCGCAATACGACACATGGTCGACATCAAAAACAATAAGGATAAACTAGTTTAGCCACCAAAGTCATAAATAAATCAAATAAAGATTCAATTTCAGCAATAAAGCAATAAATGCATGCAATTTCAACACTAAATCAAATATAACCACAAGGGCTACATGTAAATAAGATCACAAGGTATGGCTAAACCATCATAGTCAAACATAAACAAAATTTTGGTCTTCGCAATCAATAGAAAATCATCAATACCATAAAGAAAATAAATAATCTTCAAAATTGCATTGTACAACACTGCGTGACTTACTAGCCACCAAATGAGGAAGGAGGGAACAATGTCAGGCTATAGTAATAGCCCTCATGTGGTGTGAAGTGAGCACACCATCCACATGGCTCAAAGTGTACTCCTCAATACACACTACATCGCATCATCACGCGACATGGACTAGCCAAGTGGCCCATGCACTCCTTGGCTCCCTACAGGGTATGTGCACCTCGGCCCCCATCCTACATCGCATCTCAGTGTGGCATGGTCATACACCAGCCGAAGAAGGCACGTATTGGTCGTATGTCACATGGAAGTGTGTCTATGGCTCTACGGAAGTAGGTGCACGTAGAACACACACCATATAGTGATACCTCATGGAGAAGTCACACGCAGGTACTCGCCATAGCTAGAGGTATACATGGCTAGGACATACCCATATGATAACTGACCCAAACACTATTGAAATCAAACATGAGTATCCCTCTATAAGTGTACGAGGCCCCATTACGCTCATCACACAAGTAGGCTATCATAACACAATCTAATAGTGCACCTTCATGCATCTATGCACGTGACATCGTGTCCTTGAGCCCATCTCACTACCATCAGCAACATGGCATCATCACCAGCATTGTGTCAGAACATCAGTGGTGTGTGACATCATATCCATTATATCATGCCAGATCATGTGCAGATACAAAATCCATCTCAGCATGGGTAACAAACCTCCCTCCACATGTTGGACCTCAAAATATACATATACATGGGGCACATGGTCTCATTTGGGTTGTCCTAGAAGTCCCTCTCACCCTAGACCTCGGTCCCTAAGTGGCGAAACATGTCATCACATAGTTCTAGTTGGGTTGTCCATGCAGGCCCCTCTCACCCTATACCTTGGCCCTCAACTAACAACTCATGTGGAATAACATACCTTTCATGGAGGCAAGGTAGATGATCATCCAAGAAATACCATCAATATACTCAAGAAGTATGGGGATTAGGCTAGCACATATGGATCAAGTACCCTAATCCATCTTAAGGGGAAGTGGTGAGTACTTTCCTCGGGATTGATTGAGCTAAGACCACCCTGCACCACAATATGTGTACACTGCACACCTTGCCCAAGGAACTTTGTGGCTGCTACTACCCCTTCACGAACTGAGGGAATAGAGAGCCAAAAGAAGAGAATCTACAAAACTAACTTTTGGCTACTCTTATATATAAAAAAACTTCAACCACATGTGGGTTGGCCCTCAATCAGGTAACAAACATACAGGCACACATAATGGTATGGTTAATCCCACACCTAAAATACAACATTTTCCCCATGGATGGGTACACAGTATCACCATCCCATGGCACACAAAGCAAGTACGGGCTATTCACAACACTCAACCAATGCATAGTTATTGGTTTCTCACATTACAGGGGGTTACATTTACATACTCAAATCCATTACTAATCAAGGATCACATACCATAAGCTCAGCTATTTCCATAACCAATGTGATATAATTGTAGGGCTTGACTGAAATCCCATAGTAAATTAAGTATATTGCTAGAATAACCTCTGAAAAAAATTTCCCACCCCAATTAATCAGCTTGTTAGAGTAAATTAATTAACTTGCTACAATAATTAATCATCTTGTTAGAGTACATTCATTAATTAACTTGCTAGAATAATTAATCGGCTTGTTAGAGTATGATAATTAATCATCTTGCTAGAATAAAGTCGTTCATTTGAGGAACCTATCCATAGAATTTTAGGGTAAGCTTAAGATTAATTAACTTGCTAGAATCCCTTTCCAAAACCATATCATTACATATTATCCATACCCTTTAACAATTTTTATTTCACTCTACTCTTTTCCATATATCACATGATACTAAATGTCAATGTCATGATCATCATGATCACTTACAACTCCACTTAACAAATTCACATTCACTTTTATTCATTTGGTATAACATTATATCCTCATTAAATATGCATATGCAAACTAACTTTTCTTCCATCCAATAAGAATTTTACATAAGCACCATGAATTTATAAATTCATCCAAGAATCATTAATACTTTCACATCAACATTCATGCATCCAAAGTTCAACAAATTATACACAAGTTCCATATTCACAAAAGAAAAATAATTATCCTCTACTTAACTCTTACTACTTCATGTAGGTCTTCCCTAAACACAAACAACTCTTACTTCATCACAAGATATTCAAATTTTCACAGAACAAAAGGATTCACATATTTGTTCCCAAAACACAATCCCACATTCTCTCAAACTTTATCCTAAGCCAATACAAGTAACACTAAATCTTTTACATAGTCATTGTGTCTACTCCAACATCCCTATCCCATACCTAAGCTTAATTACTTCACATATTACCCCCTCATAACAATTCAACATGTAATACATCCAATGCATAAATCTTTTCTAGTTATACAATAGTAAGAAAAGAGAAAGACATTACATCATAGGTTTCAACTACACATAGCAGATAAGATGTTCAAATACCAATATAGTCATCATAATTTCTCAAAATAGAAACCTAGTTCTATGCACTAGCATTTTATTTATTCCACAAAAGTATCCCTTTCCAATAAAAACATATCACATCATGTAGTGAAAAACTTAATCACATAAATTTACTTCCAAATGCATAGATTAGATACCCAACAACTACACTCAATCTCATTCATAATCTATATTTTATGCATAAACCAAAAGTAAGGAGTGCAGTTTCAAAAGAACATAAGATCTGTCACTCAAGTAATTTCAAACATAGTTTCTTTGATTTGGGTTTAAGCATACAAGTTTAATGCCTAAATGATTTTCTATTATAATATGGTTTAAGACTAATTCTCTTTATTAACTATATGTGGGTTAAGAGAAAGAGGAAACAAGATAATTTAATTCGATGCAAGCAACTTGCAAACACAACCTTTCCAAACAAAGCATCTATTTAAAGGAAAATTAAGTCACACTTCCTCCCCAAATCTTAAATACCACCCACAAGTAGGTTTTCCATTTCTAAACATAACTAAACACAAGATTAGGATTCCATTACATTACTTTGCATGCATTATAGAAATCACAAAAGATAGACAATAATTTATTTATAAACTACATACATACTTTTCCTTAGTCTATTCTAATAATAGTATATTCTTAACATTATGAAAATGCATTGAACAACATATGGGTGTAGACACTTCTACAAACCATGAAAAAACACACAAAGAGATGACACACTCAGGCTAGGACTTCCCTTTTAAACCACATAAGTAACCTAGCTATGCAAAATAACATCTAATCCCAATGCACATTTATTCAAACAAAAGAAATCCACATGCCAACTTGTCAGCTAATTAATCTGAACTGACACATGCATTCCAAGACTAAATTTTTACTTTTAAAGAACTAGAAGTCATGGAAATGAAATAAGGTCACACAAGAAAAATCAACAATTACAAGCCCAAGGAAACACACCCAGCAGGAGTATACACAAAGCGTCTAATCATCTATCTACATCTTGACTTGGTTTTTAGATTAAAACATGGTATCTAACACAAGCGTCACTATTACCTTCTAGCCACACATCAGACATCCGAGAAAACATGCATAGGAAAAGTTACTATAACTAGACATGGGCGACAACATTAACCAGAGATCCCAGTACTGTAAAAATGGCTCTGATACCAGGTGTAACGCCCCACTAAGGGACCCGGTGGGTCAACACAAAAGTCCACAAGTAACATGCCAATAAATTTTTTTTAAAATATAAAGTGGCACTAACTAATGAAACTTAACAAATTAACATAGATAACATCATTAAATTAACTTCACATCATCATTCCCATTATGACCTAAAAGTAACATTAACCATTTAACCTATTACACACTAGTCCACCACAGTCCCCTAATGTCGCTACTATGATGCATCTACTCTAAACTAATCCTATAAAAAAATAAAATATACATTAAGAATGCATCCACTCAATCATATGAACATGAATGAAAATTAAATCTCAACCGTTATTTTACATATGCCAACATGAATTTAAATATAATTAAATCTCATCTAACCCTATGCCAATATGAACCTAATCTTAATCGATGTCATGAAATAGGTACATATAGATACATCACATCCACTACTAAATTATGCTCATATGCATCATAAATACAACATTCCTATGTTAACCTTTCCATTACATAATAAACAACAATAAATACATCTTCAAGAATACATCAATTCATTTACATTTCCTTTACAAGAATGTTACAATGTACAAGATTCATTCATCTAAGAGGTACATATATATAAAATACATATTGGACACAATTATCCTAGAAATAACATCTACACCATTAAACCAACTGTGGAATGAAGTGGAAGGAAAGACTCTCCATGTTGCACATGAACTATACCACCTAAACCCCAATGGATGGTTGGAAATTACCACCCTACCATGTGGAACCCTGAGGCCCACTCCCTCCACGCTAGGAGACAACACTAGGCCCCCACACACAAGCAAGCAACAAAAATAGCAGGTGGTTGGCACTAAACATCCAAAGGAGACTCCTTAAAACAAGAATCAGCCAGAAATCACAAGGACTTTCACAAATACTTCCAGATACTTCCAAAGGTCCAACACATAACACAAACGGATAGAAAACCGAAAAAATGATCATTATGTCACAACACATACAATGAGGCACATTACATCATTTTCACAATCCTATAACATGATAGCCAACTTTAAGTTCTCTTTCACAATAGTTCATAATCAGGACCAGCAATGCATAACCTTGATACAATTGATCCTTACACAAAACAAAAGCCTCAACACAAGATTTCACAAATAGGAAAATCAATCTTTTATTATTTACCACAGTATAATAAAATATACATATACATATATTTATATCAATAAAATACAATCATAATTTAATATTATATATTTATATATATATATATATAATTTCAAAATGCAATCATAAAAAGCAAATTATCAAATTCTTAAATTGCCAAAGTCTGGTCGGTGCCATGTTGCAATGGCAACAAAGGTGCGCAGGTAAGGGAGTATGGGAGATGGGCGCACAACCCAGCATTGAACTGTTTGACAGAGGGCCTCAAAGGGATCTCGCCTCATGGATGAAATGATAGCAAGAAGTGTGGAAATTGAATTTGTTGAAAAGGCTTAAGAAACTTTCAAGCAAAAGAGATTGACTGGTGTAAAGCCTCATTCCACTGTATATGACTCTATGTGTGTGTGTATATTAGATTTTGTTGATATAATTTCTCTGGTAGACATGTATGCGAGAATTGGAAACATTGCGAAGTCACCCAAACTCTTTGATAGAATTCCTCGAAGAGATGTCAATTCATGGAATGCAATGGTTGCAAGATATGCACAAAATGGATTTGTTGAAACTTTCAAGCAAATGCAATTGGTGGGTGTAAAGCCAAATTCCACTATATTGGTTTAATTTATATATGTATGTGGATGTGTCTATGATGTATGAATGTGTACATATTTATCTATGTAGATATATGGATCTATCTATCTATATGTATGCATATATACCCACACACGTGCATGCACAAAATATCAAATGTTGTTGTAAATGCCCTGGTGTAATGCCCATAAAATAGTCAAATCAACTCAAAATCCAAAACCGTCAAAAGCCCATTTCAGATTTGGCCCTGGACTACTCAACAAAATGGGTAGAATTAACCAAAAATGACTCAAAAATTCATAGAACGCAAAACAATCAAACAACTCCCTTAAAACCCTCTTTTCGACATACCCGATTATAGTCAAATGATAAAATGAGAAACCTAGTAACCAGATCTTTTCCATATTATGAAAAACATTAAAACCTCAATTAATTTAACCCTTTCAAATGCCTATAAATCTGAAATGCATAAATTAACAAAATCAAGAAAATTCCTACCTCAAATTCGAAGAATAATGATGAAAAGGAAGTTGAAACCCCAAAAAATCCTCCAAGCTCAAATCACCAATCAAAAACCATGATCATCAGCCAAAATATCCATTCAAACTAGAAGCAATAAATTCTCATTAATTCATAACCAAAAATCCAAACCACCCTTTTCAAATCTCGTCTCAAATCGCCCAAAATCTCACCAAAAATAAGAAAATTCATCACAATTCTTTCAACCTTCAAAACCCCCAAATTGCAACCACTCTCACACCAAGAAAAATTCCTTTCTCACAATATCACAACTATTTCCTCCAAATTCCCATTTTCACACTCAATTTCCCCCTAAAAGGGAAACCCGAAAATGAGACTTTCCATAAACAAGACTCTCCAAAAGTAATTAATAAATTAACTTTAAATTCCATTTCTCCAAACAATAGTAAAATAAACATTATTAAATAAACAATAATCAAATACCAAATAATCAATAAAAAACACATGATAATAATAAACAATAATTAAATAACCATTTCCCAAAATAATAACATAATAGTATGCGCATGATAACATTATGACTTATTAACATAATCTCATGAAAATATTAAATTGCCCCCTTAGCATAAATGATAATAATATTAATAATCAATACCCACTCCCACCAATAATGATAATATTTAATAACATAACAACACATTAACATAAATAAATATCACTTATGAATAATATCAAATCACACCTCAAACACATTAGTAACATTATAATAACAACTAACATGATCGACCCAATATCTAACTTCACTCAAATCATCCACAATCCAAGGCTAGGCATAAACTGCGAAATAACTTCTCACATGAAAGAGACATTCACATCAAAGCATAAATAACACTGATCACAATAATAACAACCCAACTAACCACAAGACTTAGCACCATCTAGTTGGGATCCAAAACCAAGGCTAGACACCATAATCAAACAATCACATATCCCATAAGAAAAATTTGTATAAATGCAACACTCCAACTATAAGGTATAGGTGATCAACATTGTCTCATGACAACCCAGAAATGTTAACACATTCTTCATCAATTGTCCCTAATTGAGGACAATGGTTAGGGTTAAGGTATATTTGAGCCTAGATTTTATCTCCTCAACCACCATTGGGATTAGAGGCACGCTCAGACCTACTAAATCAGGTGGATTCATAGCCTAGTACTTGTTCCCTCAAACATACAAGTTAGAGCACATGTGCATAATATCCAGAGCACTAGAAAAGGAACTCTAACAATCATATCTCATTCATGTATGTACTCCATACATCCAATGGTACAATGTCACCCTTTCCTCCCAACCTAAAAACATACTATTGCATCACCTAACTATCCAAATAATTTGTTGCATAGCAATAATAACATGACAATATACATCATACTCACTAAAGCACTAACAGAAGCTCATGTCCCATCTGCAACCACAACACTTGAACACAAGCCAATACATCTTCATGACAATAAATAAAATCATAATCAAAATCATAATGGCATGTCAACACAATAATAATATATAGTAGAATCAAGTGGAAACCCTAAAGGTAACCAAAGCACTCTCATCACATCAATATGTCCATAGCATGCATCCTAGTAATGGTCATGTCTGAACACACACACATCATGACAAACCTATCCTTAAACATATATAATAATTCATATCCTAACCTTCACACATAGTCCATAAATTCATAATATACAACATCAATTGCTTGACATCATTAGAAAATACCTTTAAATATCCCTTATTTTACCTTCATCTCCAAGTTCCAAAGCCAAACTACCTGCACATCCACGATGAGAATGGAGGGGCACTACAACATGTTTAGTCTCACTAAGATGCACTTATGAGGGTTGTAAGTGTGAAATTGTATTCATATAATCATAAGTTAATTAGATATTCACTAATTAGGAACTTATTTTTATTTTATTGCTTGCCTATATTATCACTTGGAATAAGATCAATATTCTATTTTATGCTTTATGTGGATGTATTTATCATTATAATTTTAATTATTTTATAATAATTCTCATTAATTATATTATATTACATATGTATCCTTATTTTATACTATTTTATTTTATAGAATAAATGCTATATAAATTTTTAATCCTAACATAATTCAATTCAAGTATAATTTAGAGCTCAAGAAAATTGCATTACAATGTACAAGATTTACACACAAAAATACAAGAATAGACAAAAAAAATAACATATCAATATGGATCTAAGTTACAAAGATCAAAAAATAATAAAGAATAGTAAAGGTTTTTAATTTTTATTTGACATACAAATTAATTAAAATCTCAAAAAAAAATCACACTTTTTAGATTTTTTTTTAATTTTTCAGGTTTTTAGTTTAAAATTAAAACTTAAAAGTAAAATTAAAACACAAAATTTTAAATATAAAATTATAATTTTTAAAATTAAAATCTTAAATTCAATTATAATTTTTTAAATTATAAAAGTAAAATTAAAGTTATAATTTAAAATGTAGAAGTTAGAATTTAAAACATAAATTTATAACATAATTTAAAAATAAAAAAATCTAAATTTTTAAATTAAAAATGAAAAAAATCAAAATATACATTTAAAAATTTAAAACCAAACCTATTTATCTTTAGTAAAATATATGTAAAAAAATAAAAAATGGAGTGCGGAAAGGATTCGTTGGAGCATGTTGCGGATGCTAGGGTTTTTGTGGATGGAAGCCCTTCAAATGGTGAACGGTTGGGTGTGGGCGTTGTGCAAAAGACAAAACATCCAAGGAACATGGAGAACAAGCATGGAGATGTTGGTCACGGCTCAATTTTTAGGAGGAAGGTCGGAGCTTTCTAGTCGGGTGTGGTGAAATATGTTGATGCAGGGCTTCTCCTCTAGACGTCAGGAAAGAATGGAAAGACCAATCTGGCGTCTGTTTCTCTACAAGCAGAGCTCGATGAAGAGGTAAATCACAATGTTAAAGTTTTCTCTGAACTAGGTTTGATTGGACGCTTCAGGGGATTCTAACCAAGTTTATGTGAGTTGCATAAATGGATCTCTGAACACTGGGAACCTATGGTGAAGGGATGTATTCAAATTTACCTAATCTCAAAAGGTTTTTTTATTGTTGTCTTGAATCTAGGAATGACAAAAATAAAGTTTTGGGTGACTATTTTTGGAGTTAGGAGGAAAATTTTGCTTTGTCACTAAAGCCATGGCATCTGGCTTTTAATCCTGTAATAGAAACATTTGAAAAAGTGCCATTGTGGGTGAGACTCCCAAACTTTCCTCTACATCTTTGGTTTGAGTCCTGTTTGGAGGATATTGGAAATTCTTTAGGAAATTTTTTGATGGTTGATGATGAGTCTTCAAACCTGATGCATTCGACATATGCCTAGATTTTGGTGGAGATGGAAGCTACAAATACTCTTCCAGAAGAGATTGTAATCAACACTTCTAAAGGATGCTGGAAGCAACCTCTGGACTATGAAGGGGTTCCATTTCGTAGCAGATGATGCTTCCAAACTGGTCATCTGGTTGTGCAATGTGTGAAAGCCCGAGTACCTAAATTAGCTACTTGGTGGAAGGATGTGTCACATTCACATTATACGATGGATAAATAGAGTGAGAAGAAGGAGTAATAGAGAAAGAGCTATTCTCGAGTGGTGCATAACCCGGTTCTACAGCCAATTGGGGTACCAGATCAAAGGGGGGGTCAAGTCACATTGAGGCACCTATCTTGAATGTTGTTGATATGGTGAGAATGGATGAAGGGGTGGCGATACAAAACCACCAAGGTGCTAAAACCTCAGAGTGTAGGGAGAAATTGGGTTTGAAGAGGGACCAAGCAATGAGGGAGGTGCAAAGTACCCCAGAGGATCAAGGTGGATTTGTGGCTTGTGGTGAGCAAGGATAAGATGGAAGGCAGCATGACACTTCAAAGAAATGGCAGAAGGAGGTTGCTAGATTGGAGGAGGGATGGCAGGTTGTGAAGGGTAAACGAGATAAAAAGGGAAATAAGGAAACCTTCAACATGGTCCTCTGATCACAGACAAAGGGAGGGACCAAAGGCACAAGACACATTTGAACAGATTGTTAGGGGGTTTTAGTTTTATGTCTATGGTTATTGATTCATAAGGGTTTTATGATTTTGTTGATTTATGTAATGTCTATCGTTTGGTGTCCTTTTCTTGGGGAGATGGTTTCCCTTGTTACCATCCATGTTTCGGGGCAGGTCAAATCCCAGAATATTAATAAAAAGCAATCCAATTACTGACCAAAAAATATATATATATATGTAAAAAATGTGAAAGATGTCATTTTTAAGTGTCTATTTTTAATTAGATTTTAAATTAAGTGAAATAGACACTTCAAGAATAATATTTTAAATTTATATAAGAAGTAAATAAGATATAGAAATAAATGATAAATTAAATTAAGTGATGATTCTATATAAATTAATATAAAGTCTTCGTATAAGAATAATATTATATATTATATAATAAAAATATTTCTATTTACAATTTTTTTTAATGCATCAAAGGTGGTTAGGCCACTATATATTGATATTTAGAAAAGAAAAAAAGGGGGGGGGGGTTACAAAAGGATGAGAGAAAGTTCATATCAAATACATATATCCTCCATATAATAGAAGCAAAGATACAAAGTATTAACTATATACATAGAGCATTAAACATAGATACAAAGAATTAACTATAGTTATAGAACAACTAAGAAAAAGTAGGAATACAGAGTGTTACCCAAAGATAGAAAGCATTTGAGTAGTATAGTGGTGAGGATCTTCCTCCAATTTTTTGAGAAGGAGATAGATGGAGTTGAAGGCATACAATTCAAACTAAGAAGGATGTACAAAGTGAAGTCACCAACCAAACCTGTGTCATAATGATAATGTAGTAGTATAAGTTGGAGAAGAGTTTAGAATATACCAAGAGATGATACCACCAATATAAATTCAAATCATAGATTAAAATCACAACCTCCAAAGAAGATATTGAGAAGAAAAAGGGCTAAATGTAAGATTATGCTAGAAGACAAATCATATATTTTTCTAAACATAATTCCATGCAATTCGATAGAAAGATAGAGCAACTTTAAAAAATAGAGAATTGGGATATTTTTTATCCATACACAACCAATAATTATATGAATAGCCTCCTCCACCTATAAACAATGGAGAATGAAAGCCTAACCAATTTTCTCCTTGTTGAAAAGATGTGAATCTTGATGTTCCTACAAGCACTTGTGCAAAAATACCTCTCCATATCTCTCTCAACACACAACAACATAATAGAGAAAAAACCATAATGAATGGTAAGGATAATAGCACAAGATAAAGCATAAATTCCTTCACAGTAGGAAATATCTTGTATAGATGCTTGAGAATCAACAACAAAAATAATCAATTTGATACCCCTCTTTCCAAAGAACCAAAATAACGAGAGAGAGAAATATGATACCAAGTTTATGTTAAGTGTAGGACATCCACCACCAAAATTCACATGTAATATTAATAAAGGAGATATTTTCCAATTCTTAAAGGTACAAGGATAATAAAATCAAGTGATCCAAGGATTTGGGAACAAGATATAATTCATCTATAGTTGCACATGAAAAAAACTTGTTAGCACAAAAAAATATGATACAATCTTAATGTAAACAAGGAGCGCTTAACACAAAGGAGACATCACCAAAAGGCATAACCTCATTCAAAGCTTTATGTGGATAGTTTAATATCTTCCCAAATTTTAAAAAATTAACTTTCCACGTAACCAAAATCACTCTTAATTGCCAAGTTTGATAATATGTCTACCACTTTGTTCAATGTGTAAATTCAATACATTCAAACTTGAATAGCAATGACTAGATCAATTATATCAATCCTATCATACTTTTAAACCTTCAAGAATAAATCTTCTTTTTCTTTGTAGAATTTATTACAATCATTGAATCTTCTTCTATCAAAATTCTAGAAAACTTCTTTCTCATTGCAAAACCAATCCCCAAAGATAACCATCAAAAAAATCTTCAAAGTTACAAGTAAAATCCTATCTATATGGTCACAAATAGCACAACCAACCCTAAAGGGGCTAGTATTACTCTTGGTCACATCATCAAAATTGATCTTTAAAAGGTCAAGAGATGGAGGAACCCATTTTGCATTGATTCTCCTTTTCACAAATTTACTGTGAAAGCACCAAAAGGAGGAGGGATTTTCAATAGTGATTATATTTTAAGGATGCAATGATCCCAATAAGAGAAACATTTTTCCTTTTGAAAAGAAGAGGGAACTATCTCAAAAATTTCTAGTTCCAATTTATAGATCACCATCTCCCAATCACCTGCACAATCTCTGAAAATTCTAAAATTTCTCTCACCAAATATGTGAAATGAAAAGTGATGGAAAAAATTTTTGAAGGCAATCAAAGGTAGATCTATGAAACAATAGACAAAGAGTGTGGAGTACTAATCCATTTAAGTCAACCCCATAACCAAGTCCAACATTTATAAGTGAACTTACAATTGAGAGAGAGGTGATCAACATATTCATTAACTTATTTATAAAGAGGACGTGTATAATACTAATTACATTATATAGATTATATAATATTAATATTATTTAATAATTAAAAATTATCAAGTAAAATTTAATGTATATATGTATCATACGAGAGTAATGTTACTTTATATACAGTATATTTAGATATAATATATACATAACTAAAAGGATTATATTAGATACATTAGTTATATAAAAATTATTATGCTTGAGGCGTAACATATAATGATAGTAAAGACTCAAGTGTAATAGTGTGAACACATTAACAAAAATAATTAAATAATCAACATATTGAAATAATAATCATAAACTTTTAAAAAAATCAAAATTGATAATAAAAATACACGTAGTATAAATATTTGATAACTTTTCAATACTAAAAAAAATAGAATAGAAAAAGAAAAAATACCAAAAAAATCAAAATCACCAATGATAAAACGTAGTAGAAAATCATTATAGATATAAAGTTTATTTTAAATATAAATTAAAATTTTATAAAAATAACTATTCATGAAGAATTTAAATAATATATCTTCAAAATTATTTTGAATGGTTGTTAAAGATGTATGCACAAAAATTTAATCATATCTTTAATTTTTTTATAAATTTTTAGTCACTTGTTAAGGAGAGGCCATACTACATAGAACACTATAATGGTCAAGAAATTGATTATCTACTTAATTGATCATATGTTTGTTTAATTCCACCCTTTCTCTAAACAACTAGATATTATAAATTTAGATAGCTATAGTTATAAAAAATTCCTTCCAACAAATATTTGTTAGGATATGCATAGAAATTATAAAAAGTAAAACCTTAAAATTTATTTTCTTATAGTATCAATTATGTTATAAGGAGTAGAATGTTATGTTTAAGATAATATTTTTAATATATGTCATCAATTAATATTGTGTCAATTAATAGTTAATAATTAGTCAATATTATATAATTTATAATTTTAAATTATTTATACATTTAATTTTTATAATGTATTTTTATCGCTGAATTACAATCATGGAGTTGTTTCCTATATATTATCAAAAAAATATTACATTGCAAATTTTAAGTTTATGTTTTGTGGACTAACAGAGCCATAAAAAAATAGATATACAACATAGACCAAACTATCTCAAGCCTAAGATATTGGGAAATACTTCCCTAAGTTATAATTTTTTTATATTAAACCTAAAGATACTTATTAACCATTGAAATATTAAAAAAAAATTACTGCCAATACATATTAACTAGTGACAAAGCAACATACAAAGCTTAGACCTCCAAATTGTTAGGAAATACATGTATAATACCTAGAATGATAAATGCATTTCCTACATAACCCCATGAGAAAAAAGCATGCATGAAAGATTTAAGAATAATCATAATGTAAAGACACTAACTCATTTGATTGCAAAATCCGAAGAAACCTATATAATCAGATGTATGGTCGGGCACTTGTGCAAATTTTCATTTGTTTTAAATTTTATCCCCGACATTCGTCGGAATTTCGACGAACTGTTTTTCTCGTCTACATTTCGACGAAGATCTTCCGCCAAAATTTCGACGGACCTGCAAAGTTAAATTGTGGCGAGCATAAATAAAAATGAGCTCGACTATTTATTGCGACAGTGTTTTGCTCGACGATTTTCTTGGGGAAAATCAGAAGAAACTCAAGAAGATATCACCAGGTTGAGGGTAGTCATTGTCTTTTTCCAGAATTCATTTGTGAAGTCAGATTTGTACTTCCAGGTTTGAAAATCATATTTTAAAGCAACATCTCATCATATTTCATTTTTAGTCTTGTGCATTTTTAGAGTTTCATTTCCAGATTTTAGACCTGACTTCAAAAATTATTTATAAGGGAATTGTTTATAGCTGATGGAAAATTCTTGATGGATTTGGACAAAGATTATATTTGCAAGGTTTCAATTTTAACCCTAATGATCAATTTTCAATAGATTTGGGAGCCATAGCTAGATAATATCAAAGGTGCTGGTTGTTTTTTTCTGTAACCAAGTTTATCTTCTAGACACATAGCATATAAAATCTCATATAATACTGCCTTACAATACCATCAATCTATATTCTAACCCAATACTACTTATCAAATCCTTATATGAACATAGTCACCTATAACCTCACTCAAGCATTTTAATTAATTCCTTGAATTAAAGCCAAAATGAGAATTACACACACCATAACAATGAGATGAACAGAATAACCCTTGATCATTTTATTCAAGATAATAATATATTCATACAATGGAGATACATGACCTTAAAATGAGTAATTTTCATTCAGATGCTAGTACTATCTTGAAAATTAAGTACCCATGAAACTAAAACCTACAACAGAATGACACCAAACCTAAGAATAGTATCTTCACTATAATATCAAGCTCTTTACAAATTCGCTCTACAACTTCAGTTAGACTCGACCTAAAGATATCTAACTTGCTAACCCGTATTTCTGGTCCTGAAATCCTTCTTATAGGGAAAATGAAGGAGCAACAAGCATCAGACCAGAAATACGCCTGTCACTGGTTACTTGGACCGCCTTATGACATTTCAAAAATTGGTTACAACAGTTGAGTCTCTGGAGAATCTTCTTGTTCATCCCGTCCACTGGAGAATAACTATTGCATTTTCCAAACTTTGAAAACTTGCACCAAAACTGCCACCAAGACATAGCCAAAATTTGTTATAACTTATAACCATAACCGCTGAGATGTTAATTGCCGGTTGTAGACTCTGTCCTATTCTTGTTCAGTTAAGTACTTTTCTACCCATCCTTGATATTCCTCATTTGTTGGCCACTTAAAATTTACCACCTCATTTACCTTGGCACAGTAAGGTGTATACTCTACTACTACTTGATTCGCCTCCCTTTCAAAAGATTCCAAAAATGTGCTAGTGTTAATGATTTTATCCATACTACTCATCAGCATGTCATAATCTAAGTCATCACAAATCAATTTGATTTGTGTATTGATGATTTCATCTACCCTGTCCTGCCATTGCTGCAATGATCTAACATTTCCTTGGGCATCTACAATATCTGGTAAAGATGTGTCACTCCAGTCATCAAAACTCTTTACCAACTCTTTAATCCTCCTACTGAAATCATCAGGTAAGGCATGGAAACCTTGCAGTGACTTCACAAAGTCTTGAGTAGGCCTTAATTGTTGAGGCCTATTAGCTGCATTTTGAGAATTTCATTTCCATATTTTGTTGTGCAAGTTCAATATATTGATTTTAGGATTCTAGTAGTTGGAAATCATAGTAAAATCAGAATTTAATAATTTATGGAATTAGCATTTGAAAGTGTTTTTTGGGGTCATTAACTTCAGACTATCTTCTCTATTGCAGGGGTGGTTGCATGCTGAATTTTTTTGGTGTAAAATATCATAATTATTATATTTTGTTACCTGTGTATGATTAAAAATTATTGGAGTGTGAGTTTGATATTTTTTGAAGATCTAAATATTCAAGCTTGGAAAAGAAAAATCATGTTAGATAATATTAGACCAGAACAAAATGAAGAGACAGTTGCTAGATTGTGGGCTAGATTGAAAAGAAAGGGTGATGGGAAATGTTATTGTCCTTGCAATAATTGCAAGGGCTTAAAGACGAGAAGACTTTTAATCACAATAGCTGAGAAACATTGTAGGCAGCATGGTCACATTGAAGGGGGGTGTGATTATCGTCCATTGGTAAGTTGTTCATTATATGTGTTTATATTGATTGAATTTGTAAATGTTTATATTGTTTTAACATTTGTTATATATATAAAAAATCACTTGATCATGATCATGGTTTATTTGTGTCTGTCATTATTATAAAGGTGGGGCGCCTTAGGGCACACGATATGAATTATCACGGCCCGGAGAATGTGGTTTTGCAAGAGGAGGAACATGGAGCTGTGAATATCAAAGATGAAGTTAATGATCCTATGGAAGAAGATGATAATGCGCCAGAAAACACAATTGAAGATGATGGTACAAATACATTGATCCATGACACATGTAGTGGCATATCTGATCATGTTGATCAAGATGACATTGATGATGTTCATGATTTACCTGTACTTGAGAAGGCATAAAAGCCCCTTTATGAAGGCTCCCAAACAACTCTTCTCTCTGTTGTATTGTTGCTAGTGAACTTGAAGGTTATGAATGGTTTATCCAACATAGCAATCTCACGAATGTTAAAGTATGTCATATATGTCATCTTTTTTCATCTATTTTAATTGTTGTTAGTTCATCGCTAGTAAATAAAGGATGAAGTATGTACCATTAATATTCTTTATATTAAAAAATTATTTATTGTTGTAGATTGATTGGTGAATTTTTTTTACCACCATCAAATATTTTACCTCGCTCATACTGAGATTTATCTGGCATTATGAAAGATATTGGAATGGAGTATCAAGCAATAGATGCATGTCCCAATGATCATATTATATATCATAAATAACATGAATTTGCAACAGAATGCTCGGAATGTCATATTAGTAGATATTGAATAGATCAACTAACAAAAAACGTGCCTCACAAGGTTCTTCGTTATATTCCCATTATTCCACGTATGCAACAATTATTTAGGTGTGAAAGCTTAGCGCAATTTATGGATTACCATGTACGTAATAGAAGTGGAGATGAGATTCTTCGAATGCCTGCAGATGGTTCTGCATTTAGGGACATGGAGGAAAAATGGCCACACTTTAAAGAAGAACCTTGTAATCTCAGGCTTTCATTGGCAGCGGATAGTGTCAATCCATTTGGAGAGCTGAGATCTATTTACTCAGTGTGGCCTGTTTTTGTTATCAACAATAACATTCCTCCAGGGATGTCAATAAAGAGGGAGCACATAATGTTGGCAATGATTGTTCCAGGTATTTGTTTACATCAATTTTCTTTAACGTAGTAGCATCTCATTTGTCTTATTTGTTTCATAATGACTTCTATGTTTTTCATTTAATAGTCATGTACATAAATTTATATATATTGCAGTAAAATGGTTATAATAATTATGTAATGTTTATGTTCATTCAACTAGGTAAGTACCAAGTTAAAGATATACTTATTGACGATTTACTAAAGTTATGGAATGGCATCACTATGTATGACGTATCTAGACCAATAGGACAAAGATAATTTCAATTCCATGCAATGCTTGTATAGACAATTCATGATGCCCTAGTGCTAACACATTTTTCTAGTATGTTATAACATTCGATTGCATGACTTTAACGATATTTAATTTTATGAAGTAGATATCATGCTTGTTTTTTAAATAATCTATTCATTATATATAATTTAAAAAATTGACATATTTAATCCAATTATATATGATTTGCAGGTCTTCAAACAAAGGGAAAATTTGCATGTCCAATTTGTGGTCCAAAGATGAAATCTCGTCATTCAACAAGTTTAGGAAAGTAGGTGTTTGATGAGTATAGGCACTTCCTCCATAGAAATCATAAGTATCGAACTACTGAAAAACATCTTTTCAATGGGAAAGAAGAGACTACATAAAAACCACGAACAATGACACCTCATCTATGGAAGTTGGAATATAATAGAATTAATCGTCAAGGTTATACATCGAATCAAATTTTTTATCTATCATTTATGATATGTTTTGAATTTATATTTTTATATTATGTTGTGTTTACTCATGTTGTAATTGACAATGATTGTCGTTGTTAATTTGTTTAACTTATATGCTTCATGAAGGTCGTCAAGGCATTAATGGTCAGCTTCCACAGGGACTGAAAAGTTATCCCATACAATTTAGTAGGTTTCCCTACTATGAGCAGCTACAAATTGTGTATTTGTTTGATACAATGCATATTGGAAAGAATATGACAGAAACGTTATGGAAAATATTGGATGGAAGGCATGACAAAGAAAAAATTGTCAAAATTTGTAGTGACATTTAGGAAGCCAGTTATGCAATGAAAAATGTCATTCAATTAAGTAGCGATGGAGACCAAATTAATATAAGTGCCCTTCCTTGGTTATTAACGGAGCAGCAAAGCAATGCTATAAAACAAGTCATACGAAAAATTCGATTTCCCACAGGATTTGTTGCGAACATAAACAATATCATAACAAAGAAAGGTGAATTTGGGTCAGGGATGAAAACGCATGATTGGCATACCTTCATTAAGGTAATTATTCTGGTATATTATATATATATTTGTATACTGCATGTACTTTTTAGTGTATTATGTTCACTACTTTGGAAAAATATTAATGAAAAGATCATTTTATAATTATTTTAGTACGTTCTATCTCTATCTCTCCCAGACAACTTCGACAACAATTTCAAGCAAGTTATATATGATCTTGGAAAATACATGAGGTAAGTAGCGATATTTGTTCAATTCGTTGTATATTTTTGTTAAATCTCGTGAATATATTTGTGCCTTGAATCACTTGTAGATGGTTGTCATCTAAAGCAATCCATAAAGAAGATATAAATTATTGGAAGAGAAGAATTCCTCGTCTAATGTGTGAAATGCAAAAGTGTCTACCTTCAACATTTTTCAATGCACAAGAACACTACCTCATATACCAAGTTGAGGAGATTGAATTGTGTGGACTTGTACACACAAGGTCAATGTGGATGGTTGAGAGGCACTTGAAATTTTTGAAGGCTTTGGTTACACAAAGAGCACATCTCGAGGGTTCTATGGTGGAGGGATACATGGTATACCAGACCATGGTGTACATTACTGAATATCTTCCTAAGTTTGTAGCAAAGATCCATGTATATCGTATTTGGGATCCCAACTCCATTAACAAATTCGAAGGGGAGTACCTGATGGGGAAAGGTAGATTGAGGAAAGTGACAAGTAATTATAAGATGGTCATGGAGATTAATTAGAATTCATTTTACATTTGGTTTTTATGTATATTGTACTTATTTAATTATTAATCTTCAATATTGATCAATTATAAATTAAGGTCGTATACCATGGTAATTAACTAATTATATGTCTTTTGAGAATTTTGATTTTTTTATACAGTTGGTCGAGAGTGGGATGCACTACATTTGTACGTCGCAAACAATCTTGATTGGACGACGGTATGGATTGAATGATGTCAACAATTTGGTTGCGCATTAACATGGGAAGGTGTGGCTTCATTGGTTAAAGAAGCTCATCGTAATGGAGATTCCAATGTTACACCAAGGGAAATTGATTTAGTATATGGTTTTAGAGATAAATAGGTATGTATAAATATATTAATCACCCATATTATTTAATTATTTTGAATTATATTGATGTATATATATGTTGAGATTTATTTCTTTGCATACATTCGGCCAAGAATAAATATGTTTATCAACTGACAATATTGCAATAAGTTTTGCATGTTTGACATATTGCAGGTGAAACACCACAAGGCTATGTGGTGCAATGGTCGTAAATTTCGAATCAAAATGTTGGATGACACAAAGAAAACTTGTGATTTTGGGATAACTACAGTCTTACAGGTGACTAATGTTTCATCTAGAAGTGACATACATCCAGAAGTCTTAGAAAATCAATACTATGGGATTTTGGATGATATACTTGAGTGTGAATTTAAGTCCTTCAAATTAGTTATGTTTTTTGTCCTATGGTACAGGCTACAATTGAATGAAAATGATCCCGAGAGAACTATTATTGAACATGATAATGGATTTACCATGGTTAATACAAGGTATTTTGAGCGAGCTGGAAATGAGCCTTATGTTCTTTCAAGCCAACGTGAGCAGGTATTTTACTGAGAGGTTCCAGGTAAAGCGGGTTGGTCATATGTTGTTAGACATGATCCAAGAGGAAGGCCGATAAAGTATAATGTGGTGGAAGAAGAAGATACTGAAGAAATAGAAGATGATGTAGATGATGATTAGGATCAATAGTTAGTTGATGATATGCCTGAGGAAGATGTCGAAGAGGAGGAACTACATCATGATGATGTAGGAGTTAATGTTCATGAAGATGATATCCGTGTGGATGATGACATTATCGAAACTGATATCAATGACGATGATGATGATATGACCAATCCTTACAATGTTGAATCTGGATCGGATGATACAGACAAAGAGTTGGATGAAGAAGAAGATCAATGACATTGAAATGTATGAGTTATGTGATTGTATTATCTATTTGATATTAATTTCTTGATAGAATTATATTTGACTTATGTGGTTACATAATTAATTTATGATGTTTTTAATTTTAATTATATTAGAATTATATTAGAATATGTTCAGTTAACAGATGTAAAAAATAAAATGGATAAACCAAAAGATGAAAGTGTGAGACCACTGCCTTGTTGGGTGTATGGATTCTAATGAAGATCTATAAAAGTGTAATCTATGATGGCAATAATTCAAAGTGTTTGGCACACGGGTGTAGTTTATAAATTGTATAAATGTGCAAGTAAATGACTGAAAAACTCTACTTGAGATAGAATGACAATCCTGGTTATGTGATTCTTCTTATTGATCCAATTAATAATCTTCAGTTACTGTGATTGACTAGAAGGGTTTAATCTTTACTTGAAAGAACCAAATAATCACATCACACAAATACAACAAATGTGTATCGGTAAACTGAATATATATATATATGCTTGATATATCAATTTAAACAACAGAAAAGCATCAAAATGGAGACAACCAGATAACTATATAATTCCACAAACAGATGATACCAAGATTAAGCCACAAGTTCATACATCTTCATTAACTTCATCAAAATTCATACATGCATCTGAGTCTTTTAAAGGAAAGTTTCATTGCAAACCATCTATTGTATCTTTCTCCTATCTGTCTATATCTATTTTACATTATGAAACAGATATAAATATATCAAAATTGTGAAAGGGCACGTCCTTTGAGAAATGTCTTTTTCTTAACAACAATAACAAACTAAAAATTATGCTCTATTAAGCCATAAATAGATGTTTGACAGATAATCTCGGTAAGCTCTCTGCTTGTGTGTATCAGCATCCTCCAGTGCATTCCTTATGGCTATCTCCATTTTGAATGATACATATTTTGAATTATGTTTCCTACTTGACCTACTTATCCACAAATGGCAATTTGATAGTGGAAAGATATGAACCTAATTTGGTAAAAATTGTATATGCAATATCAAGGTATGAATTAATATGTTCAATTAAGAGATGTCAAATGAAATGGATAATACTAATGTAATGAAAATAAGGGAGATTAGTGCCTTATTGGGTAAAACGGAGTCAAATGAAAGCCTTCAATGAATGGTTCCTATCTAGCAAGTTCTCTAATTTTTTGGCATATAATTATGAGTTTATAACTGGTATAAACATGCAAGTATGTAATTGATAAACCCTACTTGAGGCAGAATATCAAATCTGATTATCTGATTCTTCTTACTAATCCAAATGAAATTCCCAGATTTACTAATCCAATAAATCAAATCACACAAAAACAACAAATGTGCACTAATAAATTGAATATTTACTTGATACTTCAATTTAAATAATCAAGAAACATCAAATTGGAGACAATCAAATAATTGCAAGAATCCAACAAACAATTGATACCAAAATGAAGCTACTAAATCAACAGTCTTTCATTATCTTCTTCAAAACTCATACATGCAACATAGTCTCCTCGAATGTCATCATTCTGAAAATGTAGTGCTTACAGCAGTCTATCCTATCCTAATTCTACTATCTTCTACCTTCTTTTAATTATCCAACAACGGATATTTATACATCAGTTTGCAAAAGGACGTGCCTTTTCGAAAAAGTTTAAAGCATAAAAAGTTTAACAAATTCCCTATTAATTAATTTCTATTTAGCCATAAATGGATTGCAGACATATGCTCCGTATAATCCTGGTGCTCATGAGTATCAGCATCTCCCAATGCATCATGGATCACAATCTCTATCATTATCATTCGCTCATTATGCTCACATGCTTCATCCAATGTCACATCCTTCATAGTGGTTGTCTTCAACATCTCTTGGATTATTGTTTCGCATTCATTTTTCCATGTAGTCACTTCTTTCGATTTCTCTTCATCATCATATAACTTGGTCAATCTGTCTTCGGCAGCCTCTGTCAATCCTTGCACATCTCCTTGTAACTCCTCAAAGAAATCCCTATGCCTATCCATGATACAATTAGCATTTTCAATCTTTGTATTACTAGGAGTATGCTTTTGCTCTAATTCCTCAATTTTTTCTTGGATTCTGCTATCCACTCTCCTGTGTTCCTTTATTGCATCCACATATTGTGAATGTTTTCCCCAGAGTTTGTTTAACCAAGTGGTCAAAATGACCTGCCTTCTTTTGATTATTGCAGCGAGTGCATCCATTTTCCCTTGAGAGTATGCAGTTGATCTTTCCCAATGGTCCTTTTTCTGTGAACTCTCACCTTGGGTGAGCATCTTTGTTGGCTCTCTTACAGCACCTACCAAGTCTTTCAGGTGTTCATTCTCTCTCAACATCCTCTCATTATTGGTTTTATACATCTCCCTTTCCATGATCAATGCTTGGATTTGGGCTTTATTCAACTTGGCTATATTTATCCCAATATCTGTAGTTACTATAGGATCAACCTCCCCAGCCTTCAGGTCCATGATATGTTTGAATGCCTTCTCAATATCGATAATAATTGATTTCTTGTGAGGAGGATACAAGGCCCAAATCATCAATGTTTCATCATCAGGATTGTATCTTGATCCTGTGTATACCTTCGCCACCTTCTCTATGCTGAGCTTGTGGGTAGCATTGTTATCTTTTAAGAAACTATCAAAGACTAATACAAAATTCATATCCAAACCTTGAAAAATCATAGCACCTACCTTTTCTAGCATCTCCCTTCCCTTTTTAGGGGTCATATTAATCATCTCTTTGTCTACCTCATCCTTTAGGAATTTTAATAGTCGATCTTCACTTCCTGAAGTGACATTGTCAACCTGTCCCCTTATCTCTTTCCCTTTTTGCTTATATAAAAATGTCTTAAACTCTGAGGTCTTTATAAATTCATCATCTGATATAAAATACCTATAGTCTTCATGTCTTGTATCTACATCCATGGTTTCCTCAACATCTATTTCTCTGGCAACATAGGCATAATCCCAAGTCTTCATTCTTGATACCTTCCTAGATGAGCTTTGTGGCCTATCTACATCAGATATCCCTTTAATGGAGGATAACAATTCAGCATCCATCAACTCCTGATCATGTTTCTCAATCACCATTTATGCTTCCTCTACCTCTAGGTTCCTGATTATGTCATCAGATGGATGGGGTATATGCTGATACCCTCCAAAATTTATTCTTTGTTTGGCAGAGTGGATATATCCCTTTGGATCAAAGTTTTTTCTTAACGGTGCCCTTCTCATGTTGTAGTGCAATAATTTATCCAAAATCAGATTGTAACCCTCTTTAGAAGACAATACAGTAAAATCACTAAAGCATAGTGTACTGGGCATGAAGGCCTATTTTCCATATGAACTTAAGTTCATGACACTGGAGAAATCCACTTGCCCAACAATTTCTAAGTATGCAATTCTATTTGGGACTGTTCTAGGCAAAATGAATGGTGTATCCTCAAAACCATAAACCCTAATCATTGTAGCATTCTCCGAGCAATACCAATCCCCCCAGTTGTGGTTGATCGGTCCATTATAATCCCTAGGCCTAAGAAACCTTTTTACTTCTTCAGATAAAGAGTAATCAAAAGGATGATTGAAAAATCTATACAAGGGTTTCACAAAGAATTCTTCAAAATGCAGGAAATTTGAATTGGCAAACCTATTGTCCCAAACAACATTCCATAATTGAACAAGCAATGGCTTACCTTCCTTGTCAGATTGAGAAATCCTCAGCTCCTGGGGCCACAATCCTATCTCTTGTCCAAAATACAACACTAAGTGCATCAGCAGTGAATAATTCTTGAGATGGAGAACAGAGGCACCATTCTTTATTGCCATCAAACCTGCATCCAACTCCTTAAAAACATGTGCAGCATAATCAAATGATCTAGAATTGTGATATTGAATGTCTGCAGCAATCACCATGGGCACAACCGCCATATGCTCAGGTACCTCCATCCCCAGTACTTGCCCCACTGAATAGTAAGTATATTTCAGGTATGGTTCGAAAAGATCTACATGAAAGGGTGGTCCCTCACTATCTTCCATTGGAATAGGCTTGTCATGACACCTAATTCTATGCAGAGGTAACCTCCACCCTTTATAAATGGTGTCCATCCTTCTGAACTCACTGTCGAGCTCCTCACTTATTATTTTCTCACTGCATATTCCCTCTATCCTGAAAACCTCAGCAATCGCATTCTCAGATACATGTATCAACGGATTCCCTGACAAATCACATATAGCCTTATTTTTTGAGTCATAATGTCCAACCAGTAATTTTACCAGTTCAACATCAATAAAAACATTAGGGCACACCAATTTCCCTAAATTGAGACTCCATGGATTGCATACCGGCTCAAAGCAATTTCTCCTATGATAATAGAAATTGAATAACTCATACCCTCTTATTGGAGTCCAAACATCTCCTATGAATTTGCACTTGTCGTCTAATTTGTCAACTTTCACTTTGAGCTGCACAAAACGCCTAGCCTTAGGCCTAGAACCAGGTAAGTGGTCTATGAGGTCTTGATTCAACTTTCTTTCAGTGCCACCCGATTGCAATTCAGTCTTTTGCCTCTTTGTTTTTGATTGACTACTCTCTTCGGATCCTTTTCCCTTTGTTTTTCCTGAACCAGTGCCCTCCATATTAAAATTCACAAATTCTGAGAAGATGAGAAACTTACTGTATTTGTCTACAAATCCAAGCCAGACGAATGCCTTTATCGTTCTGCTCGTTCCCTTGCTCTCCTTCATTGTCAATTCCTTGAAATAATGATTTCAATTGAGCATATCTTGATATGAAAAATCTTTATGCTTCGTGGCACCATTAATGTCTTTATTGAGACATGAATGCTGCAAGTTTTTTGAAACTCTCATTGTCACATCAAAAATCATATCAGCAAGACAATTCAAATCTTTGGTCGATCCATCTGTTCAATGTTCACCTATCCACCAAGACATCTTGCAGTTTCCCCGATATCACAAGTCTTTCCAACAGCTTCTTTCCTTTCACTTCTTATATTGCCATGACCTTTACCGAAAAAACTATTGCCTAGACTTAATGAATTGGGCCAACGGTTCTTCACCTTACTCTGCAAGCTCTTCGTCTCACTGAGATGTTTTCTTTATCACCTTATGTCGTCGAGACCAATCATTCATCTTGTCGACAAAATGATACTCGTTGTGATGTCTCCTAGATCTCCCCGCGGTGACATGTCTCACCGATACGCTTTTTCTTCGGTAAGACAATGCGCATCGTCTCGACACCTTTTATCTCCGCATGCTTGGTTCTGTCGGTGTAACCTGAGGGGTTGGTAATACTTTTTGAACTCTCCCCAGCATCACTTGTCCCACCGAGTGAGTCCTCCCTTTGCCTTATCGGCAAGACCAATAGCGCTTCGGGTAGTGTTTTGAAATCTCTCTCTGATGACCAAAGTCTCTCCAATAGACTTTACCTTTCTCCAATCGGAAAAAGGTAACTTAGCTTGATATGACCTCTCATCGTCATGCTGATATCTTTTCTCTTTCCGATAAGAAATGCAAACCCACATTCTTTTGGTATATAATTTTATCGGTGTGACCCTTCTGATGTCCTGCCAATATACTGAGGATATGTATATTGTCATCGATAAGACCTGCATCAACTTATGTCGATATTTTTATATGTTAGAGATTTAGTGCCAGATGAATTTTATGGGGTTATATGGTGAAATATAAATCGAAATTTGGTAAAAAATGCTATATGAGAATTTTTATGTCTATATTTTGAACCTTTTTTGGGAGACTAATAATCATGAAGGTTAATGAATTTGTCAAAATTTTATAGTTCCAACACTCTCTCAGCTGTCTTTTGGGCCAATTTGGCCACATTTACTGTCAGGCTTGTAGCTTATGTTGTTGAAGTTTCAGAAGCTCTCTTGATGATTAGCCCTCCCCTTAGGTGTGGGCTAATATCAGTTACATTTGGCTTTCTGCCCTGGGGTGCCAATGCCCATATGGCCAGAGTTTCATACTCCTCACTGAAGGCAGAGTCCTACAGAGCTTCCTTAACCTCTTCTTCACTATTTTGTATAAGGTGCTTAGACTGTAAGATAGCATTGAATGCAACCGCATCAACTATGTCCCATTCAGGCAAAATTAAGACACCAGCCTGAGTCACAAGTCTTCTTCCCTCCTCAAGAGTGGTGCCTTTGAATTCTTCCATTAATTTGGCCTTGACCTCATCATCATTCTCCTACTCAGACCTATCAGGTCTTGATTCTCTCCTACTCTTGCATTTGTTCTAGTACTCTTCTAGTTTCATCCTCCAAACTAGTTGCAAGAATACAAGAGTCTTTACAAATGCATCATCGTCCAAGAATGCCTTGCAGGCCTCCATCGTGGCATCTTGTACACATTGTCCCTTTACATCCATGCTTTCTTTATCACCTTATGTCGCCAAGACCAATCATTCATCTTGTCGACAAAATGATACTTGATGTGATGTCTCCTAGATCTCCCTGCAGTGACATGTCTCACCGATACACTTTTTCTTCGGTAAGACAATGTGCATCGTCTCCTTGACACCTTTTATCTCTGCATGCTTGGTTATGTCGGTGTAACCCGAGTGGTCGGTAAGACTTTTTGAACTCTCCCTGGCATCACTTGTCCCACCGAGTGATTCCTCCCTTTGCCTTATCAGCAAGACCAATAGCGCTTCGGGCAGTGTTTTGAAATCTCTCTAATAGACTTTACCTTTCTCCAATCGGCAAAAGTTAACTTAGCTCGATATGACCTCTCATCGTCACACCAATATCTTTTGTCTTGTCAATAAGAAATACAAACCCGCATTCTTTTAGTATATAATTTTATCGGTGTGACCCTTCTGATGTCCTGCCGATATACTGAGGATATGTATATTGTCATCGATAAGACCCGCATCAACTTATGCCGATATTTTTATATGTTAGAGATTTAGTGCTAGATGAATTTTATGGGGTTTTATGGTGAAATATAAATCGTAATTTGGTAAAAAATGCTATATAAGGTAGATTAAAAGGAATATACTTATCTTCGATGTGGTTAATGAAGCCTTTACATAGTCTATTAGATTCCAAATTTAATTCTCAAAGGTCTACTTCTGATTCTAAGTGGAAATCTAAGTTAACCTACGCATCACTATCCATATTTGTAAACTATTGTGTTACACATGGATAAATTATTTCTAAGATATCTTAAACAAATACAGCAGATTTAGCAATAAATAGTGAGGTGTCTTATTAAACTATGCCAAATCCTCACTTTATCACAATAATTGTAAAAGATAAATCGACTTGTTTTTTTTTTATATATAAAATGGGAAACCAAGGTCCCAACCCTATTACATAGCAAGCTCGGAGGATATGAAAAGAATAACCAAAAAATAACTAACTATAAATAATTAATAGAAGAACAAAGAAAAATAGCACATAAATAACTAACAAACAACAACAAGAAACTACAAGTTGTAGCATGTCTTTTGGGGAGTCACATATCCCCAATCTTCAAAAAGGAAAGAAAAAATATCATCCTTACAGTATTTCTTTCTATCCTTCTTTAAAACAATACTATCAAGATTACCCTTCAACCTTCTTTTCTAGAACTCCCACACAACATTCTGGAGTAGAAGCATAGAAGTAACCTATGGATCACCTTATTACTAAAATTAATCACATTATTGACTCTTTCATCCAAATTTTCTAGAATTTGCTCCAAATAATTAAGAGAATTGGTGTTATGGCCACAATGAGAACATAAATGCACAAGATCAAACTTATTGTCCACCTAAATTCCTTTACCCTTGACATCATCCATGGCCACCATATCATTTCTAGGGATAAAATTCACATCATTTTCAGCCTCTCAATCATCCCCTATGTTAGAAGACTTAGTGTCATAAAGAACCTTCCTACCTTCAATATTCAACCTAGTAGCAACTCTAATGGTTTCCTTTGAAACAAGAAATCTAACACCACCCACAATAACCTTTTTATCCTTTCATGAAGCAGCAAATTATTTTGAAAGGACTTGACAAGAGCAACATAGGGACTCAAAGTAGGGAGAAATTCTACCCTCTTTAAAAATGTCATAGCATGGCATTATTTCTCACCTCCTTAGGGGATGTGAGTTTAGTGTGGCATCATATATCCCCTGTAGTATCTAAACCCTTGCAAAAAATATTAAACTAAGAAATATACATTTGGAACTTAGTAGGAAGAAAACACAAGCATTCACCTAAGAGAATAGGCTTCGCAAAAATTTGAGGCTTATTCACTATCATGCAAAACTAACCTGTTCATACAATCATACCATGGAGAAACCTCCCAACCATAAGTGACTTGATTGAAGTGACTATATCGTTATTTTTAAGTAAAAGCATATTTATGGAAGCTTGGGCATAATAATTAGAAGGACTAGAATTACCAATACTAACATTATCCAAGCAACCTGCAAGGGGTTCATAACAAGACTATTTAATGACATCAATTTGGTTGAAGGAAATAGCATCCATTTGAAGACTTCCTCAAACATAATAAAAAAGGATAACAATACCTCTCTTGAGCCAAAGTAATATGATACATAGACACCAATAGTTATCACTAGGGTAAAACTCAATACCCTTCCCCAAGCACCCATTAAATGACAATTTCATTATTTTCATTATTAAGGTTATTGATAATACTTTGAGAAGTAAAGAAACTTCCTATAGAATGATATGGCCCAATGAAATTAAAAATATCATCTATGCAATCATATAATAAGTCATTAATAGAAAAAGGAAAAGATAAAAGCCAACAACTAATTAAGCAAGGATCATATAGAGATGTCATATTAGGAAACCTCTAACAAATTCTATGGTGCAACGAGCCATAGTATTATTAAACTCACCTCAACAACAAAGTGTTAGAAATGGGAAATATTCCTTTGATGACATACCCTTTAGGTTCTAATTCATAAGCTCATATGCATGCCCAAGTTTTTCCACTTGTTAAATCCATTTTCAAATGAGAAATTTTCCAAGCGTGAAGAATGAAAGAATAAACCCAAAAACATGTATGATAGTAGAGGGAGTAGTTTATTTTGCATTGACTCTTCATTACAATTCAAAGTATCATGTATTCCTTCTCCCATAAAATTTTCCATGGGAGAAAGGGGATAATATTTCTAGTATTAGACACATCTAGCCTATCACCATTTTTGTTAGAAGAAAAGAGTAAATGCCAATGCCAAATCCAACACCATTTCTCATAGTGACCCTTTGTTGGACAAGGAAACACCAATGTCAATATTCACTACTCCAATCAATGGCTTCTATCCTTCTTTTTTTCCAAATATAGCTTGTAGGCCACCTCTATGACCACCCATCTCACTATCAATGTTGCCATCAGTAGCCCAACAATTCAATGGTCATTTTTCTAATGACTCCTTTCTCACTCTCTTGGAGGAAAAACGTGACATTATTTAGGATATTCAATGCCTAGATATTTTCTAGAAAGCTTTAAGGTCAAATATATAGTGGTATAAAACTCAATGTTATAGGAAATCATTCTTAGCCAAGCCCAATTGGTTCAATTCCTATGGATAGAAGGGGGTTGATCATAAGGAAGTGTTGAGATTCCTAAGCATCTCTTTTACCTTTTAGGTTTCTCCTTCCTCTTTAAGGAAACATATCATTTCTAGAGCTGAGAAAAATTATCATATTAAATTATGAAGCCCCTTTCTTTGGCAAGGAGATTCCATGTGTGTTCAAAAATTCTTGTTGCACACATTTCCATTACTCATGTTGCTAAGAACCTTGCAAATCCTCATATTTGAAGATTGAAAAAATCTGAAGGTATATTTTATGGCCTCCCTTTAACCAAGGAAAATGGTTTCACAAAGTATCATAGGAGTTTTATTATTTCCCTCATGACTATAATAGGAGTGGCTTACTTTATATTCACTACTCTAAATGGTGCCATAATAGGCTTTGCTTGCTTTATATTCACTACTCTCAATGGCACCATAATTTTAAATTTAATTTACATACTCTAAAACCTAACTAAGCCAGGTTGTAGCTCGTCAAATTGGACAAGTGAAAGGTCGATACCAACGCTGAGGAAGGATTTGGAGGAGTGAAAACAAGGTCAATACTAGTGCCGACAAAGAGTTTGGAGCTAAAACAAGGTCAATACCAGCACCAAGGATGAGGTTGAGGGCACTTAGGGAAAATCAATGACCAAGGGACAATGAGTACTGTAAGTTTGGCACCCCCATTCTCTTTAACCTGTGAATTTCATGCCTAGTTTCCAAATATCTTCTCGTACAT
The DNA here is from genome assembly GCA_007115665.2 of Sequoiadendron giganteum. Lineage (NCBI taxonomy): Eukaryota > Viridiplantae > Streptophyta > Pinopsida > Cupressales > Cupressaceae > Sequoiadendron > Sequoiadendron giganteum. The sequence goes on from CM021105.1 coordinate 315,125,842, forward strand.
TGGCCCCCCCATTCTCGTAAAATGGTATAAGATAAGACAAAAAAAATAAAATAGCTTAGTCTTTCACATTTTTATAGTGATTACTAGAGGCACATTGACCGATTCTTCATAATAGAAGTATTTGATCATACTTTTCCAATGATGGCATTATGAGAAAACCTTAGGTTAAATGAATAATTCCTAGCTAAGTTCTTAAAATCATGTCCAACCGTATAAGAGAAGACCATTGCTATGTGTACTTGGATAACATGGGGAAAGGCTCTTTGGGCTCTTTCATCAATCTACGTATTGTTAAATTTTAACACCTAAAAGTGAGAATGAAAAATCTTTCCTAGGATGGTGGCCAATTATGCTTCTCAACACCTAGATTACAAAATCCTTGTCAATATCATTGCCATCACAATTAAACCTATTGCTTGAGATATAGTCATAGAGGTAAACAAATTGGTTTTCTTGATAGTAGATACATTCTAAACAATTCAATCCTTGCATCGGAGATTGTTGAATGGGCCCAACAAACTACTCATGATGCCCTTACTATTAAGTTAAAAGTTTGACAAGGCATATGATTGCATAAAATGTCCTTTCATTTATAAAAGGCTCAAATGGATTTTTTTTCAACCCTAAATTATTATCACATTCAAAATTACAAAATACCAGTTAATGAAGAACCTTCATTTGAAGGTGATGTTGTCATGACCTTTGAATGAAGAACCTTCATTCAAAAATGATGCCATGTCAAGACTTTCAAATGAAGGTATTTTTTATTTTAAATATTTTATGTCCAAAATGCTTTATAAAAGGAACCTTGGCATGAAGGACCTTCAAATGAAGACCTTAATTCAAAGGTCCTTCATTAGAAGATCCTTCATATGAAGGTTCCTTTAATGCCATCCCATTATAGCTCTTAGAGTTGTTAGAGATATTTTTGTTTCGAAGTAGAGATTGGACCATCAAACAATGTCACCATGACTCTACCAAGATATCCATTAAATTGATAAACCCTGACTTAACAACCACAAATTCACAAGAAAATTGCCCCTGTCAGCCCTAGGGCATCAATTCAATGCCAAGTTTCTTGCTTTAAAAGACCTCTAAATGCAATGAACCTCTATCATACCATGATGCACACCAATCCACCGAGTTACAGTTCCAAGACAGTGGGTGGATTGGTGGATGTCATTTCTATTTAGCCCTCAAACCCTTACATAGGCAAAACAGGGCAGTCCCTATAAATCTGGTAAAGACGTGCCACTCCAGTCATCAAAATTCTTTACCAGTTCCTTAATCTTCCTACTCAAATCATCAGGCAAGGCTTGAAAACCTTGCACTGATTTTACAAAAACTTAAGTAGGCCTTAATGATTGGGGCATGTTGTCTGCATCGAATCTAGAGGCCTTATACATAACATCTAGGTCATTGGCCCTAGGGATCCACTTCTCAACTAAAGGAAAAACTAATTCCTGATCCCTAGTAATGTTTCTTATTGAATCTAAGAATAAAGAATATAAAGAATAAATTGATGGTAATCTACCATCAACTCCCTAATTCAAATGCCTAAAAACTGTGTCTACAACTTCATTTTGCTTGGCAACTACTCCCTTCTCAATGGCTTTTAGAGCTTCATGTAGCTCTCTAATCTTATTAAGCATCTACTATTTGGTGGGATCTATAGAGTACTCAAACTCCTCTTCAACTGGCTCTAATGAAGGACTAGGAGTAGGAATTTGGATGGGGGACCCAGGAGTAGAAACAATTGGAGAAGTTGGAGGTACTAATCTTGATGTAGAAGGTATGGCTAGGGTACCAAGAGCACTATAAGACTCCCCCACATGTCTGTACTTCAACCTTTCTACCTCGGTTTGTAGCTCAACATTCATTTGCTACATTCTACTATACTCTCCAATAATGGTGTTATACTTCTCCATCAAACTTTTCTTCTCAGCTTCTTCTCTTTCAGCTGTCTTTTGGACCAATTTGGCCACATTTACAATCAAGTTTGTAGCTTTTGTAGTGGAATTTTTAGAAGCTCTTTTGATTATTAACCCTCCCTTAGGTTTGGGCTAATATCAGTAACATAGGGCACGGTCCAACCTAAACTTAGGAAGTAATAAAGTTAGGAAAAATATTTAACTCAATTTATAAAAAGGGGCCCGACCTAGATGAAACAATGAGACATAAGTCATTTTAATACCCACTCCAAAAAGGTAATGGCGGAATATATCTCACCCAAGGTTTTACATGGAACATTAGGATTTTTATGAAAGCCAAGGTAAAAACCAACCTTAGGTTCCTCCCAAACAATGTAACAAGCCACGACAAGGGCAAAACATAAATGGAATTCAAAGAACAACATTTGAAACTCCATCAAATCCACCATGATGCACACCAATCCACCGAGTTACAGTTCCAAGACAGTGGGTGGATTGGTGGATGTCATTTCTATTTAGCCCTCAAACCCTTACACAGGAACAACACGGCAGTCCCTGTATTTGATTGTTTAATCCCACAAAATAGTGATTAAGAACTTCAAAACAAATGCAAATGAAAGGGAACAGATATATTTATCTACACCAATTATCTCAGAGCATTTCAAGCTTGTATGGATCCATACAACACAAAAGAACTTCAGAAAAATTGTAAAAACACAGAAAATTGCTTCAAGAACGTGGTATCTGATATGAAATTTTGGTATCAACTCCTCCAATAATTGCAATGGGATGGGAATACAATATGATAGAAGTGGGATAAAAAATGCATCGTTTGAAGCATCAAACCAATATGCAAAGATGAAAGAAAGTGCTAACCCCTTAAACTGAAAAAATTTCTTTTAACTTTGATTTTGTTGGATAGCCAATTCTTTTAAGTTATCAAATCCTACCATCATACATAATCAAAATGTTGTTGTTTCAAATTACTATGAGCACTAACTTTCACTATTTGAAGATGTTGAAACCTTGTCATAGAGAATTAGAACATTGATGCGACCACTCATCCTACCTTAAAACATACGAAAAGTCTCCTAGCAATTAGACATAGGAAGATTTAAGATGACTTAAACATTTTTTATTGCCAAAGCATAAACTTATGATGACTTTACCAGGCCTAGTACACACTCCCTCCCCGTTAACCACTTAGACATGGAAATTAAATGTAAATTTTCTGCTATTATTAGTCATGTAGCTGTCCAATAAACCACTTGGTGGTGTTTCCCTTCAAGTTTATTTACTTGAATGAAGAGAAAAATTCCTTTGATTACAAATAGAGAATACATTTGATGCCTTGGTTGTGTAACTGGTGGACCATAGTCACATTTAACACTTATTACAAAGTTTAGGAGTTAAAATGTTAAGTAGATTTGATTTGTGATGGACACATTTAGGAGGTAGTAACAATAACTTGCAATCTATCAAGACTTGATTACCTTATAACCTATCAAATTCTAGCGATGAAATGATAGATTAATCATAATGTCACCTCTGGATCACATCACCATGAAAGAACTTCATCCAAAATCCTTATGAGTGTAGGTACCACCAAATAGGTATTTATCAAATTTGTCTTCCTCGAGCGAGGGGAATTCAGGAAGAGAAGAGGAAAGCGAGACATGTAGCAGGTCTAAAAGAGGGAGACCAACTAGAGGTCAAAAGATTAGAAGAAAATTCCGTAAACGCATGGAATTTTTTCTTGTTGAAGGGGGGTCATGTTCTTATGATGATGAGAGCATAGGCAACATTGAGATGCCCTTGAGGTACAAACATCTACGGAAACAATGGGTACCCAAGGAAATTCCTCCAATAAACACTGATATTTGTGTCAATGAGAGGATATATCGCATAGCACCATCGTCATTACATGGTTAGGGCCTATTTTGCATGGACGACATAAAGGTTTGTTATGACAAATTTATTGAGTTGATGGAGTATGTTGGACCCTATTACAGTTACAAAGATTGGATGCAGTTGGTTCAATATACACGAAGTATGCGTAGGTATGCACTATCAGCAAATTATATACAACTAAAAGATAAGGATCAAAATAAAGGAGTGGTTAGGTACATTGATGGGAGGCCAAAAGCATCAGGGAATATTGCAGGGTTTATAAATAGTACACGACCTGGGTCAACAAATAAGCAACCCAATTGTATATTCGAGGCGCAAGAGGGAAATCGTGTATTCGTATGTGTGATAAAATCAATAACTGCAGGGGAAGAGTTTCTAATCGATTACAATTTGAATCGCTTAGATACAAAGACAATTACTATGGGGGTGGTATGTACTATATACCATTTTACCCAACCTCCAATTAATGACTCCAATATACCATTTTATTATTATGTTTTTTTTTGTAAGTCTATTGGTTTCATTTCGGTAATGTTTTTTATATTTATTTGTTGTCACAGCAAGACATTGATCATACAAGGAAGGCTACGGCCCAGAGCGCAAATCACGATCCATCTTCAGGCGCTTCTATCTGATAGGTTTACCTCATTATAATTGTACAAATTAGATACAAGCAAAATGTTTTACTATTATGTTTTTTTCATGAGTTTATTGGGTTAATTTCGATAATGTTTTTAATATTCTTGTTGCAGTCGGCTGATCGAGGAAAGGCACCAGCATTATAGGAGAACATCCATATGGAGGTGGAGTCACTATTATGCGATGATGACATCGCATTTTCCACAAACCCTGTAGATATGATGAGGAAGGCCCAAAAAAAATGCAATCAAGAAATACTTAAGTTGGTATTCATAGTGCCTCAAACAAATGAGATAAGAGAAAGGGTTAAACTATTGTCTGAGAGAGCACAAAAATTGCAAGTAAGTTGTCATGAGATCTTTAATTATAACATAAGTTCATTCATGGTTTAATATTTTGTACTCTTTTATGTCATGAACTAAAATATGTGTTTTTTTTATAGGATTATTTGCGTCCTCATCATGTTGTTGGCCATGATCAAGGTATTGCAAGTGTTTCCTAGGAAGTAGGGGATGGTACAAGTGTCAATCCTAATCTTCTTGTGCATACAACACTTTTTTCGGCCCCATCATCTATGCCTATATTGTCGACTGAAATTTTGGCAACACATACCATGCAGGCATTCGGTAGTCCATCGTCTAGCAGTGAACACATGCCACTACATGTGTCAGTACCTATGGATACAGAGGCTGCTAGTACTGGTGATGTTTTAGCAACATTTCCTGGATCTTCCCGTATTACTAGTACGGGAACATTTCCGGTCACAGTTGTGGTGACTGAGGATTTGTTTCCCATAAAGATAGAGAAGGTCCCAGGTACTTTAAAATGTTTTAATTATTATTATACATAATCCAATTGAAATTTACTTATTGATCACTCTTCATAGACTAATGATCCCATGATCATTTTGTAGGAAATGATGTTTTTTATAAACATCTAAGTGATATTGCATTGGAGCTCTTCGGGCCCACCATACGTACATGATGGAATGCCCAAAATCAAGATTTAAAAGATGAGCTCATTAACCGTTTAGTTGTGTTGTTTAGTAATAAAACATTCAACCGAACCAAGGTCCTTAAGAAAGCCGGTACCTATCTAAAGTATGTGAGGGACCAATATAGGTCACATTTAGAAAAGAATAGAAAGTACGAGCATCCCCCCATGATTCCGGAAAGGGAGTGGAAGGACTTGGTGTTGGATGGAAAGGAGGAGGCTGAAAAGAAGAAAGGAAAGACACCACCGGGCCAAGCAAGGTATGTGATACTATCAAAAATTTAATTATATACTGATTACTCTTTATTTTTACATAATCTAACGTATTTCAATTTTTTCATAGGCTACCCGACACATCGAAGGCAACAAAGGCAAGACTAGAAAAACACGGGCAGCACAAACTTGGCTCTGGTGGTTATATGAAAATAGCTGTACGATTTGTAAGTATCAATAAATGAAATATTGCATCCAAATAATAAATTGCAAACAATTTTGGTTTTATCACACCATAGAAGCAAAATTCATGATCGCATGCAAAAATGCAGGGCTTTGATTTCAAAAAAGTGCCCACAGAAGAGGACCTGAAGATTTCCTTCCACCAAGGCTATGGAGCCCTGACTGAACAGCTAAGAGTCTTGACTGGGAAAACACAATCTTCCACTGCATCCAACACGCAAGTAAATAAACTCAATAAAGTTTATTTCAAATCCAATACTTGTGCAATCTCTTCAATATTAATTTCTACCATAATAATGTGCCTATTTGTTTTACATAGATAAGCAATGATAATAGTGCACATGACATTGGAATGCAGCCTGCTGAGGGTGGAGCATAGCCTACCAATGAAGGCCATGGTGTGCATCCTGGTACTAGAGGTATTCATGTGCTATACAAAATGCAGTATGGATTAATACAATTAAACATGTTTAATTGCATTTGGTGTATTAATCAATGTAACCTTTCATGTTTCAACTTTAGAGCATGTAGAGCGTGATCAACATGTTGAGCATGATCAAGCTAGACAAGATCAGGAACATGATGTGGCTCCATCAGGTAAAGAGGACCACTCTAATATTCTTTTAAACATATTTAATTGCAATTGGTGTATTAAATAATGTAATATTTCATGTTTCAACTCCAGATCAGGATTTAGAGGGTGTTCAGCATGTTGAGCATGAGGCTATAAGACAATATTAGGAACATGATGTGGCCCAATCAGGTAAAGAGCACCACTCTGATGTTTTTTTAATTAATGAAATACGTGTAACAATAATAATAAAACATATCAATTTAACATTTCTTTGTTATTGCAGTAGACCCCCCCTTGCAGCTGCGTCCATGTTGTGAGTACATGACTAGGCATACATTAAGATCACGAGCAGAGCTCAGAACAACTGAAGGGGGGATAGATGATTTTGAAAACGATACTCCACTTCAGCTTTTTTTAGCTGCAAAAAAGAAACAAAAAAAAGTGATTGTAATCATATTATGACAAGTTGAGAACCATATTTTTTATAATATGTAAAAACTGAAAAAATGAATGTTATATGTTAATGAATGAATGTGAATATGTTAATGAATAAATGTTATATGTTAATGAATGAATGTTATATGTTATTAATAGATGAGTGAATGAATGTTATATGTTATTAATGGATGAATGAATGATTAATGTTATATGATTGGGTATGGGGAATTGAGAGTGATGTGAGGGGGGGGGAGGGGCCAAATGAGCTTCCACCTTCATGTGGTTGGCCCTATTAAGTAGAGAATATTAAACTATTCTCAAAACAAAGAGAAGCTCAATAAGGTAAGTAATGCACTTTTCAATATAAGAAATTCATCGTTTGAAGCATCAAATCAATATGCAAAGATGAAAGAAAGTGTTAACTTTTCACTATGAACATTGTGTTGTGTGTGGATTTGGATCATAATGTAATGTTTTTTATTTTTATTTTAGTGGTCTCAAAAAATTGACTTTTGTGCATAACAGGTTAGTGGAAAATTTGACAGCTCTGAAGGGTTTAGAGGCTCAATTGAGATAGATACACGGATATTTGGATCTTTTTGTTGATGGGAGGCTTCCACTTAACCATGAAATTTTGTACCATCTGCAGGTATGCTAAAATATCTCTACTTACATTCATTCAACTTACTGTAATATAATATCTGACAAAAATATCCTTTTCATTATACTTACATGGATTTTCATGCCCTATTCCAAAGCACATGTTTTAAAACAGGAAAGAAGGATGTTGGCAAGGGTTAAGGAATTTGGATTTACACCTATCAATTACATAGTTTAGTTCATTCATACAACATATTGCCAATGTGTTTCACAATTGTTGGAATCATATCCTATAATTACATAACTAGTAAAATTAAAATATGTAAGTTTCAAATATGGCATTACATATCTTTCTATGAATTTTTGAAAGAAAATATCAAAATGAAGAAGAATTAAAAAAATAATCTGCATAATTTCTAAGAGATCGGGGAATTTTTTCGCAAGTTATCTTGAATATATTTAAGACAAAAGTAACTTATACAGATTGAAGTAGAATATCGGTAGTCTAAAATCACCAGTCAACACATCTTAGTAGTATCTCAATTCAAGAGAACTAGGTCTACTATCCATTAGCCAGTAAAACAAATAAAATCAATTCATAAGATTATTTTGTTCTAATAGGGTTGACTGGTTGCTTGTTTTTTTTTTATTGTTAGGAAGTCGTCAATATACACTTGGTTTTCCCGCCTTCTCTTGCCTCATGGCCAGAGAGTTTCTGCAGAAGGCATCAAAGTAACCTTCAAGATTGACAATGGCAATGAGTACAAGGTCGGTATAACTTAATGCTAATTGGGTATGATTTTATTTGTTCAAGACCAATTCCAATTCATTTTCTTCTCACACTACTTTTATTTACATTTATGTTTTGCTAATATCCATTTTCCTTTACATTCATATTCTTCTATACATATTGTGTTTACAATAATGTTTTCCTTAATTTAATCTAGAGGAGAGGACCCAATACCTGAGCAACTTTCAATGTCATGCTGTTAGGATTTACTATGAAGCTAATCCAAAGTTTTTCATTATTGCTAGAGGCCATATTGCAGTGCTTTCTCTAGGAAGCCCACATGATCCCCATCAGGTATCTTCTTTTTGTAGTCTCTAAATTTCTTAGAAGAAATCAACAACCAGTTTGTCTAAATGTGGCTCCTTGTTTACACATTAATATCTCTTTTGGCAGCAATGGATCATAGTGGATTCATGGGATCTTAAAGAGAAGGCTCTCAAACATGGAGATCAAGAGTGGGACTAGGTAAAAACATTCATAATCATGCTCATATTGTTTTATTGACTGTCTAAGAGCTAAATATCCAAGATAACATTCTATATTTTTCTATTGAATTTCCAAAGTGAGAATAATTTTGGGTTTGCAATCCTATTTTTTAGTACACTAGCTAAGTATCCAAGACGCACTACAGGTACTTTTTCTCACCAAATTGCTCATTTTCCACAAATTTAGATTCTAGTGTGTAGTTTAATATTCACTAGTTTGCTTTTTTCTTTTTTAGCAAAATTAGAATCCAGTTTGTAGGTTGTGCTTGCTATCCATGAAAGTCCCCTTGATCTCATGACTCATCATAGGTTTTATATTTTGCTCCAATTGTTGATCAACATCAAATGTCGCCGTCATAATATCATCCATAGCCTCCATATTCTACAATTATTCATTGCTCATTTCTCATACATAGTAACCAAATAATGCAGGCCTAGAGCTTGGACTGTAGATGTATGCAAAAAATGATAAATCCCTGCCTCTATAAGCCTAATTAAACACAAAAATTGGAATGTTGTTTGATATTTTAAACATACATATGACTGTCCTTTTTCTATCTTGTAAACACTTACTCAATGCATACAATAATTTATTGAAATGCAAAGTTGAATGACCTCTTAACTCTTGACACTAATGTCATTGCATTTTTCCAAACAGGGTTAATCATATTGTGATTTAAATTTTCATAATGAAGTCTTCCAATCTGTCCTTTATGCTTCCCTCGTGCTTCATCGATGAGACAAGATGAGTATCTCGCCGATGAAAAATCATCATTGAGAGCACAGGCCAGTCCTCCTGATATATCTTCTCAGGCAATTCTGATCGCTGTAACAATCTTGATTTTTCATTGATATGCCTACATTTGAACAAATAGCTTCTTTTTTTTTTAAATTGTATTGTTCCGTCAAATTTTCGATGGACCTCCAAAAGAGTCTGACGAATTTGCAATATATCCAATGAACTTTTGTTATAATGACTTGCCTATTTCGTCACGCATTCGATGAACTACTATCGTTATTTTGATATGTACTATGTCACCAAGACTCCTTCCGATGTAATCTTATTGGCATCACATAGCGGGTCGGGCAAACATTCATAACTTACTCTGATGGTATATGTCTTGCCGATATGCTTCCCTCATGCTTCGTCGATGAGACAAGATGTGTATCTCACCGATGAACCGTCATCGCTGAGACCACAATCCAATCCTCCCGATATATCCTCTCGGGCAATTTTGATCGTTGTAATAGTCTTGATCTTTCACCGATATGCCTACATTTCAATGAATAGTTTCTTTTTTTAAATTGCAATGTTTCATCGCATTTGCGACGAACCTCAAAAATCGTTCAACGAATTTGCAATGTATCCGACGAAATTTCATCGTAATGACTTGCCCATTTCGTCATGAGTTCGATGAACTATTGTCGCTATTTTAATCAGAAGTATGTCGCCAAGACACTTGCCGATGTATGCTTATCGGTGTTAGATAGCAAGTCGGGTAGACATTCAGAACTTACTTCGATGGTATATGTCTTGTTGATATGCTTCCCTCATGCTTCGTCGATGCGACAAGATTTGTATCTCGTCAATGAAACTTTATCGCTGAGACCAAATTCCAGTCCTCCCGATATAATATGTTAGGCAATTTTAATCGTTGTAACAGTCTTGATCTCTCACTGATATTTGGAATACGTCAAAAATTTTGTCGTAATGGCGACGAACTTCTGTTGTTAATCCGATGTTTTTGCAAAGGTATGTCACTCGTGCTCTGCGTCTTGTGCATCATTAGATCGATGAAACTATCATCGTGGTTCCCACGAACATATGTCTCTGCTCTGACGCTTCAGTGGAGGTACGCCGCCCGTGCTCCGGCCACTTCTCGTCTCTCGATCGATGAAGTGGGCATCGTGATTTGGACGAGCTTGCGTTTTGAGTGTGATGTTTTATATTCCATCGGATTATAGATGAAAATTGAGCGACGGTGCTGATTTATGCGATTTGTCGGTCGACCTACAAAACAACGTCGAAAGTCCGACGAACGGCCGTCGGAAATTGGGTTCAAATTCAGTAGTGAGATCAAATGGATAATCTACAAGATAACACAAGATATACCCTAGGAAAACCCTTAAGAGGGAAAATCCCATCCTTAAAAAGCTTCCATACTCCATCTAATATTCAGCAATAAAATACATGCACTTACAAAGTTATAATGAATAATTTTGAATATGCATCCTCCATTTGTCCAAACATGAATCCACACATCCCATGCCATTCTTCACATATGCAGTCCTTAGAAAGACTCAATACTATGGAAACCCACTCACCCAACCAATCTTAACCACTAAATAGGTTTTTTTTATAGAATAAAGCTCACACAAATATGTAACCAAGTGGTAAGATAAAACCATTTGCCCCAAAACCATGATTACACAAAACTATTGACTCCTTATTTAATTTTTGATACAAATGTTAAATATTTTTCTCAATTAATGATTCCATGTCTCGCACACATAAAATAACTAATCCAATGTTACATATAATTTATAAGTGGGCCCAAATAAATATCTAATGTGGCTAAGCATAGCTCCTAGATGCACCACACTAAATATTTATTTAATTTACAAAATTATAATATTTCATTCTTGTACAAGGTGTACAACACCTATTCTTAACAAAAATGAGATTCCATCAAACTCTTAATGAGATTCATCAACCATTCCACCCCTTCCATAGACATCAAATCCAGCTCTTTCTTGAAAAATTCAATTCTTTTTGAAGCTTGCCTCATGCACAAAACACACGAGCTAGAATGAGAGGAAATGGCAAAGGGGTGCCAATCCACTAGATCCCCACACACATTAAGTTCTATCAAAATTTGTTAGGAGAGGTACACCATTAGCATCACAAGATACTTCCAACACCACTATAAATCTACCTAAAAGGTGTTTCTTCATTATGTTCTCTACCATTTAATCTTCACCATTTTCTTCATCTCACCCAAATCCAACAACATAGCCATGAACATGGGTGTAGTGTTAGAGCTGACCCTATATTTATGCTCAACCACCAAGAATTTATCACCAAGGATCAACTAAATCACCATCAAAATTACCCCATTATGGGTCTTGAAAACACTTTATAGTTAATTATTAGAACCCACCCCAAGAAAGGCCACTTCAAGACATTAAGAATAAAGCAAGTGAATTGGAGTCTCCATTTGTTGGAGTCATATGATTTAGTGCACAGATCTATAATCAAGAAATAGTTGTTAACCAAATTAATTTATATGCCTAAAGAAGGTAAATGGAAAGGCAACATACCTTGACATTAATTTATTTAACTTGAATTGGCATACTTACTCATCCAAAATCCATTATAGTACCTGTCTAATGTGAATAATGGGAAACAATTAGAAGATACTATTAAATAAATTAGGGTTAGAAAACATCAAGAACCTGCAAAGGAATGATTAACTAAACCTATTAACCAATGAAGTTAAATGCAATGAATCAACGAATAAAACACAAATTAAGAATGTAATTCTAATTAAGATCAAATAACTCAAAGAAACATGCAAACATTGTACTTCATTATTGAATTATGAGAATTTGGTATGTGGATTTCTCAAAACCCATTTTGCAAAATCTTGTTTATGATGATCTTGATTCACAAATGTTTCTCAAATGCTCAAAACATGATGAATAAATGCTCTCAAATTATTGTCAATTTCTTATGAGAATTGTGAATGTTTATGAAGAGGATGACTTGTTTTAAATATTTCTAGGAGATTTGATCAATGGTGGAGATTAGAGGATGAAGATCAAGGATTGAGATTAGATCAAGAGATCAATGGATGAGATTGAATGAGAGCTTCAATTAATTGAAGATATCTCCTCATTTCAAGGGAATTAGTTTGGTATATTTTGGAGGGAAGATATTTTGAAAAAATAATATTCCCTTTTTGAAAATAGAATATGCCATGTGCAAGTTGGAGGAAAATAGTGAATGAAATAATTAAGAAAATATTTAATTGTGAGGTGAGAGGAAATTAGGATTTAAGTAAATAATTGAAAATTATTTAATCAATTGTGCAAGAAGAAAATTACTATTAATTAAATAATTAAAATTATTCAATCAAGATGGAGAGATGAAAATTTGAATTTAATTAAATAACTCAAAATTATTTACTTAATGTGATTTAGAGGAAAAATAATGAATTTTGATGAATTAATTAAATGATATTAATTATTCAATTAATAAAGAAAAATAATAAATTTAATCAAATAATTAGAAATTATATTAATTAAAATTGATGAATTAGGAGATAATGAGAGAAAATGATGTCAAATAATGAATTAGGAATGTGTGATAAGTTCAAACAATTTTAGGTGCCTACATTTTGTCCCACTTTGAGACAATATGCACGTTACATTGTTTCAAAGACATGATGTTGAATGAAATTTTTTTAAAAAAAATCTAATGCCCCAATGGATGAAGGAATGGTAGGAAGATGGTAGGTTTCCCCCTCAAGAGGTTGATCAAAAAGAAATTTTTTAGGCCAGGCTCACAATAAGTTGATGGGATAGGTTCGATGAAGAAAAGGAAGAAAATTCAGGTTCTAGGAGGCCAAGGCATTGATTAGGAAAGATGGCAAATGAGAGAAATAGGGTGAAGGGGGTGGGAAGGATAAAAATTAGGGTTTCAAGGACCATATATATCTTTGGGTTCATTTCAATTCACGTACACCTTGAGAGTTAGACTTCCAGAGCTTAGAGCTAGATTATATTGTAGAGACTTTGTAGAGATGGAGCATATTCCACGTGCTCCACATCACACATATGTAGTCTAATAGTTCCATTGGCCCATCGAAAAGATCTCCCAATACATACCTAAACCATTATTGATTTTACATAGTTCTAAGCATAATAATGCTAAGTGAAAGTAGGTCATGAGACATGTTGAGTTAGACTCAACTCTTATGAAACCCAAGGTGAGAAAAATGAACATTGATGTGACACTATTGATTTAAAGAATGATGCTTTTGTGTAAGTGAATCAACTTAAGAATTTGGTTCACTTTTAACTAATGTAAAGCGATGATTTTGATACTTATGATGGTGATGAAGCAATGCTTTTGATTTAAGGATTTTTAGACTTAGGTTGTTTTAAAAAAATTAGCAAATTGATGTTGTGGGTGCTACACTTGTAGATCCTATCTTGTTGCAAGAGAAATTACCTAAGGTACTAGACTGAATGGATCACCTTAGCCAAATGGATGTTGAGTTTATTAGTGTGATCAAGCTTTTCCATATGCATACATGTCTGAGATTCAGGCACATTTGAGTATTCATGACCGCTATAATGGAGTGATGGTACTTGGAGACATCTTCATTTCAACTACCGACAGGCAAGGCGACTATCACTATAGAGAATGTGTGCCACATCCTATGGATTCCTATAGAAATCAAGCGAGGGTTTCCTATGTGTCAAACTTCAATGTAGAGACACTAGAGAGGGTTTTTCTAGATCACAAGCTCAAGATAGACGATGGCTAGATCAACCTCCAATAGTACATTGGGGTCATTAATGATATTATCACAGTGGTGGCTAGACTTATTTGTGGGAATATCATGCCTGATCAGCATTCCAAAGGTTTCTTGGTTGGATGGGGCTGATTTTTGGAGTGGGTTATGGAGGATGGTAGGGTATATGCATGGGTTCCATGCATCTTAGCCCATATCTACCATGATATGCACCAGGTAGTCTATTAATTAGATACCAGTTTATCAACAAGCACTACACTGCTTCACATCTAGGCCTGGGAGCACATAGATATAACTCAACCTATTGGTGAGGTCATCTAAGTAGTGAGTGATCATTTTGTATATATATATGACACTCTTCTCACACATCATTTAGGAGATTTGGATTATTGGTGGAGGATTATTGATGAGATAGATTAGTTTAGTTGGAGACCATGGATTGGTTTTTAGGCATGGGATTCAATTATAGCATTCACCTTCCATACTATAGAAAAACCTTATGGCTCATTGGGTGCACCCTTACATCCTAGAGAGGTATCTATGAGATAGGTTTATTCAGCAGTTCAGAGATATGTAGGATATATCGACCCCTGATTACCATGCCTTTGCTAGGACTTAGAGATATTTTTGATTGGGGACTGATATTAATACCACAAGTTGATTTTATAGATTTTATTCAATTATCATAGGTGCAGTGAATTTGGGCAGACAGGGCTGAGGACCCTAGTGTTACAATTGACTATGATGCATGGTGGATTCCTCAGAGACCACTGAGACTCACCCATCTCGATGATAGAGTAGTGGGAGGGAGGAGGAGGAGAGATACAAAGACAACTAGAGCACATAGATAGAGGTAGAGAGTTGAGTCTAAGATCCTAGTTTCCCAAGATGTAGGACAACAAGTGGGGGTGCCAATAGTCGTACCCATAGGAGAGGGGGAGCAAAGAGGCAAAGATGAGGAGATACCTCAGGGAGCAGGTATTGATGATGCCAATCTTTGAGCTTCTCTTAGGGAGAGATACCAAGAAAGGCAGGAGAGATAGTTACCAAGCGAAGAGGGATAGCCTTACTATTCAGCGAGCCCAGAGGACTATTGAGCGAGATTAGTAAACTCTAGATAGGGAGACAGAGGTAGCATGGAGATAGAAGCTTGAGGCACAAGTGGATTAGTTGACAACAAAGTGGGATGGAGAGAGGGTGAGGAGATAGCAACTAGAGGCTATAGGACAAGGCAAAGTGGTACCAATGGTGGACCACATGAGAGAGGTTAGATTCTTGGAGGCTACCTACTACCATACCCTCTACAAGGTAGTGGTACTAGCAGGTAGGAGACAATCGATATTCTCAACATGGAGTACGAAAGCATCAACTGGTAGTTCAGATCGAGGATCTATGGGTCATCCCTCCTAGTTATATGGGTTAGGGGTCTAGGGATCCTAAGGGAAAACACTTGTGCCTCATCAATAGCCTCCAACATATCAAGTGGTTCCTCCTCCTCATTCTCCTAGTTGGGAGGGAGGGGGAGTTCGATGTGATCATGCCTTTGATTTTTTTATGCTGAAATATATTTTGATGTAGACACATATTTTTTGATGATGTATATGTTGGAGTAGGGACATACACTGAGAGGGGGGGGTGAATCAATGTCTAAACCTTTTTAAAATTTAATCAAGACTTTTAAAACTGATATCCTTTCTATTCACAATAGGGCTGAGTGATTACATTGAGAGCATTTATGACAGCATTAACATTGTTCATTTGTACAACTTATCCCAATAATCCTTGTGAGAGTTATTTTGCAATTACAAAAGAGATGACTGACATTGTTTAAACACTTTAGGATCACCAGATTTCAATGCAGACTTATGAGATACATAACCAACTGTGCAATGGAATGACATATGATAAGAATGAAACAACAAAGAGCTTTAGTTCAACAAAAACAATTCTTGAGCTCTGAAACAAATGAATACATTTAAGCTTTCTTTTGAATCTAAATCTTTAACAATGATAGAACAATGCAAAACATTTTAATATGAACATTTGCAGAGATGAAGGGACTAACATTCATTCGAGCTCAAATTGATAAGAACAATTACTCATAAAAACATCACACTCATGAAGCATTATCACATCAAAACAATGAGACCATAAGACAAAGAATTTTCCGAGTGGAAAACCCTCGTGGGGTAGAAAAAACACTCCTAAACTACCTCACTGGCTTAATTTCAAAAACCACTGCTTATAATGCCTTATAGGCTAATTTTTTAGCACCCACTCAAGGAGCACCAACCCCTCATTTAGAGACATCAATCTCAAGGAGCACCAACCCCTCTTTAGTTTATAGAATTACAATAACACAGAGGATCTCTTTGTTTATTTTTAGCTCACTCATACCTCTCTATCTAATACCCTAAAGATTCAACATGAATCCTTAAAATATTAAATAAATAAGGTTTGTATGATTATACTCTGCATCATGTTTTCAAAATTTTATTACAGAGCATTTTCAATGTCTCTTTTTGAAATAATAACAATTACAATCTCAACAACAATGTCTCACAGTGATGAAAACATCGTATATATATGTATTTCAAGAACTTTATTTTTGATGAAGGAATATCATTGAATCTAAAATCCTTATGCTTTTTCAAAAAACTGAACCGGTAAAAATGATGATCAACAAAAGGAGAAATATTTTATGTAATGCCTGTACAGAAGGCCATTTCAAAACCAGACAAGAATATTTCAAGTAATGCTTCCCTTTTTATAAACTTATAAACGTTGCAAGAAGGTCAAGATTACCAGAGTATATTCGATGGAGATGTTGTTGTAGGAAATGTCCATATTCCTTGACATTCATCAAACATTATAAACCGCCCAATGCATGCTTGTTGCGCACCTCTTACCTTCCCATTATAGACAGCCTAATGACAACAAAGAAACCTTCACAAAAAAATGCAACTACTCATCACAAAAAAATAGACCAAAGACTCATGGCAACGACTGCAGCTAGGGTTTCAAACCCATAAACATGTGAAATGAATGCCCTAATCTTTTCTTTTATTTCCATTTGATGACTATGCCAAGAAAAAATAAACTTTGAAGTCCGATAAGAGCCAACCTAATTATTAGCAATCAATCATAGGCTTTCAAGTCCGGGGTCAAGCATTTTACAATGGAGGTTGACAATAATCACTTATATGATTGCTCAAAAATAGTCGATCCAACATTATCAATTAATAACCATTATTCAAAGATCAATGATCTCCATAAAACCGACTAACATTATACCACATCCAAGTATTTTGAAATACTGACCTCAGTAATAGCAATAAACATAATTATCAAGCTGTTTCTAAATCATTTTGAAAAATTCGATGCCATGTCACTTCAAAGTGACTTTTAATTATTTCCACATACCTGTTGTCGGCCAAGTATACTATGCAATTTTACTCCAAGCCAAAATTACTATAACCCCTTTAAAAAGGACTTAGGGAAACCCTATAGGGTTACATTAAATGCTTTGTAAAATTAAGGTGCCCGATTCAAAATATGACTTTTTTCAAAGTCATTTACCAAGGCAAGTTAGCCAAAACAATAATGCCCAAATCATCATTATAATATTGCCATAATATTAAGCCAAACTGAACCATATAAACTAGATGAAGACTCCATATATGTCACTCATTGTGTCCTAACCAATGACACCAAGATAATGTGAGAGAGCCATGAAATGACAAACCAACACAAGAGTGAATAGAAAATGCATATACCAATGATGCCAAATGAAATATCAGACTCGAGTGCCAAAGAGAGCATTAATATAATTCCAACCAAATATGCCATGTAACAAATAATGTATCATAACTGTTGACATTAAAGAAATATGAGTCAGCCATGAAGATCAACCAATGAAAATATGCCATGAAGACATAATAAAAATGAATCTTGTCAATGATTCCATGATCAACCTGATAATGAGCAATTGAAATCATATACCTGTCATGCAATAAAGAAGTGCCAACCTTTCACAATGAAACCAATTGTTTCATGATCAACCTAAGTCCTATCAAGATAACAATATCATTTATCATAGAAGCTAATGCATTCCCTATCACAATAAACACCATCTGAATAACCTGTACCAAGCCTTATCAACACGGTCAGTCCAGTATAGTCATAACCATTTGCAAATGAATAACATTCATAAATCTGAACCATAAGCCACATGAGTAATGAACATGAAAAACTTGAATCATCATGAACATGAATACCAAAAAAAAAGCCTCTGAAAGATTGTCTGAGATACCAAACTAATTTTATCATCAAGGACAACCAAAGACAACTGAGAAGCCAAGAAAATCCCCCTTTTTCCTTGATGGTAAAACAAAAATTACTCTCCCCCTTTTTTCCTCAATGACAAAGAAATGCAATGCAACCACAACTGAGAAGCCAACAAAGAACTATATGAACCAGTTGCAAGTAAAACAATAAGAACAAAAAAATGAAAATATATAAGAGAGTTGGAAATAAGAACATATAGAAACAAGCTCCCCCTACAAAGAAGCTCCATACACAGATATATCAAAACTGATATCATTACTCCTTTTCTCAAACAACAAGAGCACTGAAAAATAATCCAAATGGGTTATTGAGAATACTTTCAATCCATTGCAAACACACAAGCAATTCACCACTCTATTTGTAAACCATATTGCAAATGTGAAAAGACTTGAATCTACAAAAACATTCCTTAATGAAAAGATTCATTCATTGTCTTCCAAACCGGATGATTATCTTTGTCAACAATATCAAAAGGTTAAGGTATTTAAACCACAAAGCTTCAACAACTATCACGTATTGTCAATATCAGAGCCACAAAATTTAACAAGTAGTAATGTCACACTGTCATATAAATCCTCAATCAAATATTACTGTATTATCAAAAAGTGAAACCAAGGTCAAACCAAGTGTCCTTATCATTGCCAAACTAAATCATTAAACAACTGTTACCTTTTGATTCATGACATTTTTGTTGTTATTGTTATAAACAAAAGTGTTGCCACTGTCCAAGCTCAGTATAACATAATCCATTTATATTGTTAAATTGAATGTTGTCTCAACTATCTTTCAATCATAGATCATAAATTCTACACCCTTCTCTTGCGTGTTTACTCTTTACTGGAAAGTATGCATTTCAAAAATAAGACAGCCATCACATCAGCAATAACAACTTTTAGTAATAGTCATTATTTGCACTCAAGCAGTCTCAGCAAACATATACAGCTTGATAGTTATACACACATTCAAATCCTTTCATTCAGTTCTTTTCAATGATGGCTCCACTCCATACTCTTTAAGTCAAGAACCTTTACCATAGCATTGAAATACACACACAAAAGACTACAAACACTTCTTCATAGCAACACACACAACCCATATCTCTTCCATGCCATAAAAAAAAAAATCACTCTATTCATTTATTCAAATAATCCATCAAAGGAAAATAGAACCATCATCCTATCCCACAGTTTGAGCATCAACCACATTAACCACTTAAATTCATAAAATCTGAACAATAAGGTGCAAGTTCCATGATCAGAAAGCATCAAAATACAATTGTCATCACACACTGTCCAAGATATTTAGGTGCCAAACAAGTAGATATTAATGTTATACCAATACTATCATTAATATCAAAAATTCTTGTAGAGATAATCTCCTTGGATTGTGATGTCAAACGTTCACAATTCATATCTACTGCACTTTTCATTGACCCTTAACATGTATCACATTTCAACAGTATAAACTTGTCATAGTGGAAACAATTTTTTTGTCCACAATCCACTGTTAGAAAACCCAGCAATCATAACATTCAAAAATGTGAACTAAGCATGTACTTTCAAAGCAGAAACACAACACCACAGATCTATGTCAACATGGCAATGTATTGTATTGAACTATCATCTTTTAACCTTATAAATTTAGCTATTAACCCAACTCAAATCTAGGTTTGAACTGTTTTAACTATTCTCAAACCTTCAAGTTGTGTGAACATGTGAATCCAAGATTTATACCACAGTAAGAAGTATCATATTTCTTGAAATAAATGTTGTCAAAAAAACAACATACCTTCTAAACTTCCAAGGGTAAGAGATAAAACATTTGACAACTCCCCCTAACTTCATGCTTCTCTTTATGCACTAGTAGAGGTCACTTGTGCAATATGCACAAGACTTAATCCATCCTTCTCCTATTTTAATTTTCTTCTCCAAACCTTCTTAACACCTATCTTCTTCTTGTCCAAGGTGTCTGCCTGTTGTTTCTTGGTCAAGGTATTAGTCCTTTTTCTATGTCTAGATGACTTCAACACATGATTTCTACAAGACTGGGCTCTATGTCCAAAATAGCTACATCTATAACTGTAATACCCCTCCGTTTTGCTTCTTGTTCGGTTTGATTTATGCTATATTTGGTTGAAGTTACCTTGCTTCTGGATACATTTCATTATGATGTTTTGATCGCTACTATTGAGCGACAACTATTATTGTGGGATGTAGTTAACTGATTATTGTTTCACATGCTTTATGGATTAATGATATTGTAACGTTAACATGAGATGTTATTATGAGATTATTGGATTATAATAGAAATGTCAGTTTCGATGAGTGTATGGGTGAAAAGGATGAGTTCGCATCACTCGCTTGCAAGCGCCCTGCGAATCCATAATTCCTTCTTCACAGTGTGTATTATATGTTGGATATATTGTATGATGTTGTTTACTTGGTTGCAGGATTGCAGGTACATGACATCGACTCCACCTAGTTTCACATGTTCGAGCGTGTCGATCCAATGGTTAAGTTGAACGGGAGATAGTAGCTAGATAACATGTGTCAAATTTACACCCTAGCCTTAGTATGTCGTCAGTTGTGTGTGTCGAGTCATTGTCTGTCTTACTTTAATGTTATTTAATTCTGAAGGATTCTTGATTTGGAAATAGATATTTAGAATAATTGCATTTAAATCATGTTGATGGTTATTTAATTTAAATAATGCAATGTGAATAAAAGTTTATATTTAAATTAATTAATTATATTTAGTTTATTTAATTAATTAAATTTGATCCAAGGGGGTTGAATTTAGCTATTAAATAATTAAATTAATTAATTAAACGTGATGCAAGAGAATGAAAGGAAATAAAAGAATTAAAATTAATTTTGGAATTTAATTTCAACGTGTGGGAATTAAATTAGAAATTGTAATTAAATGTTTATTTGGGAAATTAGTTGCAACTTTGGAAATTAATTTATTATTTGATATTGCATTTTAAATTGAAAGTGGGTTTTGGAAAATTGAAATTGAAATATCTAATTTGCATGTAATGTAAATTAGGGTTGTAAAAATTGAAATTAAAATTAAATTTGAAATATCTAATTTGCATGTAATGTGAATTAGGGTTGAATTAGGTATTTTTGATTTATAAGGAATACATGTTTTAATTTTAGGGCAGAAAAAGTCTTTAGAAAAATTCATTTTTACAGCAGGGAATAAATTTTGGAAAATTTGCACAAGGGTTTGAAGAAAGTTTTGATTGTAGAATTGATTGAAGGAAAGATTGTTTGCATTTGTTTGGTTTTGGATTGGATTCATTGGAGGATTGAAGAAAATTCAGGAAATCTTTGGAGGAGGCTTACATCAGAAATTCATCTCTTCCTGTAACTTCTTGTACTAGGTTTTCCTCCTTGTGTTTTATTGTTCTTGATTGTTTTTTTTTAAATAGTAGTGATTAAAGATTTGTTTGTGAAATCTGTTTTAGAAAATAAATTTGGTATTAGAAGAAAAGAATTAAATAAATTTACAGCCTTTGTTTGTGAAAATTCTTGAGTGAAAATTGTGAAAACCTCAGTTGAATTTAAATTATTTGGGGAAATCGATTATGTTGTTATTGAAATAAAACATAGAGATTGAACAATGCATTTAGAATGTTTTTAGAAAATGAAACCCTCTGTTTATTATTAAAAATCGGATTTTAAAATCTGCATGATAGTTATGTTTTTCATGGTAAAATGTTCTGGTTGCGTCGCCTATAACTCCACTTACACAAACTGGGTTGTTAGAAAATTTAAAGGGTTTTTTCATTTTGAAATTTTCTTATCCTTGTCAAAAAATCGCAAATACCCAGATCATAGTTTTTGAGTTATACTTGAAACATGAGACTATTGTTAAGTTATTTTCCCATGGCTGCTCTGAAAATAAAATAATAATAAATTGATATTTATAAATATTAATATTTTATGTATTGTTATTATAATATTAAAATATTATTTAATAATATTTTATATTATAATTTATAATATTAAAGTATTATATTTATTTATATTATTTTAAATAAAATTTGTATATTAGATTAGTGGAAATAAAATTATAAACGTATGGGGAAATTATTGTTTATTTTAAAATGGCATGTTAAAGTTTAATTGAAGGAGTTAAATATTTGATTTAAAGAATGCATAATTTAAAATTTAATTGTGAAATTTAAATTCATGTGTAAAAGGTCCAATTATTAATTTGATTTAATTGGAAAAATATATATATGATATTGGGTTATAGTCCAAATTTTGATCTTATTTTAACACAATAAGTTATGGAAAAGACCAAATGTTAATTTGATTAATTTTATTAATGATTTAATTTGCAAGGGCAATTGGTTATTTAATTTAAAGTGAAATGTTTTGAGTTATAGTTGAAAATACTTATTTTGTTAAGAGCAATTAGATAATTAAATAGTAGTGTAATTTCTCCCCTATCTGAAAAGATGAATTCTTAATTCAGTTTTATCGATATAATGAATTACGTAATGAATTGAGATATGGATTTAGTATATCCAAAAGTAGTATCTTCCTCATGATTATGTTAAAAGATTTAATTCTCTGTAATCAGTAAAGGGAAATAAGTTTAATTGTTTTAGATTTCCAATAATGAAAAGGGAAATAGGGGTTATGATTATTTTAGATGATCTAGTTATCGTGTCTTTGACTTTGTCAACACTACCTATTGAATGAATATGGATTTAAGAAATCCAAATATTAGATTTGATTAATGACTTGATTGCTTTTGTTGCTATGTCGTCAAGTTGCATTGTGGGTTTTGGGATTTAGTGTTAGTCTTAAATTATAAGTCTTCCAGAAGAACTTAGAGGATAAGGGTTGTTGAATCTTTATGCCATCCAGTTGTTTTCCCTTGGGTAGTGCATGGCGTCTTTTTAATTTTACCCGGTTTTCACGAACGGGGATGTTTGCACCTCCTTGGTTTAGGAGCGGATTATGGGATTTGTGTCTCCTTGTATGGAGTGACCTTGTTATGTGGTTTCATCTTGTTGCCTCCTGTGAAAGGAGTGGACTATGTAATTGTTGCCTCCAAAATGTTTGGAGTGAGTTCTATTATTTGTATCCTCCTTGTGTTGGAGTGGATTATGATGCCTAGTTGGTATGCACTTGTGGTTCCCTTGGTGGATTATTTGGGTGTGTGTTGTTGAATAGAAGAGTGGCTTCTGTTAGGCGCCAGAGCCCAAAGAGGTAAACTGGATAACCTTCAGGAGTGATTTAAACAAGTGATAATTAAAATAATGTACTTAGAAGATTAGGACTAACTTCTCAGTAATCAAGATAATTTTATCTCACTCATAGACACAAGGGCTTGTATAGACTTGGGATGAGTGAGAAGGCCTAGAATGGCAAGATCAACTATCTTGTCCTTACGAGAGGTAGTTGATTCCACATGAGTGAGTATGAGTGTCGGGATTCGGTTGAGGCCACCAGGATTTTTGGAGCCTATGAAGAATGCCCAGAGGAGATCTCATGACAAACCTTGCGATGACACTCTATCTAGGACAACAGTTGGTTTTGTTTTATGTGTATGGTTCTATGAACATACTTGATTAATATTATGGCTGGAAGCAATGTGACCTATGTCAGTGATGTTGGAGTTGTACTTGATTTGTACTTGTATTGTATTTGAGTTGTACTTGTTAGTTCATTTGTTTGGTTATATCAGTATGAGTCAGTATGAGTCTGCCTTTGGTTAGTGGTTGTAGATCTTTGTCCATGTTACTTTGTTACTATCTCCTAGCATGGGGGGTGGGCCTTCGGGTACCACATTGGTAGGGTGGAACATGGGTCCCCATCTATCTTCAGTACTTGATGGCGAGACATCCAGATAGACAGCTCGAGTTTTTGTATTATCTTGCATTGTAATATTTCAGTTTGTATAAGTTATTTTATCCCTCTTTTGTTATGAGGTGGAGTTATGTAATTGTAATACATTTTTACTATTGTCTCATTCTGGGAATGAGTGATGTAACTATTGGTTAAGATAATGTTTATGAGATTGTATCTTGGTTGATTATCTTATTAGGTTATGTGGTATTCTTATGATGTATGATGTTTATTTCATAAAGTTCATAATGTTATGGTTATATGTAATATGTATGTGTGGGTTTAAGTAATCCTAACCTTGTAGCCTTAGAGGTTGTTGTTAATTAGTAAGTGAATGTGTATGTTAAGTACACTTTATAAAAAAAAATTGGTTCGCTTACGACATTAATTGCAACTTCTTTTAAGGTTGCAAGGCACGGCATTACAATAACGCATAACATTTTGATCTAAACCAAAAGAATGATAACCAATCTTATCATTCCACCAATAGTTAATTGCTACATGACCAACTTTGTGGAAAGTATAACATATAGTGTTATGATTCTGTTTTGACAAACTATAAGTATTATTTCCCTTATTCCATTTATAATTGTTTTTGGAATAACTTTCACAATCTCTAGCCCTATGTCCATAAACATGACATGAATAGCAGTAACCATGGAATTGAGAATAATTGTACCTTGTTGATTAACACTTCTCGATAGATGAGAAACTTGTAAATTTGTTAACAGCCTTGCTATCAATCTCTGGAGGATGATAAGTTCAAGTCTATTTTCTTCTTAGGAATCTGCCTAGCCTTGAAAATTTTCCCATCAATTGTTGTAGACATAATTTCCTTGTTAGATTCATCTTTGACACCAGAATTTTGTCCAACCTCATATCCCACTCTTGTAGGATCCTTAGAATGTTTTTTCCTATCCAATAGATTAGTACTATGATCAAATTTTTGTTTTTTACCTAATTGAATCTTGACACTTTCAAGCTCTTTTCTTAATGCAACTACTTCTCCTTCAAGTTTTAGACAAATAATATTTTTAATCTCCAAAATAGAACTCACAACATCGGCTATCCTCTTACATTCTTCAATTTCAATTTTTTGACTTATAATCATATCATCTCTAAGAGTTAGTTCTTTTAACCAAGAATCATTATCTGAACATTTCTTTAAAGAAGCAATCTCATTTTCTAGTTTATTGCACACTTTATCCTTGTCTTTTAACTTAACTTCCAATTCCTCTTCAGCCCTTTTTCTATCAACCATTTGAGCTTTCAAAGATTCAATAATATTTTCAAATTTATCATAGTTTTGGTTTAATGCCTAATTAGTATCAATAGTCTTTTGAAGTTGTACCTTGAGTTCTTGATTTTCTTGTTTGAGCCTTTTAAGTTCTTCTAAGGCACCAAGCAGTTCTCCTTCCAGATCAACCTCATACTCATCATCTTCATATTCTTTTTCACCAAACTCTTGTTCAAAGTCACTTAATAAGTGATCTTCATCTTTATCAACTAAAGGACCACTTTTAGTATCAAATGACAAGGGTATTTCTTGAGACAAGACTTCACTAGACTTGAGAGGGATTGATTGATCAACTTTTTTCTTGACACTGGGGGTTTTATTTTGACCTTTATTTCTCTTGCACTTAGCCATGATAAATACACCACGACCAGGAAACCCTAAGAGGTTAGACTTATGTATGGGTATGGATCTATACACCAATATTAAATGAGACCAAATATGTCTTCACAAAACATGGTCTAAATCATTCAAACAAAAGCACTTTCTTGACCTTGTGACATCATTGAAAAACTCCAAAACCATAATCAATCCAAGGTTTTCTAGACCTATCATAGGACCCTACGCTCTTATACCAATTGTTAGAGTAGGGACATACACTGAGAGGGGGCCCGAATCAATGTCTAAACCTTTTTAAATTTTAATTAAGACTTTTAAAACTGATATCCTTTCTATTCACAATAGGGTTGAGTGATTGCATTGAGAGAATTTATGATAGCATTAGCATTTTTCATTTTGACAACTTATCCCAATAATCCTTGTGAGAGTTATTTTGCAATTACAAAAGAGATGACTGAAATTGTTTAAACACTTTAGGATCACCAAATTTCAATGCAGACTTATGAGATACATAACCAACTGTGCAATGGAATGACATATGATAAGCATGAAACAACAAAGAGCTTTAGTTCAACAAAAAAAAATCTTGAGCTTTGAAACAAATGAATACATTTAAGCTTTCTTTTGAATCTAAATCTTTAACAATGATAGAACACTTATGCAAAACATTTTAATATGAACATTTGCAGAGATGAAGGGACTAACATTCATCCGAGCTTAGACTGATAAGAAAAATTACTCATAAAAAAATCACACTCATGAAGCATTATCACATCAAAGCAATGAGACCATAAGACAAAGAATTTTTCGAGTGGAAAACCCTCGTGGGGTAGAAAAAACACTCCTAAACTACCTCACTGGTTTAATTTCAAAAACCACTGCTTGCAATGCCTTATAGGCTAATTTTTTAGCACCCACTCAAGGAGCACCAACCCCTCATTTAGAGACATCAATCTCAAGGAGCACCAACCCCTCTTTAGTTTATAGAATTACAATAACACAGAGGATCTCTTTGTTTATTTTTAGCTAACTCATACCTCTCTATCTAATACCCTAAAGATTCAACATGAATCCTTAAAATATTAAATAAATAAGGTTTGTATGATTATACTTTGCATCATGTTTTTAAAATTTTAGTACAAAGTATTTTCAATATCTCTTTTTGAAATAATAATAATTACAATCTCAACAACAACATCTCACAATGATGAAAACATTGTATATATATGTATTTCAAGAACTTTATTTCTGATGAAGGAATATCATTGAATCTGAAACCCTTATGCTTTTTCAAAAAAAATGATCCAGTAAAATTGATGATCAGCAGAAGGAGAAAGATTTTATGTAACGCCTATACAAAAGGCCATTTCAAAACCAGGCAAGAATATTTCAAGTAATGCTTCCCTTTTTATAAACTTATAAACATTGCAAGAAGGTCAAGATTACCATAGTATATTTGATGGAGACGTGGTTGTAGGAAACATTCATATTCCTTGACACTCATCAAACATTATAAACTTCCCAATGCATGCTTGTTGCGCACCTCTTACCTTCCCACTGTAGACAGCCTAATGACAGCAGAGAAACCTTCACAGAAAAATGCAGCTGCTCATCACAAAAAAATAGACCAAAGACTCATGGCAGCGGCTGCAGCTAGGGTTTCAAACCCATAAACATGTGAAACAAAAAAATGAATGCCCTAATATTTTCTTTGATTTCCATTCGATGACTATGCCAAGAAAAAATAAACTTTGAAGTCTGATAAGAGCCAACCTAATTATTAGCAATCAATCATAGGCTTTCAAATCCACGGTCAATAATTTTACAATGGAGTCCGACAATAATCACTTTGATGATTGCTCAAAAATAGTCGATCCAACATTATCAATTAATAACCATTATTCAAAGATGAATGATCTCCATAAAACTGACTAACATTATACCATGTCTAAGTATTTTGAAATGCTGACCTCAATAATAGCAATAAACATAATTATCAAGTTGTTTCTAAATCATTTCAAAAAAATTGATGCCATGTCACTTAAAAGTGACTTTTAATTATTTCCACATACCTGTTGTTGGCCAAGTATACTATGCAATTTTACTCCAAGCCAGAATTACTATAACCCCTTTAAAAAGGACTTAGGGAAACCTGATAGGGTTACATTATATGCTTTGTAAAATTAAGGTGCCCGATTCAAAATATGACTTTATTCAAAGTCATTTACCAAGGCAAGTTAGCCAAAAAAAAATAATGCCCAAATCATCATTATAATATTAAGCCAAACTGAACCATATAAACCAGATGAAGACTCCATATATGTCACTCACTGTGTCCTAACCAATGACACCAAGATAATGTGAGAGAGACATGAAATGACAAACCAATAGAAGAGTGAATAGAAACTTCATATACCAATGATGCCAAATGAAATATCAGACTCAAGTGCCAAAGAGAGCATTAATATAATTCCAACCCAATATGCCATGTAACAAATAATGTATCATAACCGTTGACATTAAAGAAATATGAGTCAGCCATGAAGATCAACCAATGAAAATATGCCATGAAGATCAACCAATTAAAATATGCCATGAAGACATAATAAAAATGAATCTTGTCAATGATGCCATGATCAACTTGATAATGAGAAATTGAAATCATATACCTGTCATGCAATAAATAAGGGCCAGCCTGTCACAATGAAACCAACCGTTCCATGATCAACCTGAGTCCTGTCAAGATAACAATATCATTTATCATAGAAGCTAATGCATGCCCTATCACAATGAAAACCATCTGAATAACCTATACCAATCCTTATCAACATGGTCAGTCCAATATAGTTATAACCATATGCAAATGAATAACATTCATAAATCTGAACCAGAAGCCACATGAGTAATCAACATGAAAAACTTGAATCATCATGAACATGAATACTGAAAAGAAAGCCTCTGAAATATTGTCTGAGATACCAAACTTATTTTATCATCAAGGACAACCAAAGACAACTAAGAAGTCAATAGTATATATGTATTATTATCTCTCGAAATCCCTTTATACACACTCATTGTATAGACTTGTATCATGACATACATTTTGATGATTATATGAGATGATATTTTGATGCATCTGTGATTATGACTTATGTGATGTTATGGATAAATATTTGATTTTTTATATGATATGGATTATGATTTGATGTATTCATTTGATGATTATATGATGCGATGATATATGATGAGATCTAATCATGTAATGCTTATGTATTATTATAGTAATTATGATTTGTGGATGCAAGATATATGATATGATGGATGATGTATGGATATATGATGTAATTCTTTGAGTGTTTTTGGTAGTTTTGATATGATATATGATGACTATGCAGGATAGACGATGTATGGTGCTATGATATATGGATATATGATGCTACTAACATTTTATAGATGCAATATGTGATAGATATTTTTGTGTATGTCATGATACTTGGGTAGAAATATTAGCATGATGATTAGGATAGAAGAAACAATAGATGATTAGATGTATAGATAGAATAAGATATGATGAATGAATGGCATTGATCAAGTATTAAGAAAACTATAATTATTGGATAGATTTGATTGGTTTATTGGATATGTGATTAGGTAGGATAGATTATTTTTATTTTTCTTTAGGTTATGCTAAAGAATATAGAGAAATCCTTATTTTTATATAAATAGTGGACACTATGCACCAGGGTATGATGAACTAGGGTGGCGTCGTATCTATTACATGTACTCTAACTCTATAAACAATAAGAGTATCATTTTTCATACCTAACATATGGAAAACTTGTTTGATCATGTGAGAGAATGAAAACTCAAAGCAAGTTAGGCCAATGCACAAAAGGTATAAAGAACCTAATATGCAAAGGTCGTTGATTGTCCCTACATACACAAGGCAAGTATTCGCCATGATCATGTTACAAGAACATCCCACAAAAAAAACATATGAAAGAAATGACTAAGCCCCATTATGTACCTCTCTAGACACACCAAGATATTGAATATCAAGATGGCTTCGAGTGAGCGATGAAATGTGAAAAGATAAATCAAAAGAAAAGATCAACTAAAAAACATATCGATGCCATTACATCTCTTGCTAGAGGGATTGTCATTTGTTGATCCTTGATTAGTGCCTATTATAGGAATGATATATTAATTTAGAAAATGATGTTGAATGTTAAACTAGATGTTTTAGACCATTGACATGTAGGTAGTTGGTGTGTTTCAACAATGAGCAATGCTTACAATTTTTATGAACATTTGTGTTTCGATGATTGCCATATTTATTTTTGTGTGCTTTGTCAAAGATGAGTGTGACAATAGGTTTATTATGGATGGAAAATTTATTGTGAATGGGCACGTTGCAATGATTTGATTTTTTTATGTTTTTAGCATTTTTGAATGTTTTTAGAATTTTGAAATATTTGAGGTTGTTTTTGGATTTCATCGAGATATTTGAATGTATTTGTTCTTTTTCAAAATATGTGAGGATATTTTTAGATTTTTTTGTAGAATATTTGAATTTTTTTGGATTTTTGTGTTGTTTGAATATTTTTGGGTTTTGTGTTATTTGTATGTTTTTAGATTTTGTGTTTTTTGAATGTTTTTAGATTTTGTGACTTAGGTGATGAAAAAGGATCCAATTTGACAACTAGGTTCAGGAAGATTCCCTTAGTTAAACATAAGATCATTTTACTATGGACTAGATGAGATTATCCTAGGATGATGATAGGTGAGATGAGTGGTGATAAATATCGATCAAATACCAAGCCATTCTAGGGAAATTGATGGAGATATAATAGATGGATGGATGAAGTGGATTTTATTATGGGTGAGATGGGAAATACTAATGATAGATGGCGGATGGTGGTTATTTACACATGGTTCCTATTTGCTATTTTTTAACCAAGGTACTTGCCCAAAGTGCCCCCAAAGTGGTTTTCACCAAGGTACTTGCCTAAAGCACCACCAAAGTGGTTTTCACTAGAGGATGATTTTTCTCTTTACCATTTTATCCTTTTTTGGATTTATTTTGATATTTTCTATTTTATTTTATTTTTTATTTTTTGAACAAGATAACTCAATGGGTTAATCATAAAATCGTTTGAGGTGGTTGCTATTGATAGGTTCCTACAAGGGGTCACCTTCAAGTGTTGCTAGTTTATAAGCTCTTGATCGATAGATTATGGTAACAATGAACGGTCATAGCCAATTAGGTTCAAAATTTCCTTTGTTATCCTAATCCATCTAATTATTTGATTATTTTTAAGGACTATATCCCCCACTTGGAATTTTTGACGCTTGATCTTCTTGTTGTAACTTCGACGAAGATGATTTTGATAGGTTTGAAGATGGTTAAGTGCTTGAAGATGTTGTTCATCCAGTAACTTTAGCTCATTTAGTCTAGAACTTAGTATTCCTCATCATGAATAAGCTGTTGCAACAAGACCCTCAATGATGGAAGCTCGACCTCAATAGGTAAGATGGTTTTGGTACCATAGACCAAGGATTATGGTGTGGCATCGGTAGGTGTTCTAATACTAGATTGGTAAGCCCATAAGGCAAGATTGAGTTGTAGGTTCCAATCACAACCAACATAATTAATAATATTTTTAAAAAAATTTAGGATAGTTTTGTTAAATGCTTCATCTTGGCCATTTCCTTGAGGATAATAGGGTGTGGAGAAAAAATGTTAAATATGGAATTGAGCACAGACATCTTGAACATCCTAGTTCTTGAAAGGTGTTATGTTATTATTAATGATGGCTTGAGGGACACCACACTAACAAATTAATTAGTTTAAAATAAAATTGGAAATTTTCTTTTTGGTAATGTAGGTTAGAGGAATAGCTTCAATCCACTTTGTGAAATACTTAGTGGTGGTGATGATAAACTTATGGCTATTAGAAGAGGTAGGGTAAATATTTCCTATGTGTTTGATCCCCCATTGTGAGAAATTACAAGGGGTATTTATGGGTTGTAATTCCTATGTTGGAGCATGAATGAGATCACCATGTTGTTGACACTATAGACACTTCTTCATAGACTGATTTAATTCTTGTTCCATAATTAGCCAATAGTATCCAATTCTTAGAAACTTCTTGGAAAGGGTAGGGTCACTTGAGTGAGACCCACAAACACCTTCATTTACCTCTTGTAAGGTATTTGTAGACTCTTCTGAGTTAAGGCACCTAAGTAGCACACTGTTGAGACTTTAACTGTAGAGGGTATTATCAATAATGAAAAAGTGACATGATCATCAGATAAAGGGTTTTTTTGAGGTTGGTAGTTAGGTTGGGTGGTATCATGCCATTTTGGAGATAATGGCAGATTTCATGGTACGAAGGGGAATCAAGACCAACGATTTTGCACACAAATTCTAATTCAAGAACTTTGAATGCTGGTATTAATAGTTGTTCAACAAGAAACTTATACTTGTGATTGTTATGTGACATATCTAACAAAGACCCAATTTTATCCCTAGTATATGCATCCTTATTATTGATCTTAGTAATTTTCTCAAAGATAATGATAGTGAAGTATTCCTTGAAGCTATTTATCATCCTTTGTATGGCATCAATTTATCCTCTTCATTTGATAATCATTGTTGACTTGTCTTACTACCAATTGGAAATCACCAAAAGCCTGTAATTATTTGATCTACCATTATATAGCCATCCTCAACCCTATTATGAGAGCTTCATATTCAACTATGTTATTTGTACACAGAAAAGCTAGATGGTATGACTTAGGTATACAATCATGATGAGGGTTGATAAAGAGAATTCTAGCTCTTGAACCATGTTGCATATGAGAGCCATCAAAATATTGTTTTCATTGACTATTATGAGTAACAATGAATATTGCTTCATCTGTGAAATCCAATACAAGAGGATTTTCATCATATATTGATGCATCTGCTAGTTCATCTACTATTATATGTCCTTTGATTTCTTTTCTATCAAAGTCCTCTATACCAAATTCAATGAGAATCATAACTCATTTAGCTATTTTGCCTGTGATTTTTTCCTTAGACAATAGATATTTCAATGGATCTAATTTTAAAATGAGCTTGACTTGATGATTGAGCTTATAATGTCAGTTTTTGGGAAGTAAAAACTACTGCTAATCAAGCTCTGTCAATAGGAGTGTAGTTAATCTCATAGTCAACTAGGGTTTGAATATAGTAGATTGCTATTTCTTTCCTTGAATCATCATGTTGTGCATGAATATCTCCTAATACTACTAGATTCACTGAGATGTATAGAATCAAAGGTTTTTTTGGAACTAGTGGCATTAATATAGGTGATGATGCAAGATCATCCTTTACATGTTGAAAGGCTTGTTGGCACTTTTCATCCCTTTTATATGTTACATCCTTGTGGAGAATATACATGAAAGGGTGGCATTTATCTGCTAACTATGTTATGAACCTCCAGATAGGTTACAATTTTCCTTGTAGACTATGGAGTTTCTTCAAAGCTCTTATTACAGGAATATCAATTATTTCTTTGACTTTGGAAGGGTCCACTTTGATTCCTATACAAGATACTATGTATCCCAATAGCTTTCTAGAAATGACTCAAAAGATATATTTCTTTGGGTTGAGCCTTAGTAGATATTTCTCCAATCTGTCAAAAATTTGTGCTAACACTTCAAGATGACTTTATTTTGTTACAGATTTAGCTAAGATTTCATCCATATAATCTTCCATGATGATATGGAACATTCCATGAAATATCATTGGCATAGCTCTTTTATAGGTCACTCCTACATTCTTGAGACCGAATGACATAACATTCCAACAATAGGTACCCCATGGGCATGTGAATATTGTCTTGTGTTGATCTTCTTGTTCTATCTTGATTTAGTTATACCTAAATAATCCATCCATGATGGATAACATCTCACATCCTATTGTGAGATCCATCATGATGTTGATATTTGATAATGCAAAGTCATCTTTAGGACATTCTTTATTAATGTCTCTAAAATGTGTACATATTTGTATGCACCTAGTGGGTTTAGAAAGTAGTACTAAATTGGAAAACCACTCAAATTAGTCTTTAGGTTGGATGAAACCAACATCCAATTTTTTTTGTAGCTCAACCTTTACTAGTATTTTTGTTTGACGATGCATCTTTTGTAACTTTTGTTTTATTGGTTTTGCCTCAGGATATATATATACTATTAGATGGTGAACCACTAGTGATGTGTCCAATCCAAGTATATCTACATAAGACCAAGAAAATTTTATATTTCGTTCCCCAAAGAATGCTGCAAAAAAATTTCATTCCTAGGGATCTAAAGATGCTACATAAAATGTTATTTGAGGGTTGTTGTTTGTTCCAACATTGATTTATTGTGCTTCTTCCACACGTACTACTGATTTTTCTTGATATTTATCAATACCAAGAAGATCAAATCCTTCATCCTTGGGCACCTCAGAGAGGTTTTCACCATCGGATACGTCCCTTATTTTGATTATTTATTGATCTAAAAGTGCCAAATTGTCATTTTCACTACGGGGGTCTATTTTTTATTTTCAAATTTTAAAATTTGTGACTAAAGGATTTGGGTCTCTCCCTATAGTATGATTTGGTATCAAGTTCTATTTCAAAACCTATTTTTTGATCTCCTAAAGGTATGTCATTTTTTATTCCCATGAATTTTGCAATAGCTTCGTCATTTTCAAATAAATAAATAATCAAAGCTTGTCGTTGGTCCCAATCAATAAGTTGAGGGTAAATGAGTTGAAGGTTATTATCTTGAGTAGGGGCTATGAATGATGGGGTTGTGCTGATGTAGATGGATGAATTTTTTAATAGATTAGTCATATACATAGGAGAGTCATTGATGACATCATCATTAGGTGAATTAAACACAAAAAATATTACAACTTCCTCACTAGAGATACCTGTAATGTTAGGGGTAACATTTTCTTATGAACCATGCCCAAGACCTTGATATTTTTATCACTTTCTAAAATAATAGGTTCTCTTATACCTTGTTGATGTAGACCAAGACCATCATAACCTATAAATCCCATGTTCTTTATCATTTGGAAGCCTTTACTATTTTGATCAATGGGAAGAGGAGCTTCTTCTTGTTCATCTTGATACAACCATTTAGAAAATTTGTCTTCATCTATAACCTCTTTATTGATTTCAAAGCACTTAGAAAATATCGTGGGCTCACTAGTGGATGTAGACAGTATAGATGGAGGGGCAAGATGAAGGGGCAAGATGACCTATTGTGAAGGAGAGAGGCAAGGTTTCAGATCCATGCAATGGAATGATGGGATTGTCCCCAACCCCATTAAGG
Organism: Sequoiadendron giganteum; assembly: GCA_007115665.2. Taxonomy (NCBI): domain Eukaryota; kingdom Viridiplantae; phylum Streptophyta; class Pinopsida; order Cupressales; family Cupressaceae; genus Sequoiadendron; species Sequoiadendron giganteum. The sequence goes on from CM021105.1 coordinate 315,161,427, forward strand.
ACATACAAAAAATATGAGGTATGTGCAAAAAATAAGGAATCGGGAGGAATGGACTATTCAAGATCGGGTAGATTATCCACTTCTCATGTTTCAACATTTAGTTCATTCGCTATGCTCTTCCCCTCGTCAGTCTAAATCGACTGAGTCAAACTTGATAATGGTAGAGGTTTTTTAAATGTTTTGAATTCCCATACATCTTTGGAGAAGATGAAATTTTTCCTACATAGAAGGATCCTTTGAGATTATAGTCATTTCAACTATTGTCTCGTACTCGGACCTTGATTTTGGGTATTGGTTGATGAGATGTAGATGATATGGCTAGTGTAGAAGGTTCAATATAGTAAGTGGAATGTGAAGCTACATCATTTTTGGGAACTTGGAGTAACTTGTGGTATTTCTCTTCCAAGTTCTTGTAATGATGGAAGGGTTTAGGATCACCATAAATGGTAACCTCAGTCTCATTATATGGAAATTTTATGCATTGATGATAAGTGGATGGGATGGCATGCATTCCATGTCTCCATGGGAATCTTAGGATAATGTTGTAGGGTAGGTCAAGGTCTAGTACTTGGAATGTGGTTTCAGCGATCGTAGGGCCAACTTGGATAGGAAATATTATTATTCATTTTTATTCTCTTTCATTATCACCATAGGACCTTATCATGATACCCTTTTGTATGTTGATAACTTCTTCAGAGTATCCCAATTTTTGAACAATTTTTTGAGTGCATATATTTAACCTCGCACCATCTATCAAAACTCCTTTGATTTTGTGTTTATGGATGAATACTTCAATATGTAAAACATTGTTATGATAGGTATGAGTTGGAAGGTCCTTTTTTAGTAAAGATGAGGTGATGAGTGGATGTTATGTGCCCTACCATGGTTTGGAACTATTTTGTATCTATATCAATGGGTACATATGATTTTAGGAGAGCTTTATCTAATACTTTCTTATATGTGGGTGAGATTTTCAAAATATTTAGGATAGAAATTTGTGCAGGTCATTTTGGGTGATCAATTAGACTATAATCAGATGTGTGCACCTTAGTTACACCTTTGGACCATAGAGGAACTCCTTAAATAGCAACCTTCCCTTGTTGTGTGGTGACTCCACACTCAATATTTTTACTATGAAGGGTGACAACAAAAATTTGATTATTTTTATATTGATTGTGTTCTATGATATTATCATAGGAATGATTTACTTTATTATATTCTCTTCTATTATTATTGTCTTTTCCCTTTGCATGATTGGGGATAGGATCCTTGTATATCCCGATATTGTTGTTTTTAGAAGTTCTAGTAAGTTGGTCAATATTTACATCACCTGGGTCAAGGAGATATTAAATTAGGTTTTTAAGTCCCATGCAATTAGATGTTGTATGTTCCTTTGTTCTATGGTATTCACAATAGTCATTTTCCTTATATCAAGTTGGTTTGAATTGTGATTCATCATATTTCCCTAGATTTGGAAGCTTTATGAGGTTTGATTGGACCAATTTGTTTAATACCCTTTTGATAGGTTCCCCTAAGGGATTTTATTTACTCGTCATTTTATTAGGTCTTAGTGGTTGTCCTCATGGAGGACTTTCATTTTATACGTTTTTTTGTATATTTGGTTGGGGTTATGTGTTTTGGACAAATTTTACATCTACAATACCATCATTTATAATGTTCTTGTTTTAAACCCATAGGCATGGTTTGTCATTGGAGCTTGAAGGTTGGTCCATGTTGTCTTTGTAGATTTTGACTAGCCCTTTTACAATGAGATCTCTTTTGATTGTTAGACCCTTTTCTATGAGTTCTTCAAATGTATTGGCACATTGTATATGTAGGTGAAAACTGATTTTTGTATTGAGAGTTTGAACAAAAAAATCCACTAGATATTTTCTAGGATGGGACATTTACATTTCAAGCTTTATGTCTCCATCTTTGTAAAAAGGATGTGAATGCTTCTCCTTGGTTTTGTTTGTGATGTACAGGTCAGTCATAGTAACCTCAGCTTCTATATAATAAGAAAAGTGAGCTAAAAATTTGTCAATAAGTTATTGGAATGTCTTGATACATAGGGGTAAGTGAGAGAACCATGCAATCACTTGTCCACCTAAGATTTGCGGAAAAAGTGCATTAGATATGTATCATTACATGAAACCTATAAGAAAGTTACATAGGATTCCCTTATATGTTCATGTGGTTCATTGCATCCTTTGTATTTGTTGAATTTTGGTATCTCAAAATTATGAGGAAAATATGTTAAATTTATGTTCCTATCGAACAGCTAAGGACATAGGTCTTCGAGAGTGTATGGTTTCTTTGTGTTTCCCAATTGTATGTCATTGATTTTTTTATTCAAACTTTGAATTTGAGAATCCAAGTCATTAGGAGGGTTGTTTGGTGTTTGGTTGAGTGGGATGTATGTGTTATGTTGGAGTTTGGATGATTAGTTATATATTGGATTTTTATTTGATAGGATATTGTGAATGTTTTCATCCATGTACGATGGGTTTTGTTGTGGTTTGTATTAATGTTGTGGTAGGATTTTTTGTTGGGGGGTTTGATGTTGCAATTTTTTTTGTTGGGGAATTTGTTTTTGTTGAACATTGGGGATGTATTGTTGTTGTTGAAAGACTTTTTGTTGAAGGGTTTGTTGTTGAAAGACATGTTTTTGAGGGGTTTGTTCTTTAAAGAGATTTTTGAAGGGTTTTTTGTTGAAATACATGTTGTTGAGGATGGGGGATGTGTTGTTGTTGTGGGAGATGTGAATTGTTATAATTTATTTATATATCCAATGTGGGATCTTGTCTTGTGGTAGTAAGCAAGGAATTTTGTGATTTTGAAGGTAATTGGAGATTTTAGGGTTGTTAGTGAGGTTTGTTATGTTTAATGTTTATGTAGTGTTTGGGACATCACCTGATGTACATGAGGTGGAGGAGTTGGTGTTATGAATGGATTGTTTGTATATTTCATCATGTTGGTATTTGGTGGGTTTGGTATGTTTTTGTTTGATATGGACGTATATTTTGAGAATGGTGGGATGTTTTTGTTTGGGATATTTGAGTTCATTTGATTACCTATGGGGTTCATTGTGATATAATAGATTTATGTATTATTTAGAAAAGTGTAAAGAATCCATGTCAAATGGTGTGATAGTAGGTTGACTTGGTGCATTTTGTATGGGAGGTGGTATTTGTTCAATTATGGTATACACTATAGGTACATTCTCATGTAGAGGTACACTATATGTCATGGCATTTGTAAGGGCTTATTCCTTAAGTGTGGTAACATCATAGTTTGGGGGTAATTTAGAACCACCTTGTGTAATTTTGAGAAAATATAAGTTAGGGTTTGTAGCTAATAAGGCATCAAGTGCTCTAGTCATAGATGGATCTTGTTGTATCTTTAGGAGTTGCTCACTAGTGAATTCTCTATATCCCTCTTGCTCATTTGTGATATCTTCTATAATTATTGTTAGATCTTGTTTTTGTTGGGGGTTTTATACTCTTGAGGGTTAAACACATCACCAAAAATTGCAAGGTTTGTTTCAGAAGTACTCATGGGTGCCGTGGTGTTTGAACTACTTGGGTTGGATTACATGATTCATTTGTGTTGATATCTTGTTATAGGCATACAAATTTTGATGACCTTATAAGACATGATTTTGGATGATGTATTATGGGTGAATGTTTTACTTCAAGATAGACTTGGAAAAAGACACACTAAGTAGACTTTGAGCAAAAATTTGTTGTTCATGTTTTTCATATGGGAGTAGGATATGAGACCTCTAAAAGAATTTTTTACTAGACCTCATTTTGATTGATGTTGTGGATGATCCTTGCTCATCCTATACTAATTCCAAGAAAAGATGATATAATGAGTTTACAAACTTAGGAATAGACAATGACTAATAAGTAAGCTTTCTCACAAAGATTGATGCTAATTCAATAATTTACTTGAAATTGATTGTTTTCCAAGAAAAGGCTAAACTAGAAGATATGATAAGAGATCTAAGAAGACTTATGTCTATGGTTGGTTATTTTTGGTTGAAATGGCTTGATATTGTTAATAAGGTTGATGTTTAGTTGAAAACTAAAAGGATGTGTTTCCAAGAGCCCAAATTGAAAGAATGATATGGAATTTTTAGGGATTTTTGATTTGTTTTTTTGGATGACTGATTATGGCTACAGGTCTATCTGGTACAAGTCTCTAGTCCTATAATGACTAACTATTGAATTTTGGAATCTAGATATTTTAGGAATTCTAGGTAAATTAAAAGCATCACTTTCAAAAGCATTTCTTTAACTAATCAAAATCATGACATTGCCTCTATCAAAAGTGACTCTATTTTAAAAGTGTCCATATTTTTTAGAAGTGTTATTGTGTTATAGTTTAGTGCTTTTTGGACTAACACAGAGAAGGTTTTGTATCTAAAGCATCAAATTTCTCAAAAGTGTCAGGATGAAAATTATATTTGTTGATCTGATTTGTCAAAAGCATCAAGTTGTAGTCAGAATCATGGTAGATTTGCAAAAGTGTCACTATGATAGATCAGAAACATCAATGTGACACAAAGGAAAAAATTTACAAGTTAAACCTAAATCTATCTAGGGTTTTTGACTTATCTAATTGTTTTGAGGTATGATTTTGATTTGTTTGATTTGGAAAGATATATCACACATCATAGAATAGCATGTAATATTGAATCCAAGGTGTAAAGTAGGATAATGATAGTCTTTTCAAAGAAAAGTCACTATATGATGAACAAAGGTCCAAGAACAAGAAAACGCTTCAAAAATCACAACCTAATTAGTGGTAAAAAGGTGTATTGACTCAGTAAAGACTCACCCAAAAAAGTGTAATACCTTGAAATGAATGAGTAACTAGGGTACAATAAGGTCATGTACCACCTTACCACCCCTTTCATTTGAAGGACTAATTCCAACAAGGAATTGTGTCACCTCAACAAGAGAAAAATATGTGGTGAGTAAATTTAGGCATGATACTATACCCTACACCCTACTAAGCTAATGACCAATGGTCTTAAGGGATTTTAAAAACAAGGTTCATAGTGTTTTCATGAATAGTGGACCTGTCTAAGGATTCCCAAGTTGAGGCTTGGCTTATAAGATGGTGGTCAAATCTTAGGGTATAACTTTCATTCCCCCTTTATATACCCTATAGGAAAATATGGTTGAGGTCATCCTTGAGGTGATGAAATCCCCAAGTAGGCCTCCTAATGAATTAAACAAATATATGATGTTGTTTCTAATTCCCAAGATTGTTCTTAGTAGTTGTAAGGGAAGAGCATACACAAATAATCAAATCCTTAGGTAAACAAAACAAAATGCAAATCCTACGGTATTTCCAATCTCCAAGTTCACATTAGGTGCAAAGAGAGATCATATGTACCTAAGGACTTACTAAACACAAAAAAAAGGTTCTTTAATTAAACCCCAAATTCAAATATATGGTTCATTTTAAAGAAATTGAAAGCATAAAGAAAACCCTGCAAGAAGATCCATTAGTAGTTTTAAACTTTTTATTTTCTCCTAATGTATACCACAACTGCACAAATATTAGTCTAAAAATATCAAGCACGCATTAGGGTTAAGGTAAAATTCAAATAACATAATCAAATGCACTACTATAATAGTCAAAAGTGTCACTGTAAATGAAATTAGAAGTGTTGATATACCTCAGAAGCATCGTTGTAACTGATCAGAAGTGTCGAGTCATGTCAAAATCATTGAGTCACATCAAATGCATCACTATAATTATTATATGTGTTGCTATAACCTAAAATCATAGAAAATGGAGATGCGCCAATTTATTAGAAGCATCGATATTTGTTAGAAGCATAATTGTAACTGTTAATAGCATTAATTTTTTTCAAAAGTGTCACTCTATAGACATCAAAAGCATTGATTTTCTTCAAAAGAATTGTTGTAAGCTATAAATCAATAAAAACTATAACTGACATTAAATTTGAGATGTGGGTCCCATCGGGCATGCCAAAAAAATCTAACAAGGATAATAGGAAATGATTAGAAGATACTATTTTATGCAAGATTATCGTTGGTTGTAAAGCAATCGTGTATCAACCAAAAAAATTATTTTCTTGCATTTCATTAAGTAGTAATTTCAATATTTCATTCTGAATTTCATCGCACTATCATTTCTCAGCAAATAAATTAGGATATAGCATCTATACATGGACATCTATCACATATCCAGATTTTAGATCATTTGCATTTATTTTTTGAAAGTTATCGCTCTCAATCAGAGCATTTGGGGCCAACCTAGTCCAAATTTCTTAGTGTAGACTTATCCTAGAATGTGTGGAGCCTAATGGGATATCATACAAGAATTTTGGGTCCAATGGGATCTATCTTGGAGATTCACAAGTCATTTCTTTTTCGTGAAGGATTTCCTCTTCATGTTTTAAGGCCGACATTCACAGTTGTTCATTCATCGGGTTTATGAACTCTTGTGGCTGACGTGGAATTGTGTCAGAGCTTGAGAAGCATATTTATAATCATTTTTAATTCATAAGAAGGAAGTCATTTAGTTAGATATTTCATCAGTAGTTAGATATTTGGGGAAAACCCAAGTTAGAAAAGACTAATTGACAGCCACAACACAAATCTAACCTAAAACCCCAATCTAAAACAAGAGAATACAAACAAAGAGGAATAAAAATGAAAGCATTCAAAATAAAGCACTCCCCATTGTAATTGATTCTTTCTCTTGTCTCTCATATTTCTCCATTTGCAAATATTTCCTTCTGATTTGTTGTTGAAGTTGTGCAAATAACCTGTAAATAGTAAGTAGAAAGTTGGAGATAAAATGGTTGTTAAGGCAAAAATGGAGGAGAATGGATTCTTTTATAGACAACTATTTGAATGGACGGATGAGATTAAACATCTAGCAATATGCCAAGATCAACAGATGAGGATTCATGAGAGGGAGGTTACGAAACAGATGGTCAAGATTGAGCTTCTAGAAAGATACCAAGATCAACGGTGGAGGATTGATGCACCAAAAAGAGGTGGGCTATTGATTGTTGTGATGATGATGGTTATGACATAGATTAATGAGCAAGTGGAGGAAAATGGATGAATTAAAAATTGGAAAATAATTAATTCATGAGAAAGGAATATTTGACCAAGTGGAAAATAAATAATTCATTTGAATTATTTATTTGAGAAAGAGAGGAAATGGACAAGTGGAGATTTAATTAAAATAATTTGCATAATTATTTTAACTAAATGAGAGGAAATGTGAAAAGAGGTATTAAATAATTAAATTGATTTAATTATTTAATACAATAGACACATGGACAATTAAATAATTGTTAGAATTATTTAACGATAGAAGAATTAAAAGGAGTGAATAGTTAAATAATTAATTAATTATTATTATTTAACCATAGACGATAGATGACAAGCAAATAATTAAATAAATAATAATTCATTTATTATTTGTAGAAAGGGGGATATTAGTGATGTAATTAAATAATGTAATTGATCGGGATAGAATAAAGATTAGAAAGTGAATTAATTAAATAATTAAAAATTATTTAATTAATAAAGGAATATGATCAAGAATAATTAAATAAATAATTTTATTTAATTATCGGAGGACGACAACCAAGAAAAATGGAATTTACAGACTTAGGACATTTTTTAGTGTCTACATTTTTTCCCTCTTTGACATAATGCAATTCATCACATTGTGTCAAAGAAATTCACTCAAAATATGCCCCAATGAAGTCAGGGTACAGGTATGCCCCCTCAGGAAAATTTTACAATTTTTCAAAAAAAATCAAAAAAATTGGAAAATTGTCCCGATGTGACAAGTTGATGGCTAGGAATCAAACGGTGAAGACGGAATTGAGTTTCGAGATCAATAAAGGCGTCAAATTCAAGATTGAAGTCATCAAAAGGTGCACCCAAGAGACAAGGCAAGTCAAAACCCTAATTTTGAACCTATAAATAGCAATTTGATTGAGAAAAAGGTTCATTTATACATTCCAAACTTGGAAATCCCTAGAGCTCAGAGCGATTTTCCAGCGAATATGTCACCTGTTCTAGAGGCCACCCACCGTGCATACCGCATCTAGAGATATCGCCAACTTGAGGGAGCACCCACCCCAGTACATACTATTAGCCCGCTCTTTTAATTTTTCATTTTTTCATGCATTTAGATAGGAAAAAAAATTAGCAGGCAATTGCATCACAAAATTTTGTGATGCAATTATGTGTGCATTCGAATTAGGTGATAAGAAGTTCGTCGCAATCACCTTGGCATGATGTAATTGAATTAGGGTTAGGGGAGGAGTGATTGAGGTGCAATGCACAAAATGATGTGACGCAAGTGACTTTTTGGGCCACATATGCGAACAGTTATGACATAATCGAAAGTCTGTGATGCAAGCATTGTACGATATGATGCATTTGAAAGGCAAGTGACACAATTGTAGTTGTGATCCAGTGGATACTATGCATGACGCATTTGAAAAAATTGTGGTGCAATTTCCTGGTTAAAGATTTGCCCCAAACTAGGAAATTTTGACTTGGTCAAATTAGGTCCGATAAGTCAAGTGAAGGTCATGGATTGACATAATGGTTGGCTTGATGATTTCAGGAGCATCTAACTCTGATTTACACATAGGAGTCAAGACCAGATGTTTTTCGACTGCGGGACCAATTGGGTGAGGAGGAGAGACAGGCATTGCTAGATTTGGGTTTGTTCTATGTCACATATATGCCCATGATTAGGGAAAAAATAAGGATTTTGATAGCATTGGTGGAGCAGTGGCACTCTGAGACGAGCAGATTCTATTTTTCAACAGGGGAGGTGATAGTCACACTAGGAGATGTGTACAGGATCCTACGACTACTGATTCATAGCAAGCAGGTATAATATGACCCCGCTCAAGGACTATAGACATTGTATGAGTATTATGAGTGTGATGATGATGTGGAGATTGGGATCCAAGGGTACGAGATCAGATGGGAGACCCTAGCAGAGACATATAATAGATATGATTATGTGATATGTGCATTGATAGTAGGAGTGATGATTCTTGTCTGTAGGGGTCATGATTTCTTGGTGGGCTGGGGAGAGGTGCTCAGGTCGATGGTTCACTCCGAGATAGTGTATGCATGGGGTCCATGTCCATTGGCCATGCTCTATTTTCAATTGCATGATATTTCTTATAGGGGAGGACAAAGTCTAAGCTACAGTGTGAATTTATTGACAATTTGGGCTTGGGAGCACATAGTAGCATTCTGACCTCTGGTGGTTTGACAGCTAGCAGCGGGCGCTCCAACTCTTATATGTACCAGGGGGATTTGACATAGACACATGTTGGTGATGTGGGTTACTAGAGGCATGGTTTGGACATATTGGTCAGTTTCATTTGGAGGTCATACATGACTTATGACTTTTGGATCGATGAGGATGATCACATGCCATGGTGTTGATAGCCTAGATATCTCATCAAGCACATAGTACAAAGCCAACATATTGTTGAGATGTATCTCCCAGAGAGGGTCAGACGGTAGTTCAGCGAGAGGTAGGATGTTCCAGTTGGCACAACGGAGTATGGACGATCCTTTCAGGAGGTGCATCTATGGGGACCTCAGATCATGGTTACTACAACAAAGTAGGAGATTGATGCCCTTCAGGCATTGGATTATGAGTGGAGGGGAGGGGATATCGATGCGGGTACCACACCATAGTATGACGCCTATTTGTTGATACATAGACCAACACCTTTGAAAGATCCACAATATCTAGCACTGGTAGAGCTTAGAGGCAGGAACCTGAGAGGTCGACGGGGTGACAGGGGTCGGAGGGGTGGAGGGAGAGGAGATGGTGGTTGAGGGGATGGAGGAGGATGGGGGATGATGGAGGAGATGGGCGAGGAGGATGGGGAGGATACTGTCACAAGAGGAGGAGGGATGGGGGATGACAACCAATGAGGTAGTTACCGTCGGTCAGGGAGGATGAGATGGAGGAGGACCAACCTGAGGTGAGGGTAGTAGCAGAGGTGGCAAGGAAGGAGGGGGAGTAGCATGTTGAGATTCTCATTCTAAAGGTAGCATAGCTAGAGGCGATGGAGGTTGAGGCATAGGGACAGGAGGGACAGGAGGAGGATGCAGAGATGGATGAGGCTGAGAGAGTCCTCCAGGAGTGGATCATCATGAGGATTGAGGAGGTGGGACTAGAGGAGGTGGGGGTTGGAGGAGATGATGGGTCGGTAGAGCATAGGATTGCCACATTACAAGCTCGGGTAGAGGACCTAGAGGTAGAGCTCAAGACTATCACCACAAAGAGGGATGACCTTAAGGTCGAGAGGGATTCCTTTCAGACTAAGAGGGATCTAGTTGTCATCAGTTGATAGCAAACAGACCAATGGATGATTGATTTTATAGATACATGTAGTGGATGTGTCATGGATGTTGCTAGAGAGTACACTCAGGCCATGCAGTATTATAGAGATCTGTATGAGAGAGTGGTGCCACCAAAGAGGAGGGAGCCCTCCTTTTTAAAGATTAATAGAAGCTCACAAGGAAGATCACATAGCAAGACACAGAGCAGATGCACTCACAGCAGGTCCGAGGGGGAGACATCATATGCTAGATGGGCTACACCATATGACAGGCCTCCTATCATAGAGCACAGGGCTAGGGAGTCACCACACAGAGAGGATAGTGATACCCTAGGGGCAAGAGAGCAAGGCAGCTTAGGATAGAGCATCTTGTTATTTATGTTGTTATATGGACATTGTACTTTGATTATCGAGCTCGTGAGCTCCATTCTCTTACATGACACATCTTGACATTGTACCCATGACACATTATTTTTTGAGCGATACATATGATATGATTTTTGGTGATAGTTGATGATATACATTGTTATATATTTATGCTTTTATGTTTATGATGATGACATGCTATGGATGTTCATGCTTTGATTATGATGTTTATTGATACACTCTATATAATTATGTGATAGTCTAATATGCTTTATGATTATGTTGTTATGACTATGTGTGGATAATAAATGCAACGTGGATGACCAAATTTGATAGATGCAATATGAGATGATGATGTGATGCATTTATGATGATGGATATTTTATATTATTATGATATGTATGAATGATGAATGCAAAATAGAAATGACCTAATATTATGAATGTAATATGCTGATGCAATGTAATGTTAATGTAATGGAATGTGAAATGTGATAGTGTGAAATGTGATGATGGAGAATGTCTAATATGAATGCAAAATGTGATGTGAAATATGATATGTCATATTATCATTAATGTGATGTAATATGTATGGAATGCAATGCAATGTGATATAATGGATCATGATGTAAAATGTGATGTGATATGGGATGTAATATTATGCAATGTAATGGATGAACTATGATGCAACGTACAATACCATAAAATACTAAAGTGATGATGCTAATATGAAAATAGAATGCTAATTCTATATGGATGATCTCTATGTTTTGGTATTTTCTTATGCAAATATATGGGACTTAACACAATAATGTTAGCTATGATGAAAAAATCCTTTTATGATGCTTTCTAACATGATTATGCATGGAAGATGTTTTTATGTGTCACAAGACTCTATCAAGATGCAGATGGAAGAAATGTTAACGTAGAAGAGATGGAAGTTAGCATGAAAAAGGAAAGGAAGATGGAGATGGGCAATTAGACAAGAAATGACAAGGGACCAACTTCCATGCTTTTATATTTATAATCATCAGGCATCAAAATTGTAGCAAATGGAACACAAAAAACATGGTATGACATAGACCAAGGTGTGCAAGGTGACCATTTGTGAGAGACAAGTAGTCAAAAGAGAAATCCAATAGATAAGAAATGCCCCAGCTCATACTAAGGACCCAATTATCCCAGTCTTTTTTCCAAGACAAACCGCAAATAACAAGAAAATAAAAGAGGCCATGATCCATCATCCTCCCTCTAAATCCCTTAATATTACATCCTCAAGGTAAATAGTAACATGACTGAAGACCAATTAAAAAAGATAAGACAAATCGAGACCAACAGAGTGTTTTCCAATAAAGATAGTGTTTTCCAATAGTTTTGATGAGATTGTTTGATATGATTGATTAGGTTAGCCAAGATGACTGAATTTGATTGATGATTTTGACAAGGATTCGATTGATAAGTTGAAAAATATTGACAAATTGATTTGATTGATAGGTTGACAAGGATTGACTGATTGTGCCTAGTTCCAGGAAGGACACATCCTGATTAAGGCAAGATTGATTGGCAAGGTTGACAAGTCTGATTTTGACAAGGATTGATTGATAAGGTTGATAAGGTTGATTGATTGTGCCTAGTTTCTGAAAGGACACATCATTATTAAGGTAAGATTCATTGATAAGGTTGATAAGATTGATTGATTGATAATATTGACAAGGTTGATTGATTGCACCTAATTTCAGGAAAGACACATCCTGATTAAGGCAAGATTGATTGACAAGGTTGACAAGATTGATTGATTGTTTGATAAAGATTGATTGATATGACCAAATTATGTGAAAATAAATAATTTTAGGAAATATATATCCTATTAAGGCAAGGAACACATCTGATAAAGTTGACCAAGTGACAAGTGTTGACAAGGCACCTAACTGCAAGAAAGACACATCATGCTTAAGGTGAATAACCAAATTAACAAAGTATAATCTCACGAAGGATGCATTCTGATAAAAGACAAGTGATGAGATGAATGAGACAAATGACATAATGCCCCATTCCAATATAAGATTTTATTTGAGCAAACCTAAAAGGATTAACCTAATGTCTCGACGGCCCATTGAAGATGAACCTTGCCTACGTAGAAAATGCATAGAGACAATGTAATATGACCAAACTAACACAAAATGACTCAAACTCAGACTCTAAATCTATTTTTGAAAGTTTTGAAGTTTTCTAATGATTTGGATTTTGATGATTTTATGATTTTTTTGGATTTTGATGGTTTTCTGATTTTTTGGATTTTGATGGTTTTTTTAATTTATCTTTATTTTGATGGTTTTAAAAGGCTAATACCATGCATTATTTCCCATGAAGACGTAATTCAAGGAAGTGCCTTTAGTCAAGTACAGGACCAATTTATTATGCACAAGGAGAAGCGATGAATGCAAAGGATGATCATGAAATCAAAGGGTGCTAAATGTCAGTGGTTCCTAGGCCATGGAAATAATGACAAAGCTTTACTATGATGGAGTGACATATGCGAATGGATGAGCGGAGGATGAAAGACCAGATGGAGTGACAGTAGACGAAGGAGCATAGATTGACTACACATGGCGATTGTTTGCTAGGTTTTCACCATAGTACTTATCCAAAGTGCCACCAAAGTGGTTTTCACTTTTGGATGAACTATTTCTCTTTACTATTTTTTTTGTTATCACCAAGACTCTTGTTGCCAGGTTTTCATCAGGGTGACCATTTTTTTATTTTTTTTATTTTTTTGAGTTTTTGAAGGGATTACTCTCAGAATCAAGTGTAGTACTTGCGAAGGTGCATGTTGTTGATAGGTTCAAGCAACAGTTCTACCTCTAGTGTATAAATTTGATAAGCACCAGATCCATATGTTGTTGTGACAATGTATGGGCCCAGCCAATTAGGCTCAACCTTTCCAAGTTTTTCTTGTTTTACTTGATTCTTTAAATTTTCCTTTAGGACTAGGTCACCAATGTCAAAACTTCTAGGTCAAACCTTATTATTGTAACTATGTCAAAGGCAATTTTGATATGCTTGAAAATGTGTCAACACATTTTGTCTCTTTTCATCCAGTAACTCTAGCTCATGTAGACGGGATATACAGTATCTTTCTTGGTCAATCAAGCCTTACATAGAGACTCGTAGGGAGGGTAACTCGACCTCAATAGGGAGTATTGCTTCAAACCCAAAGATAAGGGAGTATAGAGTGGATCATGTAGGGGTACGAACACTGGTACGATAGGCCCATAGAGCAAGATTGAGTTGTAAGTGTCAGTCATGGTCAACGTCATTGACAATCTTCTTTAAGATTTTTAGGATAATCTTATTAGACACCTCAGCTTGACCATTACCTTGGGGGTACTATGGGGTAGAAAAGTGGTGTTGGATATGAAAATTTTCACAAAGCTCTTGGACATCTTGATTCTAAAAAGGGAGATCATTATCTATAATGATGGACTATAGGATACCATAGCGACAAATGATGTAATTTAGGATGAACTTTCCTATCCACTTTCGAGTGATGTAAGTCAGTGGGATGAATTCGATCCATTTTGTAAATTACTCAGTGGCAACAAGGATAAACTTATGTCAATTAGCAGAGGTGGGATGGATCTTTCCTACAAGGTCGAGTCCCCACTGAGAAAATGGCCATGGAAAAGTAAGCGGTTGTAGTTCTTGAGTTGGTGCATGTATAAGTTCTCCATGAATCTAACATTGGTGACATTTCTTCACAAAGTGATATGCATCACGTTCCATTGTAGGCCAATAATACCCCATCCTCATGAGATTTTTGGCTCAAGTAGGACCAGTAGAGTGAGCTCCATATATACCGTGATGTACCTCTTGTAAGGTTGTTTGTGCTTCATTTGAGTTGAGACATTGAAGGAGGGTGCTCTCTAGGCTATGGCGATAAAGGGTATCTCCAATGATGGCATATTTAGATGGTTTTCAGATAAAGGTTTTGTGATGGTTGAGGTACAAGTCAAGAGGGATAGTCTAGTCATGCAAATAGGCATAAATTTCTTTGTACCAAGGTGAATCAATACCAACAAGTTCACACAAAAGTTCAATTTCAGGGACATCAAACGTAGGGATCAATAGTTGTTTTACCAAGAACTCATATTGTGATGCATTGTTAGGAATGTCCAAGAGAACTCTAATTGTAGTCATTGCATCAGCTGCTTTGTTCTAGATTCTTGGTATCTATTCAAATGTAATATTATCAAAGTATAGTCTAAATTTGTCCACCATGCACTTGTAGGGTGTCAATTTCTCATCCTTGGTTTCATAATCATCATTAACTTGCTTAATCACTAAGAATCACCATAGACTTGAAGATCTTTGATTTTCCATTTTATTGCCATTCAGAGACATGTTAATAATGCTTCGTATTTTGCTATGTTGTCTGTGTATGGGAATTCTATTCAGAATGACTTGGGAATGGAATATCCTTGAGGTGTGAACAAAATACCA
The DNA here is from genome assembly GCA_007115665.2 of Sequoiadendron giganteum. Classification (NCBI taxonomy): domain Eukaryota; kingdom Viridiplantae; phylum Streptophyta; class Pinopsida; order Cupressales; family Cupressaceae; genus Sequoiadendron; species Sequoiadendron giganteum. Next base: position 315,176,691 of record CM021105.1, read on the forward strand.
GCTCCTAAACCATGACTTGTGTTATATCCATAAAAATACAACTTCCATGTTGTTGGTGTTTCTATGACAAAGATTGATTCATCTGGGAAATCAGATATCAAAGGATGATCTTCTTTTACTGGTGCATCTGTGAGTTGGTCAGATATCCCTTGTCTTTTTATCACTTTTCAATCAACGTACTCAATATCATACTCACTTAAGATCATGACCCACTTGGCTATTCTTCCTATCAGAGTTGCTTTGTTGAGAAGATATTTCAGAGGATCAATTTTGGTAATTATTTTTGTCTTGTGATTCAACATGTAGTGTCTCAATTTTTGTGTTGTGAATACCACTCCTAGGCATGCTCGTTCAATGGGACTATAGTTCAATTCATATTCGACTAAAGTGAGATTGATATAATAAATTGCTCATTCTTTGCCATCATTGTCATTTTGTGCTAAGAGTGCCCCCAATGCTAATGTAGTTGATGTCACATACAATATTAGATGTCTTCCATCAATTGGAGGCATAAGAACTAGTGGATTTAATAGATAATTATTGATCTGATCAAATGCTTCTTGACACTTTTATGTCCAATTGAAAGGAATACCTTTTCGTAACAGATGTTGAAATGGATGGATCTTATTGGCTAGCTGAGCAATGAACCTGTAGATTGATTGTAGTCTTCCTTGTAATTTCCTCAACTGACTGATATTGGTTGGTGGTGGCATTTCTAAGATAGCCTTGAATTTTGTGGGATCAACTTCTATTCCTCTGCGTGAGACAATATATCCAAGAATTTTACCTAATTGGACCCCAAAAACACATTTCTTTGGATTTAGCCTAAGTTGATACTTTTCCAGTCATGTGAAGACCCTGTCCAATATTGCTAAGTGTCCATTTCATTCTAGAGATTTTGAGAGGAGTTCATCAACGTAATCTTCCATAAACAAATGCATCTAGTCATGCAAAATAGTGGTCATAGCTCTCTGGTATGTAGCTCTGACATTTTCAGTCCAAATAGCATGACATTCCAATAGAAAGTTCCCCAAGTGCATGTGAAGGTTTTCTTTGATTGATTTTCCATGGAAATTCTTATTTGGTTGTAACCCAAGAATCCATCCATTAGTGATAGCATTTCATAACCAGTGGTAAGTTCTATTATGATGTTAATGTTTGGTAAAGAAAAATCTTTAGGTTAGGACAAGCTTTATTGAGATCTCTAAAATTTGTGCATACTCTGATTTGACCATTTGGTTTGGTGACAATAACAAGGTTTGATATCTAATCTGCATATTCAATAGAGGAAATGAATCCAACATCTAGGAGTTTCTTCAATTCTGCCTTGACTAGGAGTGCAATCTGTGGATGCATTTACCTTAGCTTTTGTTTGTATGGTTTGGAATTTGATAGTAGTGGTAAGTGATGTAGAACTAGTTTGGGATCCAATCCAAGCATATCAACATATGACAAAGCAAAATTAACTTGTCTTTCTGAAAATAATTTTGTGAACTTAGGCTTTTCCTTGGTGGTCAAAGATGTTCCTAAATGTATGATTCTATAATTATCTGGTGTTCCAATGTTTACTTCTTTTGTTTCTTCTATAAGAAATGGCGTTCTCTCTCGATCTATTGGGAGATAGTTTGGTCCTCCATCCTTAGGTGCCTCAAACGGGTTTTCACCTTCAGATACGTCCTTTATTTTTACTTTTTCATAATCAGTAGGCACCTTTTAGTTTTCACTTGAAGACCTATTATTTTTATTTTTACATTTTTCATTTTCACTTTTGCGACTAGAAGACAGGACAACCTCACCAAAGTATGTTGCATAATTGAGTTCTATGGAAAAGCTAGCCTTATGATCCCCACTTGGTATTCCTTCATGAAGTCCCATGAACTCAGTAACTGCTTCGTCTTTCTTGAAAGTGTCCAAACTTGGTGGTTCTTGTTGATCCCAATCTATGAGTTGTGGGTAGACAAGGGGTAAGCCATCATTAGTATTATCAAGGCTCATGGTGTAGGTAGATAGGGTAAAGACGGAAGTAGAATCATCAGGTTCCT